>PVHT020000173.1:3079182-3255140 GCA_004024745.2 Catagonus wagneri | reverse complement strand
ACTAGGAACCATGAGGTTGCGGGTTCGATCCCTGCCCTTGCTCAGTGGGTTAACGGTCCGGCGTTGCCGTGAGCTGTGGTGTAGGTTGCAGACGCGGCTCGGATCCTGCGTTGCTGTGGCTGCAGCGCAGGCCAGTGGCCACAGCTCCGATTAGACCCCTAGCCTGGGAACCTCCACATGCCGCGGGTGCGGCCATAAAACCCGCGGCCATAAAATGACAAAAAGGCAAAAAAAAAAAAAAAAAAAAAAAAGAAAGTATGGGTTTGTGTGGGATTGGGTGCTGTCAGGTGGTAAGGGTAATTTGTGATGTTAAGAGTCTTATTAAGTTTATCAAGAAATGGAAGTCAAGTTGAGCCAGAGTGGTCATGGAAAAGACGCATTGGCATTCTTATCAGCCAGGAGAAAAGGGATGTTCAGATTTGTGGTGATTTGTTTTGTTCTACATAGTCACAGAATGATCTCACCTAATGTTAACATTCTCTAAAGTTGTTGATGCCCAACAGGGCACACCACAACTTAGTTGTGGCTGCTGGGTTGACAATAAGCTATCAGCAGCTATATATACAATTTTTCTTTTCAGTAGTTACATTTTTATCATAAGTACTGGCCAATTCAATTTTTACATGATAGTAACTTAATTAATATCTGCTTGATATAAATGGGTAAATCTGAAATGAGTCTTACAAGTATTAGGAAGAAATTTTAAAGTCATCCAGTACCGCTACACTTAGTAAAATAGATAAGATTTTGAATCTTCAGTAAGAAAGTTTGTAGTATTGCTATGTCAGATATTTTGAGAAGCATTTGAAGTATAAATTTAAAAGAAAAAGACACTGCAAAATGAAGAAAAAGTATAAGCACAATATATCTTTGAGGAATGTAGTGTCATAATAACATGTACTGAATGTGTAACATGCATGCCAGTATTGCAAGGTGCAAAGTTTTTGTGTAGACCAAGATAATGTATGAAAAATTCTTTAAATATTTGACATGGAAATATGTGACATTATTTCTATATTAATATTAGATGCATCCTTATTCTTTAGACTGGAAATGGAGAAAGACCAATGTAACCTAAAATTGGAATTTTTTAAATTATTAAACTCATATCTTATCCTCCCGCTTTTTTTTTTTTTTTGTCTTTTTAGGGCCACACCCGTGGCATATGGAAGTTCCCAGGCTAGGAGTTTAATCAGAGCTACAGCTGCCAGCCTGCACCACAGCCACAGCAACACCAGATCCTTAACCCACTGAGCGAGGCCAGGGACGGAACCTGCAGCCTCATGCATGGCTCCTAGTCAGATTTGTTTCCACTGCAGCATGATGGGAGCTTGCAATTCATATCTTATTTCAATAAATGGATGAAATTTTAAAAGTTCTGTGATTTAAAAGTAATTCAGTGTGGAAAATTAAAATTATCAGCAAGAGGAAAATGTATATTTTCCCATCAGTTGCTACATTTATCTTCTGGATAAGTTTTATCCATTTTCTCTCCATATATTTTCATGAAAAGATGTTATGACCATGAAATGGGGTTATTTTTTAAACCCTTGGATGAGAGTAAATCACATGTACTGCTCACAGCTACCAAGAGATAAGCATATAAAAAAAATTATTTGTGAGACACAATGTGGTAGAATAACTTTGCCGTATACTTCCTCCAAAGGTGAAAGTGAAGTTATCTGAAGGAAAAGAATCTGTAGCATGCCATGATTAAAGAATGCATTTGAAAGTTCTGCTCAAAAAGAACAACCACAAAAAAAAAATCATTTTTATGATTTCTGTTTTTGGACTTCTATTGTTATCTGGTTGTTATATGTCATTGTAGTTTATATAAGTTGCATTTAAACTACAACATATATGCATTGTTAAAAATACTTCTGAAAAGCAATATCTAAGGGGAGAAAATCAGACTTTGTGTGACTTTTGTTAAGGTTGTTTTCTTTTAAAAAATTTTTTTACAGTTGATTTACAATGTTCTGTCAACTTCGGCAGAACAGCAAAGTGACCCAATTATACAGACATATACATTCTTTTTCTTATTATCCTCCATCAAGTTCCAACACAAGTGATTGGATATAGTTCCCTGTGCTAATTCTTGTGTTTAGTTCTCAGGGTTTTCTATATATAGTATCATGTCATCTGCTTAGAGTGACAATTTTACCTCTTCTTTTCCAACTTGGATAACTTTTATTTTTTTGTTTGTCTGATTGCTGTGGCTAGGGCTTCCGATACTATGTTGACTGAAAGTTGTGAGGGTGGGCATCCTTGTCTTGTTCCAGAATTTATCAGGAAGTCTTTCAGCCTTTCTCCATTGAGTATTATATTGGCTGTGGGTTTGTCATAAATGGCTTTTATTATGTTATGTCCTCTCTACACTCACTTTGGTAAGTTTTTATCATGAATGGATGATGGATTTTGTCAAATGCTTATTCCACATCAAATGAGATGATCATGTGGTTTTTGAATTTTGTTAATACGGTGTATGATGTTGATTGATTTGCATATGTTGAACTATCCTGTGAACTAGGGATGTATCCCACTTGGTCATGATGTATGATCTTTTTTATTATGTTGTTTGATTCAGTTGGCTAAAGTTTGGTTGAGAATTTTTGCATCTATATTCATCAAAGATATTGGCCTATAATTTTCTTTTTTGGTAGTTTCTTTGTCTAGTTTTGGTATTAGGGTGATGGCTTAATTGAATGTCTTTGGGATGATTCCTTCTTCTTCAACATTTTGGAAAAGTTTAAGAAGGATGGATGTAAGTTTTTCTTTGTATGTTTAGTAGAATTTGCCTGTGAAACCATTGGGTCCTGGACTTTTGTTTGTATGGAGTGTTTTTATTACATATTCAATTTTATCTCTAGTGATCAATCTATTCAATTGATCTATTTCTTCTTGATTCAGTTTTGATGGGCTGTCTCTAAAAAGTTGTCCATTTTTTCTAGGTTGTCAAATTTGTTGGCACATAATTGCTCATAGCATTCTCTTATGGGTTTTTGTATTTACCCAGAATCCACTGAGATTTCTCCTTTTCCATTTCTTATTTTGTTTATTTGAGTTCTTTCCTCTTTTTCTTGGTGAGCATGGCCAAAAGTGTGTCAATTTTGTCTTCTCTTTCAAAGAACCAGACCTTGGTTTTATTGACTTTTTTTATTGTTTTTTTGTATCTCTATTGATTTATTGATTTCCTCTCTGATCTTTAGGATTTCCTTCCTTCTGCTAACTTGAGCTTTTGTCTGTTCTACTTTTTCCAATTCTTTTAGGTGGTAAGTTAAGTTGTTGATTAGAGACTTTTCTTCTTTTTTTTTGTCTTCTTGCCTTTTTTTTATGTAGAGCTGCACCCCAGGCATATGGAAGTTCCCAGGCTAGGGGTCTAACAGGAGCTGTAGCTGCTGGCCTTCACCAGAACCACAGCAATGCGGGATTCGAGCTGCGTCTGCAACCTACACCACAGCTCACAGCAACGCCGGATCCTTAACCCACTGAGCAAGGCCAGCGATCGAACCCACAACCTCCTGGTTCTTAGTTGGATTCATTAACCACTGAGCCACAAAGGGAACTCCTGACTTTTCTTCTTTTTTAAGGAAGTCTTGTATCTCTATGAACTCCCTCTAAGAACTGCTTTTGCAGCATCCCATAGATTTTGATCGGGTGTACTTTCATTATCATTTGTCTTGAGGTAATTTTTAATTCCCTTTTGATTTCCTTGTTGTCCTATTGGTATTTTAGTAGTATGTTGTTTAGTCTCCATGTAGTCAGTTTTTTCTAATTTATTTTCCCGTGGTTGATTTCTAGTTTCATGCCATTGTGGTCAGAGAAGATGCTTGAAACAAATTTCTGTACTCTTAAATTTGTTGAGGTGAATTTTGTGACCCAGTATATGGTCAGTCCTTAAGAATGCTCCATGTGCACTTGAAAAGAATGTATATTACTTTTTTTTTGCACATAATGTCCTGAAAATATCAATTAAGTCTAACTGTTCCATTGTGTCATTCAGGCTCTCTGGTGCCTTACTGATTTTCTGTCTACAGGATCTGTCCATTGAGTGGGATGTTAAAATCTCCTATTATTATATCCTCCTAAATTTCTCCTTTTATGTTTGTTAGTATTTGTTGTATGTACTTGGGTGCTCCTATATTAGGGGCATATATATTGACAAATGTAATAACCTCTTCTGGAATTGATCCTTCTATAATTAGTGTCCTTTTTGTCTTTCTTTATGGGCTTTGTTTTAAAGTCTATTTTTTTCTGATATGAGTATTGCATCTCCTGCTTTCCTGTCTTTTCCATTTGCATAAAATATCTTTTTTAATCCCCTCACTTTCAATTTATATGTGTCCTTTGCCCTAAAGTGAGTCTCTTATAGGCAGCATATGGTAGGCTCTTGTTTTTTAATCCAGTCTGCCATTCTATGACTTTTGATTGGAGCATTCAGTCCATTGACATTTAAAGTAATCATTGATAAACACATTTATTGCGATTTTAAACCTTGTTTTCCAGTTGATTCTATGTTTCTCCTTTGTTCCTTTCTTTTCTCCCTTGGATGATTTCCTTTTATTTTATGCTTATGTCCTCTTTAGTTTTTGTGAATGTATTGTTTTGTTTTGACTTGTGGTTGCCCTGTTTTTCAAGTATGTTAAGCCCTTCCTATATCTGCTTGCTTTAGCCTGATAGTTATATAGGCTCAAACACATTCTAAAAAAAAAAAAATTCTAGATTTTCTTACTTTCCTTCTCCACATATAGCTTTTTTTTTCCTTTTGGATCTGTATACTAGCTTATTTAAGTGCTTTCCAGTTGTTATTTCTGCTGCCTATATCTTCTTACTTCTTTCTTATTTAGAGTAGCCCTTTCAGTATTTCTTTTATAATGGGTTTAGTATTACTGTACTCTTTTAGTGTTTGTTTGTTGGAAAAATTCTTTATTTTCTCCTTCTATTTTACATGATATTCTTGCTGGGTACAGTATTCTAGGTTGCAAATTTTTCTGTTTTAGAACTTTGAATGCATCTTGCCACTCTCTTCTGGCCTGTAGCATTCCCATAGAGATATCAGCTGATGCCTCTCTGGGGGTTCCCTTATAATTAACTGTTTTTTTCTAAGGTGCCTTTAGAATCCTCTCCTTATCGTTACTTTTGCCATTTTTATTATAATATGTGTTGGTGTGGGCCTGTTTGGATTCAACTTGTTTGGGGACCTCTGTGTCTTATAGATGTTTCCTTTGTATTTGGGAAGTTTTTAGCCATAATTTCTTCAAATATATTTTCAATCCCCTTTTCTTTTTCTTTTCCATCTCTAAAGCCTATTATGCATATATTAGTCTGCTTTATATTATCCCATAGACCTCTTATATTCCTTTCATATTTTTTCATTTGGTTTTGTCTATTTCCCTGATTGCGTGAATTCCATTATTCTATTTTCTGAGTCACTAATTCATTACTCTGCATTATTCATTCTGCTCTTCAATGCCTTTAACTCAGCTTGCAGCTCTGCAAATGAATTTTCTAAATTTTCTTGGCTCCTCCTTATATTTTCTAGTTCCTTTCTAAAGTAGTCTACATTACAGCTCATATCTGCTCTTAATTCCTCCATATTCACTCTTAATTCCCTCAGGATTTTTACTTTCCCCTTTTTAAACTCAATACCTATTAGACTGCAGAGGTCTGTTTCATTGTTTGCTCCTTCAGATGAATTCTCCGTTCTTTTAACTGGGAATGGTTCCTGAGCTTATTCATTTTGCTTATATTTTCTTACTCTGTGAGTTTACTTACTCTGCTGTGCCACAATGGGAACTCTGTAAGTTGATTTTTGACAAGAATATCAAAAAATGTAACAGTGGAAGAATAACCTTTTAAAAAATGGTGCCAGTTCAACTGAATAACCATATGCAACAGAAAAAAAAATTGGACACTTCCACATATTATCTACAAAAGTTAACTCAAAATAGATCATGGACCTAAATGAAAGAGCTAAAAATAAACTCTTCAAAGAAAATATAGGAGTAAATTGTTGTGACCTTAAGTTAGTCAAAGCTGTCTTAGATAAAACTGCAGAAGCACAAGTGACAAAATATAAAAATACATAAACTGCAAATTGGACTTGATCAAAATTTCAAAAATTGTGTTTCAAAAGACACTATTAAGAAAGTGAAATGAGGAATTCCCATTATGGCACAATAGGTTAAGGACTCAACTAATAACCATGAGTATGCACGTTTGATCCCTGGCCTCGCTCAGTTGGTTAAGGATCCAGCATTGCTGTGAGCTGTGGTTAGGCCACGGATGTGGCTTGGACCTCACATTGCTATGATTGTGGCATGTGCTTACAGCTGCACCTATGATTTGACCCCTAGGGAACTTCCATATGCTGCTGATGAGGCTCTAAAAAAAAAAAAGAAATAAAAAAAAAGAAAGGAAGTGAAAAGATAACCTACAGAAAAGGGGAAAATATTTGCAAATTGTATCTCTGATAGGAGACTTGAATTGAGATGTGTATATATGTCCATACATCCAGAGAGAGAACTTTTATGATTTAATAGTAAAAACATAAATACCTTAATTAAAAATGAGCAAAGGATAAGGAAAATCTCTCCAAGAAAAATATATAAATGGAAAATATGCGCATGAATAGATGCTCAACATCATTAGTCATTAGGATAATAGCAATAAAATCACAATGAGATGTTACTTCACATCTTCTAAGATAACTAATAACAAGTATAGGCATGTGGAGAAATTGGAACCTTCATTATATTGTTGGTGGGAATGTAAAATAGTGCAACCACTTTGAAAAACGTTTTGGCAATTCCTCAATAACTTAAACACGGAGTTATTGTGTGACTCATAAATTCTAATCCTAGGCATATACTCAAGAAAACTAAAATTATGTCCACACAAAAACTTGTACACAAATGTTCATAGAAGCATCATTCATAATAGCCAAATGGTGAAATAACCCAAATGTCCTCAACTGATGAATAGATAAATGAAATGTGATCCATATATGGTCAGAAAGACATATAGATAGATAGAGGTAGCTTTTCTTACAAGTCCAGTATTTGTAGTTCTTTAGGACACAAACTTACTTCTTGTTGGGATGGCTTACTATTTTACTTTATTTTATTTTTTTGGTGATCTTTGATTGACAGCCTAATGTTGATTTTAATCTTCGGGAATCCTAGAGACAGGTAGAAGCTGGGATTAATTGCTTGAAATGGGAATCTTCAAAATGGCTGAAATGTTGCCAGGTCTATGATGTCCCTACAAATTCTCTCTGATGGACAGCATCTCCATCATGCACTTTATCCATCTAGCTATCTATTCACAAAAAAACAGAATACCTACATATGAAATATGTAAACAAACAGATAGGGTTAACAAACTATAGCCTATATGCTAGGCACATGTTTTTGTAAATAGTTTATTGGGATATAGTCCCTTTCATCTGTTTATGCATTGCAATACAAAAGTCAGAACAGAATAGTTGTAACAGAGACTATAAGACACATAATTCCAAAATATTTACAGTCTGGCCCTTTTTGAAAAATATTGTCAAGAATTGAAATAAAAGTTAAAAATAAAACATTAAGCCAGCAAAAAAAAAAAAAAGCTATCAGAATATTCATGGAGAATTGCATAAAGAAACAAATGAAATAGCTAATATAAACAAAATTAAAATAATACTTTCAGGCTTAAATTTTTATTTGGTGGATTAAAAAAACAAAACAGAATAAGCACCCTGATAGACAATTAGAAAGTTGGAATATATATGGTATAGATAGATAAGAAGACAGAAACATGTATGAAAAATTTGAAATATGGAAGATAAAATTATACACATGGAGTTCAATAGAGAGAATAGTAAAGATAGAAGAGAGGAGATATTCAAAGAAACAGTAACTGAAAACTTTTCAGAAATGATACCAACCCAAATACACAAATATAAGAAGCTAATAAACACAATAAAAAGTGTATGCTTATTCACATGTTATGGCAGTAGCAATATAATAAAACTAAAAAAAAAAAATAAAGAACAAGAGAGAAAAAATTATCTTTGCAGAGTTAAAAAAATAGATCAAAGGAAGACTTCTCACAGCAACAAGTAAAACCAAAAAAATAGAATAAAATATCTAGAATATTAAAATGAAATACTCATCAGTCAAAATGTTTTCCCAGCAAAATCTGTCAAGAGGAAATAAATTTTAAGACAAAAGGTATACTTAGGAATGAATATGTTTCCTGAAAAATGCTCAATAAGAAAAATATTCTAAACCAATGTACCCAATATAGTGATGTCAGGTAGATATTAATAAACTAATCTCAAATATATTAGTAAAAATGATTGAAATGACAAAGAGAACTTTGACAAATCTATCATTAGAGTGAGAGATTTCAACATACCTCTTTTAATTATTGATGGGTAAATAAGTAAAAAAAAAATAAGTAAATATAGAAAAGCTATAGACAATGCAATTAACAAGCATACCCTAATGATATGATATAGAATTCTGTCCCCAAAGAGACAATGTATTGTTCTAAAACATACATATAACAATGCTTTATGGTCGCATTATAGGCAACAAAACAGGTCTCAGTAAAAGCCAAAAAAGTTTTATTATACAGATAACCTAAAAATATGAGTCAAAAAGAAAAAAAAATTTTTTGTGTGATTAACTGTCTACGTAAAATGCTCAGTTAAATAGATGTACACACCATTATAAATAATAACAAAATTTAACAACACAACAGACAATAAGGACAAATTAAAATGCTAATTATATTTCTATGTGTGAACATCAATTTCATAGTTCTGTGAACCTCATTAGTTTAACCTCTCTAAACTTCAAATTCCTCATCTATAAAAATAGGAAAAATAAAGAACTACTTCATAAGGCTGTTGAACATCACTGAACATCAAATGAGCTAATCTACATAAAACTCTTAGAATAGTGTCTGGCATATTGTAAGTCTAAATAAGTGTTAGATAATAAATAATATATTATTTATATTATCTTAGCCCAAAATAATTTCTTAAGCTCTTTTGTACAACATTTTTATGATCCTCCACTTTACTTAGGAACCAAAGAGTTTCAACCAGATTTAAAGGCTTCTGTTTTACAAAATGGTCCCATCCTCAAAATTAACACCCTCATTAAGTATTTTTTGACAATACTTATGGTAGAAATAACATAAAGGTCAGTGTACGTGGTTTGCAAAATTCTTAGACAAGAGAGTACATAATATGGTTCTGGTAATAAAATGTTTTTCACTAAAATATTAAGGTCTTTTGAGTGCCTTTGCAATACTTTCTGCTTTGGAAAAATCAAAAAAACTTTGCTGAGTATTTTGCAATGATTATAGAAAATTGTACTGAGTTTGCATTCTTTCCCAGACTTATAACTGTGCTTTGGCCACTGAAAGAAATTTTATAGGTAAATCACCTTTTATATAAAATTTAAGAAGAAATTAGTTTCTCCTTACAACTACTAAATAAGTTGAAAAAAACATTTCAATGATATTTATCTGAAGATATTCAAAGTTTTAGTTCAATCCATGTGTTTCACTTTAGCCCTCTTAATATCAAATACATTTTTTCCATAAATAGAAAAAGTTGTAGGAATACCCTGGGGGTCTAGTGGTTAGGATTTAGCACTTTCACCACTGCAGCCTGGATTCAAGCCCTGGTCTCGGAACTGAGATCCCAAACCAAGCCACTGCATGCCGTGGCAAAAAAAAAAAGAAAACAGATTAAAAAAAAAAAAAGGCTGCAAAAAACTATTTTATTGGTTCTCAGTATACAAACAGAGAATAGTCATGGACAAAATAATTATTAGAAAATAAGAAAGAACACATATCAAGTAAAAAAAAAAGGAAATGGCTTTCAGAAGAAAAGTATGACCAAAAAATTAGTAACTTTAAGAGGATAGGTGTTAACTCTTCTCTAAATTTTGGTAGAATTCACCTGTGAAGCCATCTGGCCCTGGTCACCTATCCTGAAACCATTCCAAAATATCGCAGAAGAAGGAATACTTCCAAACTCATTCTCTGAGGCCACCATCACCCTGATACCAAAACCAGATAAAGATATCACAAAAAAGAGTATTAAAGTCCAATATCGCTGATGAAGTAGATATAAAAATCCTTTCCAAAATACTAGTAAACAAATCCAACAATATTAAAAGGTTCAAATACCATGATCAGGCAGGATTTATCACAGTGATATAAGGATTTTTCAATACCCACATATCTATTAATGTGACACACCACATTAACAAACTGAAGAATAAAAACCATATGATCATCTCAACAGATGCAGAAATAGCTTTTGACAAAATCCAACACCGATTTCAGATAAAAACCCTCCAGAATTTGGGCATAGAGGGAATTTACTGCCACATAATAAAGGCTGTATATAACAGACAGACAGCTAATGTCATTCTCAATGGCAAAAAGCTGGAGGAATGAGTCCCCCTGCTTTCAGACTATATTATAAAGCTATGGTAATCAAAACAGCATGGTATTGGCACAAAAACAGAACTATAGCTCAGTGGAACAGGATAGAAAGACCAGAGATAGACCCACACACCTGTGGTCAACTAATCTATGACAAAAGAGGCAAGAATATACAGTGGAGAAAAGACAGTCTCTTCTACAAGTGGTGCTGGGACAACTGTACAGTTATATGTAAAAGAATGAAGTGAGAATATTTTCTAACACCATATACAAAAATAAACTCAATATAAATTAAAGACCTAAATGTAAGATCAAGTACCTTAGGACATGTATGGGAAAACATAGGCAGAATACTCTTTGACATAAATTGCAGCAATACTTTTTGCCATTGAGTATTATGTTAGCTGTCAGTTTGTTCTATACAGCCTTTATGTATGTAACAAGACCTAAATGTAAGAGCAGGTACTCTAGGACTTGTAGAGGAAATCATAGGCAGAAAACTCTTTGACATAAATAGAAGCAATTGCAGCATACAAAGTCTTGGATTTGTCCCTGAGACTAATGGCAATTAAAAAATAAACAAATTGGACTTAACTAAACTTAGACAATTTTGTACAGCAAATGAAACCATAAACAAAACGGAAAGACAACCTACAGAGTTGGAGAAAATATTTGCATGAAAATGATGTGACTGACAACGGATTTCCAAAATATATAAACAGCTCATACAGTTAATATCAAAAAACAAACAACCCAATTATAAAATGTGCAGAAGGCCTCCATTTCTCCAAAGAAGACATACAGATGGCCAAAGGCACATGAAAAGATACCCAACATTATTAATTATTAGAGAAATGCAAATCGAAATTACAATGAGGTATTACCTCACACTAGTCAGAATGGTCATCATCAAAAAGTCTACAAACAAGATATACTAGAAAGGATGTGAAGAAAAAGGAGCCCTCCTACACCAATGGGAGTGTAAATTGGTACAGCCAGTATGTAGAACAGTATGGAGTTTCCTTAAAAGCCTAAAAATAGAGTTACACATGTTCCAGCAATCCCATTCTTGGTCATATATTCCAAGAAAACTATAATTTGAAAAGATATATAGCAGAAATAGTCACAGCATTGTAAATCAACTATACCTCAATAAAACTTTAAAAATGAAAAAAAAAATACATGCACCCAAATTTAATAGCAGCACTATTTACAATAGCCAAGACATGGAAGCAACCTAAATGTTTGTCAACAAATGAGATAAAAGTGGTACACACACACACACACACACACATATATACATATATAATAAAATGTTAGCCATAAATAAGGAATAAAACAATGCCATTTGAGGCAATATGGATGGAACTAGAGCGATTACCATATCTAGTAAAATAAGTCACATATAGAAAGACAAATATCATATACCACTTCTTATACGTGGAATCTAAAAACATACATATATATGTAATCTACACATATATATATGTAACTGAATTTTACTTTGCTGTACTTCTGAAACCAATATAATATTGTAAATCAACTGTACTTCACACAAAGAAGAAGATTTCTGGTAGGAAAAAAAACACACTCCAAAGAAAATAAAAATATATCTCTAAAATTAGCATCACGGACTTTTATTACATTGCTTCTATTTTTACATAATACATCCTAAGAAGTTATCTCCCATCTAAAAATTTACATGATTATAAATGTGAATTCCCCTTGAATCTATTTATGTCATCTAATCTACATAATCATATCAGTAATGCCACCACCCACCATTTTAAAACCATGTTCTTCTTGTCCTACATCTC
The DNA here is from genome assembly GCA_004024745.2 of Catagonus wagneri. Lineage (NCBI taxonomy): Eukaryota > Metazoa > Chordata > Mammalia > Artiodactyla > Tayassuidae > Catagonus > Catagonus wagneri. The sequence continues at coordinate 3,242,868 of PVHT020000173.1, read as the reverse complement.
AGCTTTCAGGAATGGTGGATCATTCTGCTTCTTATCCTCTTAAAATTCCCATTTTCTTTTCTCCAGGGGAATTTGCCTATATGGGTCCAGTGATTCATTAAGCTCCAATCCTGTTTCTCTAAATCTGTAATTTTTGTCCTTTCTTCATTAAAATTTTTATTTTTGAGGGGGAAGAAAATTATTCTTGGTGAAATGTCATCTTAGCTTCCCTATCCGGGCACTTTCAATTTGAAGGCAAAGACAACTGTAGTGAATAGCAAATTACACATTTCAAATCGAGGTGGCTAACCACAGGGATATTTCTGATTACATTAATTAAGCACATATATGGCATCTAAAGTAATCAAGAGCGGTAATTTTCACCAGTTTGTTATTATTATTTAAACAGATTTTATTCTGAGAATGACAATGTAAGACAATTTTTGCCTCTAAGGTACTCACAGGCTATTAGAGTTATGTTGAAAAATAAAAATCCATGGGGTAGGGGTCCTGTCGTGGCTCAGTGGTTAACAAATCTGACTAGGAACCATGAGGTTGCGGGTTCAATCCCTGGCCTCGCTCAGTGGGTTAAGGATCCGGCATTGCCATGAGCTGTGGTGTAGGTTACAGACGTGGCTTGGATCCTGCATTGCTGTGGCTATGGCATAGGCTAGCAGCTACAGCTCCAATTAGACCCCTAGCCTGGGAATCTCCACATGCCACGGGTGCGGCCCTAAAACGGCAAAAAAAAAAAAAAAAATCCCTGGGGTATCAGACAAAGATTCATTACACTTGGAAATCCCCCTACTACTCTGTATTTTGATATATGATTTTCTGGGGTTAGGAATATTTACAGTGTCCAATTTAAATTGATGCTGGTATATCACATTTTATTTTACTATTAAAAAATTTACTATTTTTTATATTTATGGTGTGATTTTGATCATATCTCGTTATATCAAAAATTTTGTACACATCAAATCAGTACAAATGGTTAACAAATAAATATAATTTTTCCAACATTATTGTCACAACTATGAAGTTTCTTAATTCCTTAGGTTTGAGAATCATTATTTTCAATAACTGATTCTGTTGAGGTCTATGTCAGTTTGTGATAACACCTCCCTAGAAATGAAGCACTGAATCATATGTTCAGATTCAGTTTAAAAATAAGCAACAAAAGAGACGAAGAGAATAAAGAGGAATTAAAAGAAGAAAATGGTAAGGAAATAAAAATGCAAACAACAAAACTAAAGTCTTGCCTTTTAAATTTTTTACATTTTTAAAAAGCACAGCATGGAATTTATTGCAATTTGTTTTGGTGGGTGATATTAAACAGATTTATTACAATTTAGTATTTGATTTCTTAACTTTGTAATTTGGAGAATAGTGCTGCAAAGGAGCAGTTGGACTGAAACAATTAGTAAGAGGGTAGAATAAATCAATCAGGTAAAATATAATGTCCATAAGATGGATTATTTTTGATAGTCTGGAAAAAATTTAGCAAATCTCACTCATCTAAAGTTAATTATCTGACACTGAAAATATTCACAACTAGTCAAGAAGTCAGAATAAAACACCTACTCCACTAAAATGTTTTAAGAAACCAAAACATATTAGAAACACACAGCACTAAAAGCCTTTAACGTTCCTAGTTTAAGGGTAAAGAATAAGATTCAGTTGCTTGAAAAATTTTTATAAGGATTTCTCCTTGCTTAACAGAGCTGAATGAATAAAATATCACTATATTTATAAAGCAAATAAGTTGGAAAATTTTTAAATTCTTCAGATTGCCTGTGATATAAATGGGTATGCTAAAATAAACTTGATAATATGCAGATATACAAGTTTAATTAAATAACTCATGAATGGTAAGGGAATTAAATACGGACATAGCATACATTATCAATCCTGAATTTATGTAAGAACTATATAGTATAGAGAATAACATACATCATAATTTGTAATTCAAAGCAAATCAATCAATCAAGAAGGTAGTAAGATCCTGAGCTCACCTCCTTCCATGGATAAACCAAAATTACAAATACATATAGAATTATTTCTGAGAATTACTTAGAGACTAGCAGAATGAATTTTCTACAAGTAAACATATAAAGAAAAGCCCACATTGAGACAAGAAGGAGGGCAGAGATTCAGTCTAGTCAGAACCCAGTGCAATAACCTATAAGAGCGAGGGATACCACAACTGTGGAGGACCCTTCTGAGGAGTGAGGGTTCCAAACCCACACTAGCTCCCTGGACCAGGAGACCTGTACTGAGAAGATAAACGTACATAAAGTCTGGCTTTGAAAACCATTGAGGCTTACTTCTGGGAGAACAAGAATTTTATGAGCAACTAAGATTCTGCTCTCAAAGCACTTGTGCAAAAACTCACTTGCTCTGTGTCCCAGCACACAGGCAGTAGCTTGAAAAGTGCCTAGGTCATAGGACAGGGAGATTTGTTGACTAATTTTAGGCATGTACGTGAGGGGCAGGGATCTGATGGAACTTTCTCCTGAAACGGGAGCATTGTCAGGTGCTATTTTTTCATTTTAAACCTACTTCCACCTAGCTGGCTTGGCACTGATATCAATTCTGTCACTCTCCATCCATTTAATTGAAGCTATAGGCCTTGCTCTGGGGTGTTTTCCTGAGGACTAACTTCTCTAAATATGCCCTCCCCAGCAAGCCCCTCTAAAGCAGCTCCCACTCTAAGGGACCAGCCCTGCACAGCAGCACACCTGCAGCAGTCATGGCTGGACCCCTCAGTCAGCTGTGCTGGGACCAACAGCACACATCTCCAAACCCACAGCAGTCATGGCTGGACCTTACAGCCAGCCCACTTGGGATCAAACCCCACATACCAGCATACCCACAGCAATTGTAACCCAACCACAACAAGTGGGCATACCCAGCCCACACAGGGATACCCTGGAGCACCCGGCTCTGATGACCTTTGGGGATTGTGTCACTGGTTCTCACAGGACACCTTCTACGTAAGGCTACTCTTTAAAGACCAAGAAGTATGGCTGATACACCTAATACATAGAAGCAAACACAGAGAGTTAGGAAAAAATGAGGAGACAAAGAATACCTTCTGAATGAAAGAACAAGATGAAAACTCAGGAAAATAGTTAAATAAAATGGAGAGAAGCAGTTTACCAGGTGAAAAAATCAAAGTAAAACTCAAAAAGATGCTCACCAAACTAGGGAGAAGAATGGATGGACTCAGTAATAACTTCAAAAAATACAAAAAATATTAAAAAGAGCCAATCAGAACTGAAGAATACAGTAACTGAAAATTGAAACGAAAAATATACTGCAGGGAATCAACAGCACATTTGAGGATGCTGAATAATGCATCAACAGTCTGGAAGTCAAGGCAGTAGAAATTACCCAACTGGAAGAGCTTAAAGAAAAGAATTTTTTAAAATGAGGGTAGTTCAAGGGACCCCTGGGACAACATCAAGTGTACTAACATTCATGTTATAGGGTCTCAGAAGGAAAAGAGAGAAAGAAAGGGGGGAACTATTTGAATAAAAAATAACTGAAAACTTCCTTAACCTGATGAAAAAGACATCCAAGTCTAGGAAGCACAAACTATTCCAAATAAGATAAATCTAAAGATACCCAAACCATGATACTCTATATTTAAAATGTTGAAAGTTGGAGTTTCCACTGTGGCTCAATGAGTTAAGAACTCAACACAGTGTCCACAAGGATGTGGGTTTGATCCCTGGCCTCACTCAGGGGGTTAAGGATATGGAACTGCCACAGGCTGTGGCATAGTTTGCAGATATGGCTTGAATCTGGTGTTGCTATGGCAAAGGCCTATAGCTATAGCTCTGATTCAACCTTTAGCCTGAGAACTTCCAACTGCCACAGGTGCAGCCATAAATAAACAGACAAACAAAAAAGTCAAAAGTTAAAGAGAGAATATTAAAATCAGCGAGAAAAAAATAACTAGGTATGTACAAGGGAACCCCCATAAAACTATCAGCTGATTTTTCAGCAGAAACTCTATAGGATTAGCACAATATACACAAAATATTGACAGGGAAAAACTTATGATCAAGAATACTCTACCCAGCAAGGTTATCACTCAGAATTGAAGGAAAGATAAAGAGTTCTTCAGACAAATAAAAGCTAAAAGAGTTCATCACCACTAAATCAGTCTTAGTTCATCACCACTAAATCAGAAATGTTAAAGGAATTTCTTTAAATGGAAAATAATAGGCGATAACTAGAAACAAGAAAATTATGAAAGAAAAAAACATACTGGTAAAGGCAAAAATACATATAATTAGAGTAGTGGAATCAACCACCTATAATGCTAATATGAAGGTTAAAAGACAAAAGAAGTAAAAAAATTTATATTTAAAGTAATTAGTTGACTGATATACAATATGAAAGGATATAAAATATGACATCAAAACATGAAGTCTGGCAGTGAGTAAAAATATAGTGCTTTTAGAATATGCTTGAACTTAACTGAACATCAACTTTAAATAGACTGCTACATACATAGGTTGTTAACTTCACAGTAAGGACACATCAGAAACCTCCAGCAGATATACAAATGTAAAGAAAAAGGAATACAAACATACACCACAAAAGGTCATCAAAACTCAACAGACTCTGCTAGGTAAATCTGAAAAAGACAAATACTGCATAATTTCACCTGTACGTGGAATTTAAAAACAAAACAAACAAAAAACAGAAATAGAAACAGACTTATAGATACAGAGAGCAAACTGATGGTTGCCAGAGGGGAGAGAGGTTGTAAAGGAGCAAAATAGGTGAAGAGGTTTAGGAGATACAAACCTCTAAGTATAAAATAAATAAGTCATGGAATGTGATGTATAGCATAAGGGTTATAGTTAATAATATTGCAGTAACTTTGTATGGTGACTGATGGTTACTAGACTCACTGTGGTGATCAATCCCTAATGCATATAAATGTCAAATCACTATGTTGTACACCTGAAATTAGTATAATGTTGTACATAAATTATACTTCAATAAAATAAATCTAATTAACAATTTTTTTTAAAAAATAAAACAATTCAAGAAGTAGTTGCTTTCATTTGTATACCCATAGGTACACATTTCCTGGAATAAAGATGGAGTGGGAAATATGACCAAGGATAATTCAGGTGCAAAATTTGTTCAACACTTGGAAAGTATAAATTAATCAAATTGTAGAACAATAAAATAATAATAATAACATAAAAAGAAGGATCTACAATTTTACTTTATATCCAGCCTACAATACACTGAAGATACACCCTACAATACACTGAAAACACAAAATGTTTGAGTCACAGGCTTGGAAACTTTTTAGGCACAAGTGTCCTTGAGCCTGCAGTTCTACAGAGAGATGTGCATCAAAGACTTGCAATTTGAGTTATGTTTTGTTTTTGATAATTGAAGGTTTTATAGGCCAAAATATTTTTTCAGGCTGTACAAAGATTATATCATGTTAGTGTTAAATTGAAATTCAAATCATTTCTTATTTATCTTTATTATGTGAAACTTTTAAAAATCCTGTAAAAATACCTGGTGGGTATGGTTTCTGCCTTCCTTTAGTAAGTATAGCAGTTATGAATGTACTTTTGAATACACAAACTACGCAGTTTTCTTCACCAAGTTCAAAAGAAAATTATTTAAAATAAAAGTGCTGGGTCATTTATTCTATATACCATACTGAAAGAAATCAAGGTTTGGTTGTTTTACAGACTTTATTTTTAGCATAAATATCATCAAAATAGTCTATGTTGCAGATAAAATTTGGGGCTTAAGGACAATAAGCTTGATTCAGCAAGATGTTTCTTATGGAACAATAAAATATCTTCCTATACAGCAAGACGTTTCCTTAGAACATAGGTTCTAAGAAACTCTCTTTAACATACTACGTTTTAGAATTGTTATAATGTAGATCTGTGGCAATATAAAGCTTGCTTAAGTGAATTGTGGCATCTGATTCTCAGAATTCTATTTTTCAAGGTAACAATATTTAGACACTCAGGAGGACGAGAATAATTTCAGAGCGATATTTGAATAATAAAGAGCATATATCCCATACCAAATGCTTTATCTTATTTTATCCTTCTCATATTGACTGTGTGAAGAAAGCCATAAATTCTTGCAGCTCCCTACAAGTTCCTTTGTGCATGTATTCATGTTTGCATGTACAGGTGAAAGATAAAGATGCTATTGTATAACTATACTTTGTGTTGAACAAAAAATGATTTGAATTAAATTTTTAAAAAGAATACCTTTTTCATAAATCCAAATGATAAAGTGATCACATATCAAAGTATGTGACTACATTATACATTATTCATGCCAAAGATATTTTTCTAGTATGTATGAAAATGACTTTTCTATCTAAACTAATTTGAATTTCATGAATATGCTTAAGTGCAATATATACTCTATAAATATCTCATTTATATGATATTTACTTTTTTCTTCTTGAGAACATGGGAATCACAAGTACACAGGATTTACCACTGGTATCATTAATTTTAAACCATACAGGACATATGAAATGATGTTTAACATCTTTAATCACCAGGGAAATGCAAGTCAAACCACAATGAGATATCATTTCACACATGTCAGAATAGCTATCATCAAAAAGCCATCAAAATAACAAATGTTGGAGAGGATGTGGAGAAAAGGGAACATTTGCACATTGCAAGTGGAAACGTAAATTGGTATAGCCATTGTGGAGAACAGTATGGAGGTTTCTCAAAAAACTAAAAATAAAATTACCATATGATGCAACAATTCCTCTACTGAGTATATATCTAAAAAAAAAAAAAAACACTAATTTGAAAAGATATATGCACGCCAGTGTTCATAGCAGCATTATTTACAACTGTCAAGGTGTGGAAGCAACCTAAACGTCCATCAACAGATGAATGAATAAAGAAAATATGGTACACATATATACAATGGAAAACCACTCAGACATTAACAAAGAATGAAAATTTGGTATTTGCAGGAACATGGCTGGACTTGGGGAGCATTATGTTAAGTAAAATAAGTCAGATAAATGCTGTATGATATCACTTATGTATGGAGTCTAAAACTACACAAACTATTGAATATAAGAAAAAAGAAGCAGACTCACAGATACAGAAAATAAACCAGTCATTACCAGTGGGGAGAGGAGGAGAGAGGCGATCAAAGGGTAGTGAAGTGGGAGGTACAAACTACTGGGCCTAAGATAGGCTACAAGGATGCATTGTACATCATGAGGAATATAGCCAATATCTTTTAATATCTGTAAACGGAATATTTATTTAAATAAACTTATTTAAATAAATATTTATTTAAATAAACCTTTAAAATTTTACAAAAAATTAAAGAGAGGAAGAAAAACAAATGGAAGGAAGGAAGGAAGGAAGGAAGGAAGGAAGGAAGGAAGGAAGGAAAGAAGGAAGGAAAGCTAGAGGGCAAACTTCAATACAAAGGAAAGGAACCAATATATTCCAGTACTACCATCCACTGTACCAGATTATGATTTACCTCACTGACATCATATAATAATACTATGAAGTGAATTCTTCATTTCACAGATTAGGAAATCTGTAGAGAAAATAGCAATATTCCTAATGCTAAACTACTAGGAAATAAACACAGTCAATACTGAAATCCAAGTCAGTTTGAATCCAAATCTCTCATTATGAAAATAATAAATTACTTTGTATATTTGCAGTACTTTTAAAGCTTTTATGATATGCTAAGCATACTACTGGGCACTTTTTATAATTTCAAACTTGTCTCTGCCAAATTTTTGTTCCTATTATACTTAATTTCTGTGAGAAAATTGATTATCATTAAGAGTTTGCCTAATTTAAAGTAGTGGCATTCTATTAGAGAGAAAATAATTTTTATAATTATCATAACAATACTCTGAAAGTTTCTTATTCACCTACATGAAAAATAGGACAAAGTAATTATGATGTTAGGATTAAAAGTGTGCTATAAGCTGCTTTATGGTTAAATTGAGTTATATTCTTGATTCAGAACGATAATTTGTGAAGTATGCTAAAGGTATGTTATATGTAGAAGGAATAATACTTGCCTGACAATAACAGGATTCAGCTTTAAAATACTGGGTTAGTTTAGCTCTAGGTGGGAAATTAGTAATGCATTCTGAGTACAGATATATAAGGATTTATAGACATATGAATCTATAGAAATTATTGGCTATATTGAAATGTTGTAGTTGAAATATTTGCTCTGATCATTCACTGTGAACAATTTAGATATCCCCAGATATTAAGGCAAGCAAGTTATTTCACTGCAAGTTCTGAGGGAAAAGTCATTTTTAAAATCTTCCCTCACATTATCTCAAATGTTCTATATTTATCATTAGACCCTCAGTTTCACCAAGATTACCTTCACCTACAAAATATAAAATATTTAAATTACAAGCTTCAGAAAGATAGCACAGAATGGTTATATGCAATTTGCAATTGGGCACTAATAAGAATACCATAGAATCCTTTCCGGATAAGTTATTGTGATTTCTCTTTTGTCTTCCGACTAGAGAAAACTGTTATCAATGTGCCTTTAGTTTATCATCTAAGTTGTAGAAATGAACATCACCAGAGGAACCATTTATCATTAAGTAACTCAAATGACAGAGTCAGAACAATTCAGCACTTGGAAATTACCGTTACTTAGAAAGCTTCTGTTTCTAACTACAGCTTAGTCTGTGAAAAGATAAAGAAAGCTTTAACTTTTTAAAGTTAACTAAATTTGAGATTATAGTTTCAGCTAATGCACAAGAGTTCATTTCTCTCTAAGATCGGCATTTATTTTCTTCATAAAGTATAACATACCTTATAAATTTACATGCAGAGACTCAGCATTCAGGGCAGGGCACAATGGTTTGTAGCCTCCATCTCTCTCTCTATATGTGTGTGTGTATGCCTATATATCTATAGATATAGATATAGATATAGATATAGATATATAAAATATCCATATAATTATCTGGAATTTTTATATTAATAAGTAAAATGCACCCTATACTTTTCTATTCACACCATTTTAGGTTTTGTTATTATGATTATAAAGAATTTATAATAAAGACCATATATTCTTCCACTTTTTGGAATAGAAAATTTTGTGTTACTGGAATGATCTTTTTCTAATGGTTAGAATGTAGCTGTGGCAGCATTGATCTTTGAACTTTTAATGTATAGAAATGCATTACCACTCTAGTTTCTTCTACTGCAATTGGTCCAATCATATTTCTACTTCTCTCTGGACCAAATTTAATAAATTTTCTAGCAATCCACTTCTTTATTGTCAAATTACTTTCTATGGATTCTAAGTCTCTGTCATAGGAAGATATGATGTCTGGTTCTTGGCAATATAGTTTTCACAGTTTCCTTGCACCTCCCTAGACATTAGTTTTCAGCTCTGTGCAAATTCCTACTCCTCCCGCAGTGATTTTTTTTTCTTTTTTCCCTTCTGTTTCCTTCCTTCATCTGCAATAAGCTTACTGCTGTTCCATAAAGTTGGGAGTGTTTAGTCCCTTCTCCCCAAAAATAAGGCATTTGTTTCATAGAGAAAAAAGGTGAGAAAGGTCCAGAGGGAGTTCCTTGACCCTTGCACAGCACTGTTGTGTCCCCATTCAAGTCTGTACCACAATGGATATTTTCATAGAAATCTTTTCATTCTTTTCTGTGAGTTCCTGGTGGTGCTCATTAAGAAAGAACCTGCTAGGAGTTCCCTTCGTGGCTCAGTGGTTAACGAATCCGACTAAGAACCATGAGGTTGCGGGTCCGATCCCTGGCCTAGCTCAGTGGGTTAAGGATCCGGTATTGCCCTGAGCTGTGGTGTAGGTTCCAGACTCGGCTCGGATCCCGCGTTGCTGTGGCCATGGCGAAGGCCGGCGGCTACAGACCCCCAGCCTGGGAACCTCCGTGCGGCTCTACATAAAAAGGCAAAAGGACAAAAAAAAATAAAAAAAAAGAACCTGCTAGAGTGTGCAGACTCCCCCGATTTCAGTAGTCATCAAAGACTTCACACTATCTTTTCAGCCCAAATTTGGCCTCTACCAATTCATCAATTATTTGAGCAGCACTTTACACCTGTGTCCTCTGTCTACGCCAATTAAGGAGTACTTATACGTCCTCCCTTCCTTCAGATGCCATTGTCTCCTTATGTTTTGTGCTTGTTGTTGCTTTACAAACTTAGTTGTCCAGTGGGTTTGAAAAAACAAAATTAGGAATCTGATGTTTATCTTACTCTTTTTTTGCTGTATGGTGCAGGGAGCACTCCTTCCATCTCTGCAACCTAAAACCAAAAACTCTTCTGAAATTTTTGGAGTTTCTTGGAAAATTCTCAAAAATAAACTTTTTTATTTAAAGTTAATACACACAGAATGGTGTGCTGGAGCTAACTAGTACTAGCTTGAAAGAATTGCTTGTTAAACTTTCAGGAATTTTATGCACTTATTGTGTCATCAGTGGTAGGAATTTCTACCATAGAAATCAGCAAATATTACACATGGTTTTTATTTCCTTTTTTTTCCTGGAAAGTCAATTTTTAAAGATTGGCCAGCACACCATAGATGATAAATTACAGAGATAAAGCTAAGACTTTTTAGATATAATGACGTTATAGATCAAAACTTCAAAGAGTTAAGAATTAATATTTTTGTGAATAATAAGCTCCAAATATGAGATCAGGTAAATTTCCAGAGAATGGATATCCATGGAGTGAGAAAAGCAAGCAATGTCGTTGATCCTGTAAAATTTCCATTCTTAACGAGAATCAGACAAAAGGTGAATGAGTGAATTAATTAATAATTGTTGAATTAATAGCAAGAATAGAGTGAGCGACAAAAGCGTGGTTAAAAAAAAAGCAAGGGTTAGTAGACAAAGCACATTTCCAATTTTAATTATTCATAAAACAAAATGATTCTAAAATTTATCCAGGGTAGTACAAAGTCTCATTTTTACTTTATGGCATAAGGTTAAGCATAAAATTGAGAGTATTTTATTTAAGATTATATACTTAATCTAAACCTTAAAAATTTACTTGTAAATATTATGAAGAAGCTTTCTGGCTCTCTGTTATACTTCACTGAGAAACTGAGGTGAATTTCAAACTCTTTTTATCTTTAATCATACATATGTATGAATCTGCCTTTACAATAATGTTTCCAAAATTATTGATCAATAGTTTTTATTTTTGAAGAGTACTGCTCTACCTTGTATAGTTATGATTTAATCAACAGCACTTCTAGATTTATTTTCTGATAATTCGAGACAGAAATAAAGGTTCTTAAATTTGTTCACTGAACTAATTTTTTTTCCTTTGGAGTGAAAATTGTGCTCTTTATGAGAAAGTTAGTATGGAAAAGTACATTTAGGTGGTAAATTTAATTTGAGAAAACTGTATAAAATTCATCCATACTTTTCTCCTGAATCAGCAAATAAAGAACAAGGTTTCCAATTTAAATAACTTCATTTTTTGAGGCTAACCAGTGATTATAAATACCTTTTGGATAAACTGTGTATTAATACTTTTTATCTCCCCTTCTCAATAAATGGTCTATCTAGAGAATAACAAGTAGCTGTCAATAACATTTTGAATTTAGAATATTTTCAAACATTACATACTGTTTAAGTTCAAAGTATCTCCATTTAACTGTGTTTTTCATCCATATTGATGTTAATTGTTATAAAGTAAACTAAGGATGATATAAATATAGTAGGACGTAATACAAGTTGCCTGAAAAAATATGTATACTGTCTTTGCTGCTTCATATTAAAGCAAAGCAGTTTTAGGTAGTCTCGGGTGTTAGGTCTCCTTTAGAATAGATTCAACTAGAGACTAAGCACTTAGAAAGATACTTCTTTATATTTTTCTGCCTTTTATATACTTATAAAAACAATTTTCCAAGGAGTTCCCTGGTGGTCTAGCAGTTGTTACTGCTGTGGAATGGATTCAATCCTTGGTCCAGGAATTTCCCTGTGCCTTGGAACTTCTGGGCGTGGCCAAAAAATTAATTAAAAATTTTTAAAAAAGACTTTCCAATCAATGTGTAATCATATAGTCTGGTTATCTCCTGATCTATACTACTGACATCAAAGGCATAAAGACATATTTACTATATGTATGTTTATACACAATTTTTACATATAATTTTTCTTATTAATAACATACTAGTTTATACACTTCTACCAGTAAATTTTATTTTAGCATCTATGACAAGATTTAAGAGAAGACGAAGACATTGATTTTCTTAAAAACTGTGTTTGTTGTTCCTCTGCTGATGCACATGAGGCCAGGGATCAAACTCCCATCCTCATGGATCCTAGTTGGTTTCATTTCCACTGATCTACAACAGGGAACTTCCTGGATTTATCTCTTTATGAACTATAATAAATTTAAATAACCATTTTATTTTTCTGAACTATTTGTCCTAAAACATTTCCTAGCAGTTATAACAGCAGCTTTAATAGTTCCTTTTAGTTGTCCTCCTTTTGTCCAGCCTCCAACAATCAGACTTGAGAAACAGCTGCTCATCACCCTACAACTAGAAGTTCAGGTATATATCTATATCTGCTTTAATATTTTGGTCTTATCTTAATAGCTAGAAACCTATGTCAAGGATAGCTTCTCTAGTCTGTATAAAAAAGAATTATAACCATTTTTCTCCTATTCAAATTATTCCTTTAATTTTCTCCAGGAATTGATGACCCTCTTCAATCCAACAAAGTCGTTAAGCTCACTAAAAAGTACCTGGATATAAAATATATTCAGGCCAACATAATACAGAGGGTGCAATTTATAAAAATGTTTGTAATTGGCTGGTGTTGTCCAAGTAGGTGGTTGTGTCTCGTCGTTTCTCTGAAGTAACTTCAAAATTTGAATTTACTTCTTTTCATTTTTCCATATTCATTATTTCTTTTAATTAAATTCCCCTTCCTTTAATTTCTCTTATTTTGATATAGCTAATTGATTTGTTCTCAAAGCCTGAGACATAGTCTTGCTTGAATATTTTCTTTCAAGTAGTAAAGATTTATGTAGAAAGGCTAATATGAGTGTTCATTCACTTTACTGTGTCTTCCCTTCTGGCACTTTGCCAATAAGATTTCCCTCCCTCAACCAAAGAAATAATATTTATTTTCTATTTAGCATTGAAAAAATATTCATGGGAAAGTGCACTCGAACATTAAAGAGAGGACCACCACCAATTTGTGTCTTGAAGAAGGAAGAATAAGAAAGAGACGTGAAACTAGATTGGGCAGTGGCTGATTTTACTTTCCTAATTTTACAACTTTTTCTCAAAGCAATTGATGGCATTCTTGAAAGCAATATTTACATAAAAAATACTTGGTTCACACAATACTCAAAATAGTCTTATTAGGCTTTGAAGAAGAAAAAAAGTAGAAGTTTCCTGATAATAAAGGGTTACTTGTCTCTCTCTCTCTCTGGGGAAAATGCATAACACATTCTTGGATCAGAAGTAGATTTTGGTTTTCTTTTACCGGGGCCTCAATTTTGTCTTATTGGATATATTCTCAGCTTCAAAGTACTATATGTTCCCAGAGTTCACTAGTCATAACCTTTATTCTTCTCAAAATCTCATTTTCTTTTGTAAGACCATTGTATCCCCTGTGTTAACATTCTTTAGGAGACCAAGGGTTGGCTCTTTCTCACTCTTATAAGTAAGTAAGAGGGAATACTGACATACTGTAACCTGGTTTGGATTCAATTTTTAAAAATCATACTTGGATACATGCCAAGTCACCAAGTTATCAGAATTAAAATGAAAAAGATTGCTTTCCCAGATATCTTCTCTGTACTAGAAGAGACAGTTACTTAAACATATTTTCAGTCTGAATAAGTTCAGCAGCAGCTATCATACAATGTTAGCCATAGGTTTGAGAACAAATCCTACATTGCTGTGAATAGACCTTTACAGTCAATTCTGGTGAGAGCCCAGACAGAGAAGACGGAGGAGCGCTATGGAGAAAGTCTTGATCTTTTTAGAAAAATAATTTAGTAATCCTATACAGAATGCTGATAAAAAGTATGGGAAGTAAATACCACTATGATAAAGTCTCAGGAAGAAATGAGGAACATGTTAATGGACAATGGAGAAAAAGCAATCCTTGTTCTAAATTGGCAATGAACTTGGCTGAACTAAGTTTGTGTTCTAATGTTTTGTGGAAAGCAGAACTTTCAAGTGATGAATATTTAACTGAAGCTATTTCTAAGTAAAGTGTTGAAGATATGGGTCCGTTCCTTTGGATTGCTTAGAGTGAAATAAGAAAAATGAGAAATGATGTAAACAATAAAAATGAGAACCCTAGGGATGGGGCTAAGCAACCATTTGATAACATTAGTATGAATTAAACATCTCAAGAAGAGCTTGAGCTATTCTCTAAGACAATGGAAGAATGACCCTGCAGATGACTCAGAGATCATCAGAGCTGGCATTCCTATCTCAGACCCAGAGTGTAAGTGGGGATGTAGACTGGTTTCAAGGCAGGCCACCTGGCACCTGCAGGACCTGTGTGCTCATATTGAGCACAGCCCTGTGGGACTCTTGGTTGCAAAAGCATTTCTGTGTCCCCCATTTCTTGTTTTTAGGAAATGCGCCCCATTCAGCCACCGTGACCCTCCCTGGATTTCCTAGGGACAATTTCAGACAGTTGCTGATCAGGGAAGGAAGGGGATGCAAAGAAAAGGGAGGAACAGTCAAGCAACAATAGTATAGCCGTGGGGCAGGATCCTGGTTCCCTCTCAAGGAATACACATAATAATATAGGCATCTTATACACCTAAGAGAAAAGTTATATTTCTTATGCTTCTTTTAGAAATGAATACTTTAAAACTGAACTGCTTAGAGTCCATCCTTGTCCTTCTCCCTGGCTTAATTTCACAACCACCCTTAAGCTAAAGATTAGGCACTCTGAGCATAATTGCCAATAACACAGAAGACCACCGTCATGATCATGCCAAGATCTCCTGACTCCAGTTTTGATGACTAAGATTCCCTCCAAGAAAGAAGAATGCATGTTTGTCCCAATCTTCATTCCTATCTGAAAACCTGTTTTTCTCCTTTTTACTATAAAACTCCTCACAATTCTTTCCAAGGAGGACACAGTCTTTAAGGCATTAGCATGCTGTGGTCCCCCTTTGCCTGGCAAAGCAATAAAGCTATTTTTTTTCTCTTCTACCCAAAACTCTGTCTCTGCATTTCAATTCGGCACCAACAGACAGAGGCCAAATTTCCTAATCCCCAGTGTGATGACATGTGGAGGTGGAGCCTGTGACAGGTGATTAGGTCATGAGAGTTGGGCTAGAATGTACTGGATTAGTCCCCTTATGAAAAAATCCTACAGAACTATCTTATCCCTTCTGCCATACTAGGACAGAGCAAGAAGACAGCCATCTATGGTATTCTATTATAGCACCTCAAATGGACTAAGACAAGGATGCTACACCTCTTCTCATCTCTGTGAAATGAAAGGTGATGTGTAGCAAAGAAATGTTAAGTACCATATTACCATATATTAATTTTCTAGAAATTTCTGAAAAATTCAGGCAAAGGGAAAAAAATGAAGTCTAAAATCAAAAATGGAGAACTGCTACTTAAAAATCAGGCCTACTTTTATACCAACCCCGCCCCCCCAAAAAAGCACAAAACAAACAAATGAACAAACAAACAAAACCCTAGGGTTATTGGAAAAACTGTAACATTATGCAATGCTGACTAAGTTTAACACAGCTAAAAATTATCATTGGTCCTTCCTTTATGGAAAAAATATTACTCAATGCAGTTGTCTCCTTGACTAAACTATGTTGTGTTATACTCAAGTGTAGGCTCTAAGAAAGAAATTTTGGGTTCAGACAAAAGCAAAACATTGTCAGCCCAATATCTAGGAAGATGAAAAATACAAAATTTATTCAATGTATTTGGAATAGGCTCTTCCTTCAAGTATAAGCTAACTCACATTATTACCATACCCAACCACATAAATCCACTTGGCTTTTGTTTTTTTGTTGTTGGTGGTGTTTTCCTCCAGAGGACATCTTCTTTGCAACTGCAGGTTATTTTTAAATGAATTCATTAAGTATATTGTAAATATACTCTGTTCTTTAATTCATCAGTTGGGCATTCATAAATTTGTCAATTCTATCATAATTAATTAGATTTTTAAATTCAAATATTTTGCAACAACACCCTGGAAAACCATATTTTGTCTTGAACTTTGCATTCAGCATATGTTCTTGACTTTAGATCTCTATAGATCATAAGACATTAAATAACAAGCTTCCTCTTTGGTTGATATTTAGAAACATCAAAACATTCTATCTGGAAGTCAGAAAAAGCTGTGAGAACAAGTATATTCAGGGCATAAATTCTCCCTGTGGTTTAATTAAAGATTGGTAATTAGGATTATTATGTGTTGTGGCTTATCCTGAATTCTGATCACTGTGCTTTGTTCCCAGCTGGCCCTTTTGATCTTTTCTTTTGTGCTCCAAATAATTTTGCCAATTTTGAGTTTAAAAAAAAATCCTTTGTTACTCAATTTATAAAATAAATGTGCTATAACAGCTCAGGGAGAATATTAACAAAGATATGATAATAATTTTATGATGAAGTGTGCTCTGTACAAACTTATTTCCCTTACCTGCTTTTAATTTGTTTTAAAATGTAATTACTATAAATTTGTTTTAAAATAGTTATCAGTTATCATATGTAGATTATATGTATGTGTGTTAATACTTGTGTATGCTTGCATAACATATTCTCTGTGATTTTTTTTTAGATACAAGTTATAGTTTTAATAATTTCTAAATGTAAGGAATTCCCTGGTGATCTAGTGGTTAGGATTCAGTGCTTTCACTGCTGTGACCTGCGTTCAACTCCTGGTCTGGGAACTGAGATCCCACTGCATGCCAGGGACCAAAGAAATAATAACAATAATAATAATTTCTAAGTGGAAAGCACACTATAACCCTTTTTATAAAAAGGAAAATAGATACAGGAGATATTTCCTCAAGACATCAAGTGTCAGAATATTAAGTTTTTTCCTTATGTTAATACTTACTTCCTTATCTAAGGAAGCCAAGAAACTTAGTTTACATGGAAAAGTATGAATCCTAAATTTTTATGGCTGGGAAATTTTTCAGATTCACAAGTGATGCTTCAGTTGTTTGAAGAATGATAAGATTATATGCTGGAGAAATCTGGTCAAAGAACATTCAAACATTCCATATATCATGATGGGAATATCTTCCACACTATTTTAATTTCAACCTCATGGAAAATTAATGACTGCTTTGAAAAGCCCTGGCTTGTGAACTTAATTACACAGCACTGATACCAAAACAAAAAGTTCCATCTAATTCAAACTTCCGCTTTTTGTGCTACAGTTGAAAAGGAATAAACAACATTGTGAACATTATTGTTAAAATAATGGGCTACTGGCTTTGGTCAACTCACTGTTTGCTATAGTACAAATGGTAATGGTGAAAAAATAGAAATCATAGAAATATGAAAAATAGAGTTTTTTCTTAAAAATGAGTTAGGAATAAATAGCTGATAATTTAAACTCTGTCAACTAAAAAATACAACCAGAAATTTGAGAGTTAAGTTTTATTTGGGGTGAAATTAGGATTTAAGAGTTGCAGACAGCAACTCAAGTAGCCCTGAGAAATTGCTCTGAGGAGGCAAGGGGGTGAAACTAGGATATAAGAGCTTTTGCAACAATGGAAGATAGTAGGAGCAAAAGATTTACAAATAACTGGATTTACAGAAGATTTATGTAAAGGTCTGGGCTTATTGGAATCACCCCTTTGATAGGCACCCCAGCTGTGGGTCAGTCTTTTGTTTCTTCCCTGAGTTCCCTCAAGGCTCACTGGCCCACCCTTGGGAGTGGCTGTTCTCACAGAGGACCATGACATCTTTTGTTTTGTCCACTAACTATAGCCCAGGAGGCAATATTTCAGAAATAGCAATAGCTCTGAAATAGCAATCTGAAATACTACCCCAAAGAGGAAAGGAGAAATATGAAGATATAAGTCATAAAAGTGAAGGGGGAGGTGCATGCAGCCATGCACACATTTTACAGAGGTAGATTTGCTGCTGGTCTTATGAAGGTTACTACTAGTCACAGGTATTAGTCATCATCGATGAATTTTAGTGTTTTTCTAGATATGAGGAGATGCAAGAATTTGGCTCATAAAATTTTCTCTTAAAAATATCTAACTATCTGAAGACCTGTTCTTCCAGTTTTCCCAGAGCACAGAGTGCCTCATCCCAGGTCTCCACCCTGAGCCCACTCAGGGGGTGCTGCCAGTCAGCAGCTGCAGTGGCTTAGGTTTTATTCCATGTAAAGGCTGATGGCAAGTGCCAAACTTCTCAGTTCACAGCAGCAATACATCAAAATTTTACTTTGGTGATATTTATCTAATTTTAATTATTTTCTTTCCTTCTTGTGACTATAATTCTTTGACAAATGTCTTTTTTTTTTTTTTCTTGCACCCATGGCATATGGAAGCTCCTGGGCCAGGGGATGAGGTTGAGCCTAAGCCACAGCTGCAACCTACACTGTAGCTGTGGCAACACTTGATCCTTAACCCACTGTGATGCAATAGGAACTCCAAACTGTCTTAATTCTATAATTGTTTGCCAAATCTAAAATATACTAATATGGGAGTATTAGTAAGAATATGTATATACTTTCTCATCTCTTAAAATTTTAGCTGCATTTAAGAAAGTAGTCACAAATTTCATTGAGGAATTCTATTCTATATTCTATCATGTTCATGTGCTAATATAATAGATAAGTTAGGGGGTCCTCAGAAAGAGAAAACTACAAATGGCTTTCTGGATCTAAGAGAGCCCATTTGGCCTAAGCCACTTTGGGATTTAAGCCTGGCCTCAATGCCTGTCCTTGAACAGGTCTCTGTGATTAATGATCTCAAGGGTGGAAATGCAGAAATAAGGGAGAAGTAGACAAGAAAGTGGAGCCTTGGGGCACTGTCCTGGTACTTAAGCGAATATACCTAATAATACATATTTGAGTTCTGCAGGAATGGGGCCCCCACTGAAGTGGAGGGTGGTTGGACTCTGTTGACCCTTGCCCCAATTCTATGTTCACTGGTGCTGAATAGATATGTAGAAACAGAGTTTGGGCAAAAAAGAAAAAAATAGTTTTTTGCTTTGCCAGGCAAAGGAGGGTCACAGCAGGCTAATTTTAAGACTGTGCCCCTTAGGAGAGATTGGGAGGTGGTTTTATAGTTTGGGAATGAAAAATAGGGCCACAGATAAGAGGGAAGCTTGCACTGCTTTCTTCAGAACTAGCCCAGAACTGGTTCTGGTGGTCCTCCTTTTCTGAATGAAGAATGCTCCATAGGTATTTAACACCTTCCATTTGTTGTGGGGTTTAGTCCTGCTGAAGGGCTCAAAGATATTGCTATGTATTTCCCTTGAAGAGGAACCAGGACCCTGACCCAAGGCCTCACCATTGTCTCTAAACTGCTCCATCCTAGTCTCTGCATCCCCTCCCTTCCTGACTAGCAACTGTTTGAGCCTGTCTCTGGGAACTCAGGGAAGGTCATCAGGACTGAAGCTTATTCACCACAAAACAAGAAATGGAGGACATAGAAAGGCTTGTGTGCCCAGGAGTCCCACAGGGCCATAGCTCAGTTACACAAGCAACAAAGCTTTCTTCTCCTGATCTTTGGCTTGGTTGTATCTATTGGCTCAATACCCACCAAGAGGCAAACCCAGATTCTGGGCAACATTAAGGCAGTTGGAGAAACAGTTTCGTGGTATTTTACTGTGAATCTGTAACTATTCATATAGAGTTTTTACAATGTTACCTTTTTTTTTTTTTAATCAGTCACAGTAAGCTGGGTAAACATTATGGTTCAAAACAACCCCGAATCTTGGTGGCTTAAAATGTCAAAGATTTATTTCTCTCTAACCATTTCTGCTGGTCTTTGTCAGCTTTCTGGTAGCTGTCTCCAAGGCAATTGTCCTACGTGGTGGGGTACAGCATTCCAGGTTAGACCTTTACATCATCAAATCTTTAATAACTACAGCAGCAGAATGAAATAGGGGATATTTTTACTTATACATTATTGTACCGTTAATACTTCAACTGAGAAGTAATTCATGGCACTCTTGTGACATTTTATTGCTAAAGCAAAACCTATGACCTTACCTAAGTTCAAGAGGTCAGGAAAATGCAATGTTCCTGAATGGCTTGAATGAAAAAGAGAATCAAAAATGCTGTTGGACAGTAATAATACCTTCTATACTCTCTGTGGTTTTCAGTTACTTGAGCTTTTTTGTCATTGATTTGTTTTCATGACTGCGGTGTACTTTGAACTGGGGTTGGCAAACCTTTCTGTCTAGAATAACACAGTAAGGACTTTCAGCTTTGCAAGACTCTACCCTTACAAAGACCTAGCTCTTCTGTTGAAGTATAAAAGGAGCAATAGGCAAGAGATAAACAATGAGCAATTTGTGCTCCAATAAAACTTTTTTTTTTTTTTACAAAATATGGTGGGCCCAATTTAGTCATAGCTTACTGAATCCTAACTTAGAGTATTAATTATTCCTTCTGATACAGAGACCAGTTGTTGATAATCAGAGATTTCCCAACTCCTTCCCATTCTTATCACTTTGTAGTCTCCTACCAAGGCTTCCCCATATAGCCCCGGGTTGTGCACTGTATAAACTCAAGGGCAATTCTCACCTCAACTACAAAAAATAATTATTTTTGCAGAGTGGGGGGCCCATCTACTAAATTACACTAATTAGTTATACTTCTATTTCACAGACATTATTATATTCTAGTCTCTATTACTTCAGATGTCTCAATAGGATGAACAAGGCCTTAGAAGAACTATATACAAAATAAGCATTATCATAATAATTCTTTTGATACGTAATTTGTAAATAAAAATTTAGGAAATAAATGCTAAAAAATAAAAAAAATTAACAAAAAGAAAATTTAGATGCTCTTGATTAAAAAAAAATTTCTAGGGAGTTCCCTTTGTGTCTCAGTGGTAACAAACCCGACTAGTATCCATGAGGATGCGGGTTCAATCCCTGGCCTTGCTCAGTGGGTTAAGGATCCAGTGTTGTGCTAAGCTGTGGTATAGGTTGCAAATGTGGCTCAGATCCTGCATTGCCCTGGCTGTGGTGTAGGCTGGCAGCTGCGGCTCCAAATCGACCCCTAGCCCGGGAACTTTTAGGGCATGGCCCTAAAAAGACAAAAAAAAAATTCAAGTTTAATTTCTATGTACATAAATACCCACAAATAAACTGGTATGGGACTGTATAATCAAATTTACACTATATTTTTGTTTCATTTGATGTTTTCCAATATTATAAAGTTTGTGTTATTGTGATTTTTAATGAATTTCTAGTTTTTCATTAGTTAGATCCACCATAATTTCTTTGCCCAAAACTCCCTTTGTTTAAAGTTAAGCATGGTTCAAATTTTTACTAGTAGAAATACAGCAATTAAATGGTATTTATTTGTACAAATGCCTCAAAGACATAGGTCTTTGAGTATATCTTTATACTATTATAGTAAATACCTATAATTTCTTAGTCATTCACACAACATGACAATATCCTTTTTTGATGCATTTTGACCAGTTATACTCCAGAAAGAATAGACCCCTGTATATGTTCAAAAAGAGGATGTGAATATTTTATATTATCCTCACCAACACTGAGCATTCTCTTCATATGGATACATCATGTAAAAACACATACTCTTAATTAATTTTCTATTATTTCCCGATTCAAGAATGATTTATTCATTTAGCGATTTCAGCAACTAAATTCATACACTCGCGTACACACACACACACACACACACACACTGGGTTTTCCAGATATTAGAATGTAACTAATACTTGAGAGCACATATTTGTTGTATAATTATCTGCCTTGTTACACAGAGGAATAATTAAATGTTTCTGAAATGTTCTGGGTTATCATTAAGACAATATAGGATGCAATTTTCAAAGATTGGTATCAATATTAATGAACTTTCACTCTTTATGACATATTTCTGTACTATTTGATTTTGCCTACCTTGAAGTTTTATTATTTTTATAATACGAAAAAAGTTGATATAAATAAATAAATTCACATGTGGTGAGACTATATATTAACAAGCTTCTTCTTCAATGTCCGTCAGGAAAATCAATCTTACTGTATAGTTGCATCATTACATTATTTTTGAGTTTATATTTTGTTGCCTTGAGCAGTCTGTGTGCATTCTTATTCCTTCATGGGGAATAATAGAGAGAGGGGAAAATTGTCTTTTTCAGTCAGTCAAAAAATTAGGATGAACATAGTGATGAGAAATGGTTTCAAAGGAAGTATATTTGAGAGTAGTTTATATAAGAAGAAAAATAGGGCATGGAAATAAGATAGGGCATGTCAGGGGTGAGGGAGGTAGGAGTCCTTATCTTCTGATACACTTGTGTTTTGCATGTTTTTCAAGGGTTTTTTTTTTTAAGCTACTTTTTCCTGTTTCTTGCATACCCCCAAATGTTCCCGCAAATAATTTCTCTTCCTTACTAATGCATTCAATGAGAACAAACTTAATGTGCCTTTTTTTCAGATACTATATGAGAGGTAGCTGTTTGCTATAATAATTATAATAGCTATTGTTAATTGGATAAATTTGTTTAGCATTTAAAAATGCATCCACAGGAGTTCCCATTGTGGCTCAGCAGAAACAAATTGGACTAGCATCCATGAGGATGCAGGATGGATCCCTGGCCTTGCTCAGTGGGTTTAAGGTGTTGCCATGAGCCGTGGTGTAGGTAGCAGATGCAGCTTGGATCCCATGTTGCTGTGGCTGTGGCATAGGCCAGTGGCTATAGCTCCCATTCAACCCCTAGCCTGGGAATCTCCAAACGCCATGGGTGTGGCCCTAAAAAAAAAAAAAGACATAAAATGCAGCCACAACTTATACTGTTACTTTATGTACTAGCCATGTGTTAACAATGTAATAATAGAAATGTAGTTGAAGCAAGACAGAAAAAACAGGGGTGAGGAAAGGGAGTTTAAAATTTTAGGGTAATACCAGTATTAATATTCTATTTTATAACAGAAGTGCTATTATATTTTTATTATTATACACTATAATGTATAATTTTATAATTTTTAATTATAAAAAATTAAAATGTTACTACTGCATGTAAACATTGTCCTGCAAAAAACTAAATGGAAATATATTCGTGATGCTAGTGCTCCAGACTTTGTATAATTTCTAGCTCTAAGAAGCTCTTAGAAGATCACATCATAGCCACAAAGATTGTTCTCTTCTCCCAGCAGGCAAAAAAAAAAAATGAGATATTGTATTTGCTGTATCTTACTATTTGACATCAGAATGGGAACAAAATGAGAATAAACCCAAGTGTAGGAGATGTATTTTCATGCAATTTTAAGCTTAATACATAGGTGAAAGCTCAAGACTCTTTGTCCTAGCTTTTCCTACACCTAGGGATAACCATGTGACTAGCCCTAGGCAATGGGATGTGAGAGAATGTGACAGGATGACTTTCAGAGCATTCCTGAGAAGGCAAAGTGATGCCTTACATTTTTGCCTGACACAGACTTCTTTCTAGCTGGAATGCAGATACATATACCATATGATATCACTTATATGTGGTATCTAAAATACAGCACAAATGAACTTACCTATAAAACAGAAACAGACTCACAGGCTTAGAGAACAGATTTGTGGTTGCCAAGGAGGAGAGGTGAAGGAATTGGATAGACTGGGAGTCTGGGGTTAGTGGATGAAAACTATTACATTTAGAATTTAGAAGAAGCAAGGGGATCCTGCTGTATAGCACAGGAAACTATATCCAGTCTCTCAAGATATACTGTGATAAAAGATAATGTAAGAAAAGGAATGTGTTTGTATATATATGACTGGGTCACTTTGTTGTATAGTAGAAATTGTTACAACATTGTAAAACAACTATACTTTAATAAGAAATAAAACGTTAAAATAACAAAAGGAGTCATATATTAAATGGGACTAGCAAGAAAGGAGGCTAGGACCCTGATGCTGATAGCTCCCACCATATCACACTGGGAATATTTTTGCTTTGACTGTATTTAAAAGAGAATTAAACTTCTATGTGGATTAATCTGTTGTTATTCTTATCTTTGTTACTGCAGTCAAAACTTCACTCAATTAATCAACCACCAAACACAAACAAAACAAATATAAATGAGCCAGAATAAGTAAGAATAAGGAATTAATGTTATTTGTGACTCCAACAAGAAGATTGAGTACTATTGATATATTAAAGAGTCACAGCTGTACAGTAAGACATTTGCTTTTAAATTTTAGATAGATAAATGAGGCCAGTTAGGAACAAAATCAAATGATTCTAGAAAGACAAAGATGAGAAAATTTGAATGACGTGCAATACAATACGGTATTACGTGTTGACTCTAAGTACTACAATTGGGAACAAAAGGCAGGTGTAAGTAATAGATTCTTCCCATATGAAACTATGAATATAAAAATTTTTAGAAGTTTGTTCGATTTAATATATTTTCAGCAAAGATTTACTGACTGCCTCCTATTTGTTCCTCTGTTAGTAAGCAAAAGTTAATGCATAGTACCCATCCTTAAGAGAGTTAAAATCAGGGTTGGGAACAAAGGCAGGCAAAAGTAACTGTAATAGGTAATAAGTGCGACAATATTAGTATGAGCAAAGTATTGTGGGAGCACATACGGGTTAAGTGATTAATTTTCTTCTGGAAGTCAGAATAGGATTCTTAGAAATGAAATATGAGCTAGACCTTAAAGAATGAGTTGTAGTTTTTCAGCCTTATCCTTCCAGAGGTTTCCAAATGTCTAATTTATCACAATGTGAAATGATCTGCTTCAAGAAGTGGTAAATTTTCTATCACTGAAGATGACAGAGCACAAGCTGGACAAAACTTACACAGAATGCAGCAGTGGGGAGTTGAGCATCTGTGTTGGGCTGTTTGGCAGATACACTTTCCCTCTCTAAGTTCTTTCTTCCTTGAGATAGTAACTTCTAAACTCTGAGTTCGGGTGATTGTGAAAGGGGAGAAGAGGTGGGAGGCTAGGGAGTGGTAAATGCATTTCAAACAAATGGATATCATATACAAAGCTTTATTTGAAAAAAATAGGGCTGAGTAATCAGGGTGGGTAATAGCAGGAGCGGATCCAGGTCAAATAGACTAGAGATGAGATTGAAAGTATGAATTGAGTCCGGATCAACAAAATCCTTAAATATAATTTTTAGGAGTTTGAAATTTATTCTACAAGCTACTGAAATACAGCCAAAGTTTGGAATCGGAAATAGATGTGAGAGTTTTGAAAGAATGAAGGTATCATTATTCACAAAATTAAATAAGAGCATATAAGATGTCTAGTGGGCTTCTAGTGTTTTTTGCACACATAGTATTTTTTCCTGCTCCTGCCAGAAGTGCCTCTTTTTTCTTTTAGAACTATCTCTTTGCAACTACAAGCAATCCTGATATGACTGTCTATTAAGGCAGGTAAATAACCTAAGTCAAGGAATGAAGAAGCTCCCCCTGATTTGAATCTTGTGTAAAACATCGTAATTGAATCTGATGATTCCCCCTTCCAATGATTGTACCTTGAAGGATTATTTATTAGTTAATAAAGCTAGATATTCAGAGCTGCCTTGTCCTTGTCCTTTTGAAAACATTTTTTTTTGGCTTTTCCTTCAATACTTTTTGCTAACCCATATCCTTCCATAAATTCTAGATTGGTGATTAGTTACAGTTAATTCTGCTATTTTCAAACAGATGACTCTGATACACACCCACAGTAGTCCTGTCTGATCATAAGCATCTGCTTCACACATTACTAGGTCACTCAGTTAGTGAGATCATTGGTATTATTTTAAAAAAGGTTGGTGTTGGACATCAGCAGGATGGCCAAGCTGAAAGCCCAAGACTTTCTTTCCACCAATGAACACACTTATTCATTCAACAGCAATACACAGATTATTTTCTTTTTCAATAAATCCAAGGACCTGTTGAAAGGCTTCTTTACCCCATGCAAAGAGCAATACCAGGTACATCAAAGATGGTAGAAAATTTTGTGGTAACTTCTCATTTTAATCCTTTCTTCTGGAATAGAACCACATAGTCAAGAGGAAAACCCCCAGCTCCCAGCTTCTTCCTGGGCAGGAAAGGAGAGGACTGTACTATTTATCCAAAGTTTTGATATTTCATGTACCACTTAAAGGTCTGGTACCTGTCCTGCTTGAATATGAGCCCTGGCATGGAGAAATCCCAGATGGTGAACCACTAAGAACAAAGATGACAGTTTAGATTTGTATATACTCACTTGGCATACCCTTCCCTCTCATTCAGAATAGAACAAAAGGATGATAACCCTCAAATCCCAGCTTTTCTCAGGGAAAGGAAAGATTTGGAGCCCGGGTCCAACATTCCAGCTTCTCAATGATTTGCCTCAGGGACTGGCTTCCTCCTTGGGATACTACTGGGACCTGCTCCCTAGATTCCTGGGAGCCAATAAGAACAAAGGCAAACCTTTGGACTATCACACATTCACTTGAAATTTATCTATACAGAATCTATGAATAGTAGTAATCAGCTATGTTTTGTCAGGCATATTGCTTCCCCAAACAAAATCAGGGAGGAATAAGGAGTAAAGAGGAAGGATTAGCTTAACAATTAATGGAGCCTGCCATAGTAATGCAAAATAATGTTTTCAAATGTGCACAAAATATATGCCCATTATAGAACATTACAATGATAAGCGATTTTCAGGCTTTCTCTGTGAAGTTTTGGAACCATGGAATTTTTATCACTAAGTCATCAGCTAGATAGCATGAGGAAAGGGACTCTCACTTGATGAGGATAAATGAAATGAAGCAATGTGGAAGCAAAGTAAAAAACCAGGAAGAAAAAGTACTTAAAAACAGATGTGGCCAACAGATACTAGAACCAGAAACAAATAATATTTATTTATATTTTCCTTTTTGGCATAGGGAGTCACCTGTGTTATCCTTAAATCTTGGTAAAGTCTATTATGTTGGATCCCAGAAATGTGGATCAGAACTGAAAGTAAGGCTCTCCCACCAGGAATCATTTACGAAACATATCTAAACTCCAGAGATTGGAAAATAAACTACATTCTAGTACTGATGAAGGTGAAAATGTGGTAGGGTTATTGTTACTTGGATACTAAAGTAAAAGCTGAATTTTGTCATTTGTGTCCTACATTGATAGTCAAATAATCAAGTTTGGAAGAGATTAACAGAATTAACTTCCAGATGCTTCATTCTTCTTGTGGCTCTTGTAGCCTCAGTCCACTTAGAAAATCAAAATCTAGGAAAGAGCCGTACTTGTCTCTTCTACTGGAAGTCTACTAATAAAGGATTATAAATGTCTCTCAAACTAAGCAAACCTAATTTTTATACCTAATAATTATCCTCTTTTCTCATTCTCTAGTGCCACATGCACCTGTCTAGGATATGGGAGGTAGACAGCAAAGTTTTATTTCTTTGTTTCTTGCTTATTCTCTCCAGAGTTGTACTGGTCCTAAGCATCCCTGAGCTAAGTTATATTCATGCCATCAAGAGCTTCCAAGTCCATTAAGGAAGATGCAGAGGTGGTAAAAATGATGGCATTCTTCAAGAATCAAGGAAGACATTAATTGGTTCATGGTCACATCTGGAAATGTTATTGCTTCTGTGCATTGTGCTGGTCATAATTTCTTCAGTAAACTCTGTCTGAATTTTTACTGTCAGTGTTCATTTCCAAGATTTAATTTTTTGAATTAGGAAATCTATATATTCTAGCCAATTTTAATATTGTTATTATCCTGAGGATTGAGTCAGATTTCACTTATTTATTCACTCATTAGACAGCTATTTATTGGGCACCTTTAACTACATACTTTACTAGACACTGGATATAAAATTAGGAAAATAGCAAATAAAATCTATTCTCACAGACCTGAAATTCTAGTAAGAGATAATACCAAGTTCAATATATATATATATAAAATAGTATTATTTATGACCTTAATTAATTAAATTCTCTGCTCTAATGTCACCTACTCAAGGAAAGTATTCAGAAGACAGCCTGTCTGGATACTTAAATGAAAGTGTTGAAACAACTTGCTTTATATTTATTTATATAATAGAAATTATATATGTGTGTACATTATATATGTATAAAACATATATTACATAATTTTATGTGTACAAATCATTGAATATATAACATATATTTAAACCATAATATAATTAACAAAGGCGGGGGAACATTTTTCTTTTAGGTTAACATACTCAGGTATATTGAAGGATGGAGAAGAATAGAGAACTCATAACAGAATTATACAACAGGGTGATTAAGATTAGTGTAATGGAAAATAGTTCTTTTTACCTGATAACATAGAATAGTATAAAAAGTACTTTAACATACTTAAGTGTTTTATTTACCTCTTCTCTGAGTGTGAAATGACTATGAAAGTGTATGAAGTTTTCTTCAAAAAGTTCACAGTTAAGAATATACCCTTCTCGGAGTTTCCTTCGTGGCTCAGTGGTTAACGAATCCGACTAAGGACCATGATGCTGTGGGTTCCATCCCTGGCCTTGCTCAGTGGGTTAAGGATCCGGCGTTGCCGTGAGCTGTGGTGTAGGTCGCAGATGTGGCTCGGATCCGGCATTGTGACTGTGGCGAAGGCCAGTGGCTACAGCTCGTTAGACTCCTAGCCTGGGAACCTCCATATGCCGCGGGTGCGGCTCTAGATAAAAGGCAAAAAGACTAAATAAATAAATAAATAAATACCCTTCTCAAAATAAAAATACTTTTTCATTTTGATTATTATGAATCATTTACTAGATATGTATACTTTAGAAATGAGCATGATACTAATATGCCATGTACAAGTTTTAAAATTCAGACAATAAGCAATTACTACTCTCAAAAAATAATTACCCATGGTCTTTGTGCTGTAAAACAGCTTTTGTATTCCAATAAGGTATTAGTAAATATGTTTTTGGTTCTTTATAATCTGTTTAAACTTGAGCTTTGAGCTAATCTATTTCTACCAAAATGTAATGGAAGGATATATTTTGCATTTTTCTTTTACTGCATATTGGTTTTATGTCTTTTCCCACTCCCTACCTACCTACTTAGGTTTTGCTTTGTTTTTTTTTTGGTTCTGCTAGCTTGAAAGCTAGTATTCTGTGTTTTTTAAAACCTTAATGATTAATTCTAATTTACTAGAACCTATGACGC
Organism: Catagonus wagneri; assembly: GCA_004024745.2. Taxonomy (NCBI): domain Eukaryota; kingdom Metazoa; phylum Chordata; class Mammalia; order Artiodactyla; family Tayassuidae; genus Catagonus; species Catagonus wagneri. The sequence continues at coordinate 3,213,548 of PVHT020000173.1, read as the reverse complement.
TATTATTCTCCTCTATAAATTTCTGAAATTTATCAATACGTATTTTCCTATATACAAAACCTTTACTTTAGAAGATTTTGTTTTTTCTTAACATTCTGCTCCACAACCAATATTAAGATATGATCTGCATCTTAAGGAGAGTTAAAAAATATGTTGTCATTGATTTTTTTAGATAATGGTACATTGATATATTTTGGTAAGTGGTTTGTTACTCTTTCTTTTCATGCATCTCACTTCTTATCATATCCTGGACTACTTTTTTAAAGACTGTTTTCAGGAGGGCTTGACTATAACACTTTTACAAATTTTTATACCCAAGAATATCTTTATTCTCACCTCATATTAAAAATATTTAAGTGCACATAATATTCTCAGTTCAATTTTTTTCTTCAGTATTTTGAAAACATTATTCCATTGTGTTCTTGCTACTAGAGCTGATATTGAAAAGTTTGGTGTCAGTCTGATTATTGTTTCTCTGAGAGTGATCTGATCTTTATCTTTAGGAGATTTTGGAGTTTTATTCTGGTCTTTAATCATTTGAAATTTCTTCTTAAATAATATGCTTAAATCTATGGAAAGTATAATATACCATGAACAAGTCAGCATATTAAAAGAATAATATCACAATCAAGTAAATTTTACTTGAGAAATCCCAGATATTTTCAACATTAGTAATCTCTTAAGGTTATTCACTTCATTAACATAATCAAGGAGAATATCCATTTGGTTATTTAGATTATGAAAAAACTTTTTGTAAAATTCAAATTGTATAGCTATTAAAATTCCTTATAAGGCTAAGAACAAAACAGAAATCTACCAAAAAAAATCATCCCTAGTAAAATCAGACTTCAGACACATATAATCAAGTATCATCTATGATATTTTCAATATCATAATAAAATAAAATCAGTAAAATAACCAAATGGAAATTAAACTTGCTTAAATGAAAAGGCAGTTTAATCTGTCTCTGTTTTTCTTTAATTAACTCAGATGTGATATTTTTTGCTTCATCTCAGGTTCAATGTTCTTCATAGAGGAAAAATGGAGGGGTGTTTTTCATGTCTGACCCTCACAAGGATGTCCAAAAGAAAAAAAAATGTATCTCTCTTGGTGTGTTTCTTATAAAACAGAAGAAGCTTCATGCTCAGAATCCATCCACAGGTCACTGCCTATGTCTGTTGCCCCCAAATTAGTTCCTTTGCTCAATTTCCACCGCCACTTTGGCTAAGGGTAATGTCTTACGATAACTGGCTTGGGCCAGAAATTTTTTTCAGACCATTCATCCTGGCAAGTGTGAAGGGATTACTCTTCACCAATACAATTTAACTATGAAGCTGAGATTGTGTCAGTTTTCTCTGAAACAAATAGGGTACTTTGGGGAATTTTGTATATTTGATTTTAAAAATCATGTCCTTGCCTGAAAGGCAGAATGGGTGAATAGCTACCAACAATGACCAGTACATTCACTATCACAACTATTTTAAATTGTACCTCAGCTCTTAGACAATTCAAAATTCAATTAATAAAAGAAGGAGATATGAATTTTGGGAAGGAATAATGGAAGAGGAGGAAAAGTTGTCATTTCATAATATCTTATGAGAAATAACATAGAGCTAATTGAAAATCTAGATTATTGAGTAAAATGACTCAGTGTAAGATCAACATTAGAAGATTACTTTCCTATGTATAAGCAATTACTGATTAGAAATTGTAAAGCTTTTTAAAAATATCCCATTCACACATTCACAATAGCCACAAATCTCTGTTTTATGTTGAACTAAGTCTAACATACAATGTGCAAGAGCTCAATGTTTAAAGCATAAAACTTCACTAAAGGACCAAACCTGGATAACAGACTTGGCCCTGAATGGCAAAACTAAATATTTAAATTTTTACAAAATAGAACACAAATACGAAGCTAGCATTCCTCAGCAGCATTTCTTCAGAATAAGCAAGAAGAAAGTGTATCTTACTGTTTCTACATATAGGAGCCTTAAATAATGCTACAAACCACAAACAAAATTCTGTTTCTGCCATCAGTTTGTAAATTTTTAGTTACCTAACTTGCTCCAAGGATAGAATTTACAATATCTAAAGAATGGAAGAAGAGTTCACATTTTTCTATAGATCCGGAAAATTATTATTTAGTGTTTATCAATTTATCTAAACATTAGAATAACCTAAGATCTTTAAAATTTATTGATATCCAAGTCCATACAGATCAATTACATCCCATTTCTTGGAGTGACACCAGGCCTCTAGAATTTTTTAGTTTCCCAGGTTATATCAAAGTAAATCTAGGTTTGACAACTTCCAAATAAATCCTCCACTGCACATTTTATGATTTTGGTGAAGAGTTGCAAAAAAAGGAAAAAAAGCAAAAGCATTGGTCTAGAAATTTGGAAGTAACTGTTGAAAATTGTTAGACTACAAATAAATTAATGAGCAAACATCTTAACTGTTCACAGAAAATATGCTTTTAGAAGACTTTAAATGTTTAGAGAAAAGGACAGAATGTTTTGGAAGAAATCTCACAAGAGTATAAAATTGCATAGAAAATTAAATCTCTTTCAATAAGGCTATCTGTTGACATGAGAGATTCTATTGAAGAGATGGCTATATTTTAAGGTGGAAGCAGAAATCCAGAGTCTCCAAGCAATAAGAAGGGGGAAAGACAGTGCAGTCCAGAGTGGATGATTAGGAGGTTGATAAGAAGGTTGTGTGAAGATCTGGGAGCAAGAAAGCTCAGCCAAAATAAGAAATCCAAAAGCAGACTGAAAAACATGTAGGACCAAACCTGAAATTTCATGATGCAGTATGTTTTTCTTTATTTCAACCCTAAACTTAGTTACCTAGAGATAACAAATGCAGGGTCCCACGACATTACTGATCAATGTTGATTCCTTAAGATGTATTTTCTGCTTTGAATATATCTAATGTCAGTTCCAGAGCATCTGAAAACAAGTTAATGTGTCTTGCAAGCAATAAAATACAAAGCCTCTTTCAAGCACATTCTTGCTATTATTAGGCTATTACCATAACTCAAAATGCTTCATTAAAAAATACTGAAATAATACTTAAAAATAGTGTATTTTAAACTGAATCTCTTTCAAATTTTAGTAGGCAGTATTTTCTATTAGATGATTCTAAATAAATTATGTCTCTGGAAAAGTTTATTTTTACATAATTTGGATGCATTTTGATGTTTCAAATTTCCTTTTCAGTGACTATTATTTTGGTAATATATATTTTGGATTTGATGGCTTTGTTAACACTAAAAATATTTGTAGATGGAATGGGATAGGAGAAAAAAAATTGCAAAAACAGAATAATCATTATTTTAAGTTGAAAATACAATCTAACCATTTTTTTTTTCCCTTTTCTAGGCCTGCACTTGCGGCCTAGAAAATTCCTAGTCGGATTGGTTAACCACTGAGCCACAACAGGAACTCCCAATTTAACTGTTTGAGTTTGGTAAAGATATATTTTCTAACAAATTCTCTCTTTTAATAACCCTAAAATTGTTCACATAGTACATACTGGGACTTATTCTAGTATGATTTGTTACTAATTTCTTTACTTTCTAATAATATAGACCAATATACTAGAGACTAGGACTTAGTCCTCCACAAAATATTACAACAAATTTATAAGATGGAGTTCCTGTCATGGCACAGTGGAAATGAATCCGACTAGGAACCATGAGGTTGCGGGTTTGATCCTGGCCTCACTCAGTGGGTTAAGGATCTGGCGTTGCCTTGAGCTGTGGTGTAGGTCACAGACACGGCTCAGATCCCACATTGCTGTGGCGTAGGCCCAAAGCTATAGCTCCGATTTGACCCCTAGCCTGGGAACCTCCATATGCCATGAGTGCAGCCCTAAAAAGAAAAAAAAAATTTACAAGAAGAGAAATTTCCTATTAATGTTTGCATCTTTGTACCCCACGGCATTCAATCACTTACCAGACATTTTTATGCTCTTTAGTTATATTAAAGCCTTAATAAATATAATCAGTGGCTCTGATGTTAAAAGATATTATAATACACAGAATGTTAAAAATATTTAAGTGTTTATGAGTAGTAATTTATTTTTAGCTGGTACACCAACATATGTTGTACTGAATCCCTGTTTTATTGAATTGAAGTTCTATTGAATATCCTTAATGCCATATGGACAGGTAAGCAAACCCTAGTAATACTGAAATACTAAGGCCGGGGAGAATAATCTAAGCCAAAATTTTATAACTGTTCAAATCAACTTACATAGTCATCAGAAGAATAAATTTAGACTAACTTTCTATCCCCAGGCAACAAAGTGACAGCTAAAACTAGAAAATTCTGACTGAAATCCACTTATCAACATCATAGAGAAAAATACTAGGACAACAGTAGATTGGAAGATCTTACCGTATAAGCTATTTAAACTTTTGGACATATAAAATTCTTCTCCTCCTAGCCTTGTCCTGGATTTTTGACTTAAGCCATTTTAAACTTTCCCACACTTTCCCATAGCATGTTGTTTTGCCTCAGGCATGGTTCATTTTCCTCGTCATAACATTATTAGCAAGTGAGGGTGCTTCTTAATGAGGGTATAAGAGAATTGTTTATTCTACTGGAATCTAAACCAGGCATGATCAAACTTTCAGTTTATTTTTGATCATCTCATTTATGTGGCCAATGAAAGGTAAATAGTTTTTAATTTCCCCTTACTATGGCTGTCATTTCATGCGGTATTAGGTATTGAATTGTGTCTCCCCAAAACACATTTTGGAGTCTTGGCCCCCAATACTTCAGAGTATGATCTTATTTGCAAATAGGACCTTTATAAAAGTAATCACGTTAAAATAAGGTCATTAAGATGGAGACTATCCAGTACAACTGATGTCCTAATTAAAAGGGGAATTTGACACAGAGATAGATATGTATAGAGACTACTGTATGAAGACTAATAGGGAGCAGTCAGCCATATGACTCAAAAGATGAATCCACAAGCCAAGGAATACCAGACGCTATAAGAGACAAAGATGGATTCTCCCCTGGATCCATATGAGACACCAGCATAGCCCTCATGACACTTTAATTTTGGACTTCTAGCCTCTGAACTATAATGCTATACATTTCTACTGTTTTAAGCCACCCCATTTCTCATTCTTTGTTATAGCAATTCTAGGAAACTAATACATGAGAATTTTAATATCTCTACACAGGTTTTAAATTTCCTGGTTTCACATTTCCTGGTTTTAAATTTCCTGGTTTCACAAACTCACCTACACATTAGAATTATAAAACACCTCTCTCATTCATTAGTAAAGTCACCTCTGATTATTGCTCCTATATATGTGTGTTAAAAAATATTTGGACATAAATCTTTTGTCACATTAATATTCTTCAACTTTATATTTCATTATTTGGAATGAAGTTGATAGTCATGTACAGCAGCAACTGATCCTTGGCTTTAGTCAGGCCCCTTATCTCTTTCTTGATGAAGAAGACCATCTACCCAAAACAGCTCAGGTAGAAGGAATGCTCTGAAATACTGGAGAAAAACCATGGTTATCATAGAAATAAGTTATACAAAAAAATATTCCACTGAGAAGTCTTCCTGTGGATTAATGTCATTATTTCTTAATGCCTTCTATTCTTATATTACTGTTATTCAAATCATTGTGTCAAGAAATAACCATGAATGGGAGTTCCTATCATGGCACAGTGGAAACGAATCCTACTAGGAACCATGAGGTTGCGGGTTCAATCCCTAGTCTCGCTCAGTGGGTTAAGGATCCGGCATTGGTTGGTGTGAGCTGTGCAATGGGTCGCAGATGTGGCTCGGATCTGGCATTGCTGTGGCTGCTGTGTAGACTGGCAGCTGTAGCTCAGATTAGACTCCCAGCCTAGGAAACCCCATACGCCACGGTGCAGCCCTCAAAAGCAAAAAAAAAAAAAAAAAAAAAAAAAAAAAAAAAAAAAAAAAAAAAAAAAAAAAAGAAAGAAAGAGGGAAAAAAAAGGAAATAACAATGAATGGAAATGGATAGCAATTTGTCTAAAACCTCTTTTGCCCAGAAATCAATTTAGTAACCAGAGATAAATTCAGAAAGTTCTAATGGCAAAAATTCGGGACTTAAAATGCATTGCCCCTTGTTCTCACGTTCAAAGCCTATGCATCCTTAATTTATAGATAATTCTACCAGCAAAAGCCACTCTTTTTCAGATGAACTACATGGAAATGTAAGAAACTCCTCATATTTAACCTATTTTATTTTTGAAGTAATGTAAATACATAAAAGAAAATTCTAAATATATAGAAAAACATGCACCAACAGATTAAATTGCTTTTAAAAACTTCTATTAGTGTTTTAAAATTCTCTCTGCATTTTAGTCTGTGTATATATCTTTCATAATACATGCTATACATTTGCAATATATATCCTTTCATCTTTATCATCATATATTATATGAAAGATATTTTCCATGCCATTGCTTGTTGGTCACCACAACACTCTAATGTCTGCAAAATAGTCAATTAAAGTCTTTTATTTCTTAAAATAATGTCATTTGCAGCAACATGGATGGAATTAGAGACACTCATACTGAGTGCAGTTAAGTCAGAAGGAGAAAGACAAACACCATATAACATCACTTATATCTGGAGTCTAATATACTCCACAAATGAACCATTCTACAGAAAAGAAAATCACGGACTTGGAGAACAGACTTGTGGTTGCCAAGAGAATGGGGGAGGGAGTGGGATGGCATGGGAGTCTGGGGTTAACAGTTTTAGACTATTGCCTTTGGGATAGAAAAGCAAGGAGATCCTGCTATATAGCACCGGAAACTATGTCTAATCACTTGTGACAAATCTATATATGTATGTGTAACCGGGTCACCATTCTGTGCAGTTGGAAAATTGACAGAAATCTGTAAACCAGCTATAACGGAAAAATTTTTTAAAAATTAAAAAAAGTCTTTTATTTCACTCCATTAAAACTATACATTAAAATAAGGGTGGGTTGCTGCATCAGGTATCTAAACATATAGCAACCAGCAGTGGCTTAGAGGGCTAAGGTGAATGTTTATTAAAAGTTGATATAGGAAATCTGACATAACCTCAATAGCTACTGAATGATTATGGTACTACTATACTACTACACGGCTAGAATCACACAAAAATTTTAATTATATATCTCTGAATTCCCTGCTTAAGAAGTCAAAAAAACATGCAATATGAAAAACATTTTAGTCACATTTGTAGAATGCTTAAAAGTAAAGTGAGTTTTAGCTCAGAGGGGTATATTTCAGATACGGAAAATGAACTCATGAACAACACAGGTGATTCTTGATGGGGACATACTAATTATATACTACACTTGGCTGCCAAATTTCCAGCTCCCTAGGGGGGAAAACCACAATCAGCCAATCAATTCATATACTGGGCAAAGAACAATGAACTGGTTTGGAAGAAAAATCCCTGCTGATAAGGAAAAATTAATAGAACTCAATCCACAGGATTACAAGGGGTCCATCCAGTTGTGAAAACTGCTTCATTTTGAAATGAAACTAGAGTTTAAAACCCTGCTAAGGGAATTCTCTTATAAAACAAAAAGGAAAAATGATAAAAATTGATCAATGTGTATTACTCTAATCATTAAAATATTTTAGTTGACTTTTAAAGAGACTTTTAAAGATCTGTAGAAATATTTTCTTCTCATAACAACAATTACAAGTAAAAATTACACATTAAATTTAAACCTCATGCTAACTACTGGATATGCATTAATGGTAATGAAAAGGGAAATAACATTTATTTTATCAGAAGCATGAAATGAGTTAGACGACAGATGCACAGCAATCAATTTAATAACTATAAAACATTCCTATGGAGTAACATTGTCTCTGTTATTACAGATGATGAAATTGAATCTACTATAAATACCCATGGCTAGTAAATGGAACATCCAGATTTAAAATTCTGATCTTACTTCAAAAATCTGGGTTCTTCAACAATATATTATACTAATTCCTTTTATTCTATTAATCAGATAGATCTTTCTGCAGTTCAAATAACCACAATGAATCCTTCAAAATCATTAAGACAATTTTTTTCTCTCATTTTAATTTAGCGTAAAACAAAACCTCAAGCTGAAACTGCTTCAGCTGTCCTTGCATATCTCTCACACTGATCAAAATAAAGTTCTCAAAATTTGCATTCTAAGGACCAAAGGATAAGAACATAGAAGAGAAATAAAGAAAAATAATTAAAATAATTGTTCAGCTGAAAAAGAATAAAGGTATCAAAGCAGACAAAGTGGATGAGAAAAGAAAGAAATAGAGTTCTTCACTTTCCAGCTAATGTACTGGAGAAATTCACTTATACCACCATTGTCTGGAAATTACACATAAGGAAGAAAGGTGTATGTGTGTTCCTGTACTTCATCTGTGCCATTTTTTAAGTTTTAAGTTTTGAGTCCTTTGAGATTTCCGAATATTAACAAAATGAATGGAGAAGCAATTCTAGAATTTAGAAGACAGATGAATCACAGATTGCATATTTCATCAGCTGTCATCTGTTTCAATTTTTCTTCAAAACAAATTTTCAAGGAAGTCAATCAGCCTATCATATCTTGACTTCATGAACTCTTTAGTATTTGGCATCATAAAAATAATTTTTAAAAAGAAGAAGAAGGAAAAGCAAGTGCATAATGTAACTTTAGGTGCTGTCTGTAGATAGCACTCACTGCCTTTGAAATCCTATTAATTTCAGCACATGCAAAGTCCACTGATGACTGGGAGTATACTCCGTCCTACAAGACCGCCCTCCACTTCAGATGTTAATTGAAGGCTATAAAAAAAATTAATAAACAGCAACCTCAGAGTTAGAAGATCAGAAAGAAGAGCTCTCACACACTGTGAGGACAGCAGAGCCCAACAACATGGAGAAAGACTCCTCTTCTTTCCTGGCAAAGACTTAGCCAACGAAAAGCCATTAACTCTTTGTTTAATCTAGCCCTCCCAACTTTGTTTTCCTCTCTATAAAATATTTTCTTTCCCTTGCTTTGTAGAAAGGACTTGCAGGTGGTTCACCACGATTGCAGATCCCAGATTGAAATTCTCCACTAGACTTGAATAACAAACACATCTTTCTTGGAGAAATATCGGGAAGTTTATAAGTTTCAGGTCAACAAAGCCCAGATTGTAATCGGTGCTTTGGATGGATGTGCTACAAATCGAAGGTTTCAACAACCTCCTCTAACTCAGGATGCCAATCTCAAGTGCATGTTGTTACCTGCACGTCTGACTAACTGGTTATAAATAAGTGATTCCCATGTCCGATCCTTGGGTTTGATTAGTTAGCTAGAGCACGCGTATTGAGGGGGAACAACAACAAAAAAGCACAACAACAACAGAAGCACAACATAGGAACTGTGAGTTGAGCTTTAGTCAGTGTCCTAGCACAGACTATACCCTGGGAGAGAGCCTCTCAGAGAGCTCTGAGGAACTGCTTCAAAGACGCTGGGAAAGAGCCAGTATATATATCATATATATACAAATTGGTCATTAACAAATTGGATATAAATACACACACACACATACATATATGTGATTTGGGAGGGGGGGAAATACATGCAGCCAAGCATTTATTTTGATAAAAGATAACTGCTATTCACAAAAACCAGATATCTCAAGTTATTTATTTTAGTGCTTATCTATGTATGGGAAGATTCAAGAATCTGGGGTCTTGAAACCCTTCTCAGGGCACACCGATGGTATGCTCTACAGTTGGTAACATTTTAACCTTTCTTCTAACTGGATGATGACCAAGATTTTTGTTATTTTTGTTAATAAGCAGCTCACAGAACACAGGAAATCCATTAACCTACAAGATGACCAGTATATTGAAAATGGATATAATTCAGAAATAGTCAGATGTAAGAGATTCACAGGGCAAGGCATGGGGAAAGGGTTTGGAGCTCCCATGCTGTCTCTGAGTTTGTCCATTTCCCCAAATCTCCATGTGTCCACCAACCCAGAAGCTCTTTTGGGTTTTTACAAAGGTTTGATTACATAGGCATGACTGATGAAGTCGTTGTCCAGAGGTAATCAATTCAACCTCTACTCCCTTACCACCCCCCACAGATTAAAGGGTAGGACTGAAAGTTCCAACCCTCTAATCACAGAGTTGTTTCTCTGGCAACCAGCCTCCATCCTTAGGTGATCTGGGGACCTTCCAAAAGTTGCTTCATTACCATAACAAAAGACACCTCTAGGTCTCTTACCACTTAAAGAGTTCCAAATGTTTTAGAAGCTCTGGTCTAGAAATGGCACAAGGACCAAACACACATTTCTTATTATAAATCACCATGTTGCATCCAGCAAAGATGTAGGATTCAAGATCTATGCATGACACTTCCTCCTGCTGGATGATATGAGGCAATTTACTTAAGCTTTCTGTGTTTCAGTTTTCTATTTGTTGTGGGGAGGGGAAAAAAAAAACCTTCTGCCTACCCTTTTAGGTTCTTCTGAATGGTCTAAGAATTAAACTGATATGAAACAGATTAATAGGGGAAAACAAAATTTTATTTTAATTTTATACATATGAGAACCCCATCTACATGAGGGGGTCAAAGATCCCACACACATGAGAAGTTCAAAGACGGAAAGGTAAAGTGCCATATAAAACCCATTCTGAGCTAAGGAAGGGGATGGGGAATGGGCCTCCAAGGACAGGTGGGTAATTTACAGGACAAGAAGAAGGGCAGAAGTTGGGTAATTGATTCTTGCCATGAAGATGGGTCAGTCAGATAAAATTTTATCTCCAATTCTGGTAAAAACTCTTATCTAGGAAAGACCACCAGTTTAAGTTTTTCTAGGTAGTTAAGGGAGGGACAAAAGTTTCTCTTGAACCTACAGAGTCACAATTACCTTTCCCTCAAAATAATTTTCTTGCACAAGTGACATATTTGGAGGAGGCTTATTCGGAAACCCTTCAATACAAATATTATAGATATTGCTATGATGATTAAGGAGATCTTGATTCTTGAAAAATACATAACATTGTATTATCCTATAAAGAGTTCATTCAATAAAAATAGCCAATATCACTTTCATATATATTATTACTGTTATAACCAAAGTGAAATAACTGGAGATCTCACACATACATAGACATCTAAAAGTATATCATCCCTATGCTATTTAGTATAAAATTTTGGTTACTCCAATTTGTTAAGGACCAATTTAGGGAAGAGACAATAAAATCTGTGAAATATTGGAGTTCCCATCGTGGCGCAGTGGTTAACGAATCCTACTAGGAACCATGAGGTTGCGGGTGCGATCCCTGCCGTTGCTCAGTGGGTTAAGGATCTGGCGTTGCTGTGAGCTGTGGTGTAGGTTGCAGACGCGGCTCGGATCCTGCATTGCTGTGGCTGCGGAATAGGCCAGTGGCCACAGCTCCGATTAGACCCCTAGCCTGGGAATCTCCACATGCCGCGGGTGCGGCCCTAAAAAATGACAAAAGGCCAAAAAAAAAATCTGTGAAATATTAAAGTAGGATGTATTTTGCATGTCGTTTCTGGGCATTTGAAAGTAGATTTTATATTTATGCAATCAAAAAGCTACCTGAATGAGCATTCAGGGACAGACTGTCTCAGTACCCATAAACCAGGAACCAGCACCCTTGACCACTGGATGGGAATCGGTCTGACCCCTTCACAGAAGGTTTCTGGTCTCTATACCTCTGGAAATACATGTAGGTTCCTGGAGTTGTAGCAACTTCTGTGTTACTTGCTAATCACTGTTGATTCAACAAAAAAGTGATATATCTACAATGCTATTTTGAAGAATGAGGGCTTCCATCCTGGAATAAAGTTAAATTTACAAATTTATAATGTCTTCAACAGTTCAATATGAAACACAAATTATAAAAATATATTGCAACCAAGTCTTCTAGTTCATATCAGGAATTTCTCTTGGTATGAAGAAAATTGATACATGAGTACTCACAGAAGAAGTGATGACTATATAACCACTAAGAATGAGTGTTATTATCCTATGTCTAATGTTAACCAATTAAGATATAATTTAATATATTAAATAAAAGTGTGCTACACATTACCTTCAAGGACTTGCTAAATTACAGCTCTGTTATGAAACCATGATAATATAGTCTACCATAGAAATGCCGAGATCCACAAAAGAGGGGATGCTAGAGGGTATTTTTGTGAGAACGGATTTTGGTGCGTCCTTCTACAATTACCAGATATATCTAGGTGAAATCATTACAAGGTCATTTAAGAAAGTTCTCAAAATTTAGTGCGGGTATTATTGCTTACTGAGCATTTGAAGATTCAGATTGAGGTTTCTCTAAGTAAGGTAAAGCTCCACTAGGTATGATATTACAACAAAGAGAACAATAAAACACTTCAGTCAGTAATAGTCATACATTGTATATGTTGAAGGAAAAAAAAAACCTTGCACTTGCATCACTTGTATTAAGCTTGGCCACAATAAAGTAAGAAAAAGAATTGTACTCTACTGAAAATGGAAGTATGTCTTTCATTTCAAAACCTCCACTTAAATCTTCCATTTTGTCAAATTTAAACTACTTTTTCAACTGCCTTAGGGCTTTTAAGTTGCAAACATATTGTTATTTTTAAGCTGTAATCATTCTTCTGGTTTATTTAACTTCTGAGCAATGTATTTTATTCCACTGAAAAGAAGTTGAAATTGAAGTCAAATACCACTTTTGTTCAACAAGACTTTCATAATGTAATGTTTTAGTCTTTTTAATTTACTATGCTCAAAAATTTTTCTCATGTATTACCCTGCAATAATCTAATTTAGACAGTCAAAATTAGTGAATTGGACATCTCTCTTTTATAAAATTATTCCCACTGTTTTACTTTAATTTATGCTTCAGATATACCGACATTTAAAAATGGCAGAGTTAATCCTTGCTATTACACTTGAAAAAGTTTATAAATTGCAAATATAGAGTATTATTAACAACATTTATCAAAAGAGAAGAAGAAAACAAGTGTTACAATTGCTATTATTTTAAAATGTCCCCTGGGTATAATGTGAATCATTGTGTCATGATTTTACCTCTGTATCTGTGACTAATTTGTTTCATTTTTTGTATTTGATGATATTAAAATCATATTTTGGTATCAGTTCCCATCTGTGACCTCTAACTTTTCTCTTGCCATGGTCATAGGCTGCAGCATAGTCTTAATTCACCATTCCTGACAATGGTCTATTGATCACAAAGGGATCACGAGACCAGGAATTAACAAAGTCACCACCTATATTACTAACATAATTTTGAAAGTCAGATATATAACTCTATTCATGATGGACAACACACTATTAACATCATTATATGTAATTTCAATTCATAGCCTTTAGAACATATTAAAAAAGAGGAAAATACTAGTAAGCATCAATGACTTTTATCTTTTAGCTTCTAACTATGCATTATAATGAGTAATAAAAATCTATTTTTCTTCAGAAGCTGAATTCTATGATATATAAAAAAATTAAGATTATGCCATACATAAGCTTTTTACAGATCTTTTACAGCAACCTTCAGTTTTCTAGTAGGTGAACACGTGCAGTAATTTGTTATAAACGAATGGTCTTCCATGCTGACAGTGCTGCCAGACTGTTGCAAGAAGTTAATTTGATGAAATGCAAATGAAAAGTGTATTAGAAAATTTATCCCACAACAAATGATTTCTACTGCACCCCATCTTAAACTCCTTGAGGACAGAAGCTCATCTGTTTGAGACCTCATCCAATATATCTCAAAGTCAGGTTACTGATGCTTATCCTTTAAAATCTTTTGTACTATACTAGTAATCTAGTAAGTAAATGAGTCTCCTGAGTTCTTTGAGTCACTCTAACAAATTAATCAAACCCAAGTAGGGGATCATGGGAACCTTTGATTTATACATAGTCAATCAGAAGCACAAGTGAAAAACCTTTTTTTGCAATTGTCTTCTGAAGTGAAGGGCAGTCTCGTGTGACCGAGCCCTTTACCTGTGGAATCTGATGCTATCTCACAGTAGATAGCTGTCAGAACTGAGTTTTATTGTAGGACACCTAACTGATGTCTGGAACATAGGTTGTTCGGTATAGGGAAACCACTTCCCTCCCCACTTCAGAACTGAGTCCAGAACCCAAATAATAAGTAAATATTATTTCAGTATGTTTTGAAGTATATGACCTGTACGTTTCTTTACCAGAATATATTACATAAAATATATTTTATACTAGGGACTATAGAGATGCCAGAAATTCTGAACAAGGAAAGAATACAGTTGACTATCTTTTATCCTATTCCGGGCTGTGGTCCTCTTGGAATTTTGCAGTATACAATCAATCACTGATTCTCAGGAAACACAGGTATCCACTGGTGTCCTTAAGCAAGAAGACCCCGGTGTGCCCCCCATAGCGTTTCTTAAGCATAGGAAAGTATCAGTTCAATGAGATTCTTAAATGTGCTTATTTGATTTAAATATACAAAACACCTGATTCTTCATTCTCAAGAGCTTCAAAAATGAAAGAAAAAGTTTATAAGTCCTTAATTATACTCAGGGAATTTTGTCAAATACATACGAATCTTTTATAGAGATTTAATCCAATTTGAGAGAAAAAACAAGCAAACAAACCTTGGAAAGATATAAGAACTAAAGTCTCACGCCTCTTCCTTTCTCTTACTCTTCTCTTTTCTCTCTCATATACACCATACTTCTCATTGGATTTTACACATTTTATTTTATACATAGTCTATAATCCGTAGTCTCAAACACATAGACAAAAAAGTTTATATGTTATTATCAACTATAACCCATATTTTATTCAGATGTTTTTCATTTTTATCTAATCTTCATTTTCTATTTTCTATTTCAGGGCCCCACATATGATACCACATAAATAGTAGTTATACCTCCTTGAACTGCCTTTTCTTTTTTTTTTGTCTTTTTGCCTTTTCTAGAGCCGCACACGCGGCATATGGAAGTTCCCAGGCTAGGGGTCTAATGGGAGCTGTAGCCTCCAGCCTACGCCACAGCCACAGCAATGATGGATCCTTAACCCACTGAGCAAGGCCAGGGATCGAACCCGCAACCTCATGGTTCCTAGTCAGATTCGTTAACCACTGAGCCACGACGGGAACTCCTCCTTGAACTTCTTTTGATGTGACAGCTTCTCAGATTTTCCTTGTTTTTAATGACATTGGGAATTTGGAGTATTGGTCAGGTATTTTATAGAATGTACCTCAGTTGGCATTTGTCTCATGTTTAACTGAGCATAGTAAAGGAATGAACCTTGGGACAGAAGACCACAAAGAAAAAAAATCTATAGACATTACATACTCATCACATCATATCAAGGCTACATATTATCAATATGAGAAACTGTTGATGTTGATTTGATGTCTTTGCTGAGGTAATGTTTGTCAGGCTTCTTGTAAAGTTATTCTTTTTATCTCCTTTCCATATTTTATTCTTTAGAAATAAGTCATTCTGTTCAGCACAACTTAGGAAGCAGGGAGTTTTGCTCCACTGCTTGATGGCAGAATAACTACATAAATTATTTGAAGTTTTTTGGCATGGAAGCTTTTTCTGTTCTCATCAGTTATTTATTCAATCACATATGTCAGTATGGGCTCATGGATATTTATTTCATACTTTGTGTCCTAATCTATTACTACTCTTTTTCTTTTTGCTCAAATTACTTCAAATTTGGCTATTTCAAACTTTCTGCTAGCTCTTGAATTCCTTTTACATATTTCATTAGTGTGTGTGTGTGTGTGTGTGTGTGTGTGTGTGTGTGTGTGTGTATGTGTTTCCAAAGAGCTCTGGTTCTTTTCATTAGAGAATGGTATTAAAAACTCATATCTGGGAGCTCCTATCTGGCTAAGCAGGTTAAGAACCTGACTAGTACCCATGAGGACTTGGATTCAATCCCTGGCCTCGCTCAGTGGGTTAAGGATCTGGCATTGCCATGGCTGTGGCATAGGCAGACAGCTGCATCTCCAATTCAACCCTACCCCAGGAACTTTCATATGCCACAGGTGCATGCACGTGCACAAACACACACATGTATAAATGTTTTCCTATTTAGTCACCTGTATCTACATTAACATAAACAGAAACTCATACCAATCCCTCCAACACTAATCCATTACCTAACTTCCTCCTTCTTAACTGTAAAGTCTTCCTTGAACTGTGAAAAAATAGGCTTTTAACATGCACCATCAATTTATTTAACAGGTTAACTGTAATATATATGTGTCATAGTTTTAAAATTACTAAATGTACCCTGTGATAAACAACTTTATCAACTAATGTTCAGTATTTCTGTACTCTTCCTTTTGCCTTTATTCTTACAAACTGTTCTCATTTTCAGAATTACTTACTTCAGCATCCTTTTCTCAACTCTCTTCTGTTAGGTTGTTTTATACATTTCTAATACAGTTAGATTCTCTTGTCACAGTCTACATTCCATCCTGGGTTCTCTAGTTTTCCTAAATGCTTTAAAATTTTTTTGCATATATTAAAATTCACTTTGTGATGTAACATTTTATGATTTTTGAGAAATGCATAGTATCATTCACCATCACTGTCATCTGTCATTATAGATTCTACAAAATACCTGACCAATACTCAAAACGCTCAAGGTCGTCAAAAATAAGAAAAATCTAGAGTTCCCACTGCGGCTCAGCGGAAACAAACCCAACTAGTATCCATGAGGATGCAGGTTTGATCCTTGGTCTCACTCAGTGGCTTAAGGATCCAGCATTGCTGAAAGCTCTGGTATAGGTAGCAGACGTGGCTCAGATCCAGCCTGGCTATGGCTGTGGTGTACATCAGAAGCTGTAGCTCTGATTTGACTCCTAGCCTGGGAATTTCCATATGCCACACTTGTGGCCCTTAAAAAAAATTAAAAGAAACAAGAAAAACCCGAGAAACTGTCATACCAAGAGGAGTCTAAGGATATATGACTATTAAATTAATCCAGTATCCTGGATGGGATCCTGAAATAGAAAAAGGAGACTAGATAAAAATAAAGGAAATCTGAATAAAATATGGGTTACAGTAGATAATAAATAATGTATCAATATTGATTCATTGATTCTGACAATGAACATATTAATGTAAGCTGTTAACAGCAGGGAAAGCTGGCTGTGTGCTACATGGAAATTCTCTCTACTATCTTTGAAATTTTCTATAAACAAAATTATTCTCAAATTAAAATTTAATTAAAATTAATTCCATCAAAATAAATCTATAAACACAAAACAATTCATATCAAACTCCTTACAGGATTTTTTAATAGATAAGCTAATTCTTAAATTAATACCAAAGAGAAAATGTTCAAAATCAGGAAGTAATTATGGAAGAACAGTCAGAAGACTGATCTTAATGCCTCACAGTAATTATTAAAATTACTTTAATAACAGTTATATTATATTTTAGTAATAACATAATTACTGGGGTAAATGGTCTATTTAATAAATGTGCTGAGATAAATTGTTATTCAATGAAAACAACTTGGATTTTCATTTTACAATACAAATAAATGTCATGGGCATTATAACACTAAATGTGAAAGATTAAAATCCAAAATATGAGAATAACTTCAAAGATAAATGTCATGGGCATTATAACACTAAATGTGAAAAATTAAAATCCAAAATATGAGAGAATAACTTCAAAAACATAGCATAAAGATGGATTTTTTTTAAATAATTTTTTAAAGATAGAAACCAAATTAGTGGCATTCAATTCAAATCAATCTCTGTTCATCACAAAGTAAGTGAAAAAGGAAACCACAGACTGCAAGAAATTTCTAGGGGAGTTCCCTGGTAATCTAGTGGTTAGGACTCAGTGCTTTTATTGCTGTAGCCTGGGTTCAATCTCTAGTCTGGGAACTGAGACCCCATACCAGGCCACGGCATGCACAGCTTAAAAAAAAAAAATTTCTAACCAGGTGGATATAAAAAAGAGAAGGATCAAAGATATATCCAGAACTCCCACAATATAATAACAAGAAAACAATCTGCAAATACTTAAAAAAAAAAAAATAGAGTGTGGTGGCAAAGATTGTGAATAGGCAGCTCACTGAGAACTAATAGGAATTTGAACAGATAATATGCCTCATCATCTGTGAGGACAACCCAAATTAAAATTACAAGAAAAAAATCAAAAGTCTAATAAGCATCCATAAGTATATGAAGCAACAAGACTTCTCCCTCTTTGCTGGAGGAATTTAATTGAATCACCATTCTGGAGGGGAATCTGGAATGTCCATTATGTTAAGGTATGATAGTACCTTACTGTCCAATAATTAAATATCTATTCACATACATTAGAGCACTACTTTAAAAAAATGTATTAACCATCATTCATAGTAAAAAAATAATTTTTATATTACAAACCTGTACACACATAGTGTTTACAGGAAAATAAAGTTCCATGAAACCATATCCTTACATGTGTAATACAACTGGATGTTTTCTTTTATTCTATTCTCCCTTGCCATTTCACTCCATTCCCTTGTATTTCAATTTTTTTAGATCAAGGAGGCATGTACAAGCATATATACTGCAGTTTTTCTAATGAGAAATTGAAATACTTAGCTATTTATCAAGAGAGGAATGGACGTACAGCAAAAATTAATGAAGTAGTGACAATTGCATCAACATAAATAAAACATTGCCACAATTTAACTACAGAATGATACCTTTACATAAAATTTTTAAACATACAAAACAAAATTATATATTTTTGGGCACAAACATACTTAATAAAAATTCAAAATATCCGTATGAATGATAAACTTTAAATTTGGGATTGTGGTTAACTCCAGGAAGTAAAGGAGAGAGGAGAATGGAATTGAGAAATAGTATAAAGGAGGTTTTAATTATATTTGTAGTATTACTTATTAAGCTAGAAGGTGGCACTTGGGAATCCACTTAGTATGTTATATTTAGTGTGCTTTAAGTATTTTATTATAATGTAAAAATGAATACAACATATAGAAATAATTATAAGGAGAACTCTCTAAGGCGACTATGACACTTATCTTTGCATAATAACTGTTTAAGCTCAAATAATTCATTCAAACTTTGATGCCCTCCTAGAGTTAAAATATGGTATTCACTGGGGTAATTTTTCATATTTCTATCTGGATTTGAACTTTCATTAAGCTAGCATAAACTGCTTAGGTTTCTTTGCTACTGAACACCCTGCACTGAACTTATTTTTTGAAGCAGAAAAAACATTCAGTTTTGCATAAACACAGTATCTTACCAAAATTCTACTTATAATAGTTGGACTGATTAAAGAGTTCAACTCTCATTTGCATATGGGTATTACTCAAGATGAATCTGTTTAAATATTAAGTTCAGCTCAAGCAGAAAAATGCTTCCATTTTTAGGTATTTGAACAAAAATGAAGCATCTTTAAAAATGAATATAGGAAGCTGAGGAGTGTGAGCTGAATTGTTCAATTTAGAGAAATAGTACATCTAGATAGCACTGTAATGGACCAGTCACACAGAATTTAATGTGTAGATCTTTGCCATATTTTTATAAGCTCACAGGCAGACCTGATTTATTTAAATCAGTGCTTAGTTTTCAAGGTATACTCCATCTATTTAAATATATAAATCAAACTGATGACAAACATTATCAATGACCTTACAGTATATCTGTGTCTTGGTTAACTGATGTCCACCTGGAAAAGACAGATGACAAGACAGTAGAGGCTATTTGATGTAATGAAGACTGATAGCTTCTGCCTTTATAGAGTGAGGCACATTTGCCGTCAATTTAAATTCCAGCAGTTCATTTCAGGCAGAACCAGACAAAATAAAAAAGAAAGTACAAGGGAAGGAGCTGTACTTTGAAAAAGATTTGAATACAGTAACTTAAAATGTCATCAAGTG
Source organism: Catagonus wagneri (assembly GCA_004024745.2). Lineage (NCBI taxonomy): Eukaryota > Metazoa > Chordata > Mammalia > Artiodactyla > Tayassuidae > Catagonus > Catagonus wagneri. The sequence continues at coordinate 3,193,598 of PVHT020000173.1, read as the reverse complement.
GAATTTTTATTTTAAATACATGTGAGGAAGGAAAAAAAAAGAAAGGATGAGAACTATTTTCTTCTAATTTGAATGACAGATATTGTTACCACATGATTTTTTTTAGATTTCTAAAATATGTTATATTTTGGTATACAAAAATGTTTCCTATATGTAAAATAAGAAAGAAAATTACCTTCCGTGATTCACCACCCAATATCAGAAATAGAATATTACTCATATCATGGCAAATATTAGTATGCTTTTCATCAATTTCATCCATTGCGTACCCCTGCACACCTACAATCAGAATAAAAAACTTAAAATTCATGGTGAACTGGCAAACAACAAAAAGAGGAAAAATGGAGTTCTCAACATGGCTCTGCGGTAACGAACCCAACTAATATCCACGAGGATGCACGTTCAATCCCTGGCCTCACTCAGTGGGTTGAGGATCCAGTGTTGCCGGTGAGCTGTGGTGTAGGCTGACAGTTACAGCTTGGATTCAACCTTAGACTGGGAATTTCCATATTCCGTGGATGTCGCCCTGAAAAGACAACAACAATCAAAAAAAAAAAAAAAAGGAAAACCTGAAAAGTAATGTAAATTTAAAGAAGACATAATGCTTTTTCTTAGAAAATGAAACTCCAAGACTTAATGACATCATTAATGACTTATGAAAGACTTTTAAGGAAGAAATAATGCCAGGCGTTCCCTCCATGGCGTGGTAGGTTAAAAATCCAACTGCAGTAGTTTGGGTAGTTTCAGAGGCACAGGTTTGATCCCCAGCCCTGCGCAGTGTGTTAAAGGATCCAGCATTGCAACAGCTGCAGCCTAAGTCATGGCTGCAGCTCAGATTCAATCCCTGTTCAGGGAACTTCCGCATCTTCCATATGCCACAGGTGTGGCAAGAAAAAAGAAGGAAGGAAGGAAAGAAGGACGGAAGGGAAGAAGACAGGCAGAAAGGAAGGAATCTAATCATATGCAGTAACTTCCAAATGAGGGAAAAAGAATGATCACTACCACTATGCACTAGTTTTAGGACAGCAGATACTGACATTGATATTAGATTCTGCTGAGGACAGTATGAAAATGGAAAAATACAGGCAGCTCTCATTTAGGATCCTAGATTGTTTAAAGTGCTAAAAAGAATATTAAGAAAAAAATATAACCAGATTATTTTTATTTTTGGAATACAAATTGGTTTAGGATTTGAATATCAGCACAAGTATTACATTAACATAGTGTGGTCATCTAAACGGCTACAAAATTAAAAATATTTAATAAAAGCCACTATCCATTCTTGATAAAAAGACCATTTAACACCTAGTTATAAAAGGTGACGTTTTCAATCTAAAAAGGAGAATTCAATAAAATAAACAACATAAAAATCATCATTGGTGATTTTTGGTGAGCTATTGAAAATTCTGTCTCTGAAAACAGGAGCAAAATATGGATACTCTTATGAACTTTTTATGCAAGGCAGTACTGGGAGTCCTAAACAATGATAAAAGGTAGGGAAAAAAATAAAATGTAATGATTGGAGAAACCATGATAATTTATAGGTTATACAATTATCTAAAAAGAAAATCTAAAAGTATCTGCAGATAAATTATTAGACTACTAAAGCAGTTTAGCAAGATTGCTAGATATAAACTCAATATTAAAAACCTGCACTTCTATATACCAGCTATAGGAATTAGGATATGAAATTCTGAATGAAATATCTTTTACGAAACCCATAAAATCCAATATCTAGAAATAAACTTAACAAAATGTCCGAGAATACGAGGAAGAAAACTCATATAAAGCATTACTGAAAAACATCAAAGGGAGTGTTCCCAAAGGAAGGCTACAACGATTTCATGGATTACAAGATTTGTTAATGAAAGAATGTCAGTCCTCTCTAGATTGGGCTACAGATTCATGGAATTCCATTGAAAATGCAGGATTTTATGGAAAGTAACAAGTTCTTTCTAAATTTATACGAAAATTCATAAGACCAGGGTAGTCAAGAATTAGAACAGCAGGAGGTCTTGTACTACAAGATGACTAAATGTATGTCTATAGTAATTAAGGGAGAAGTTTAAGAATAGAGAATAGTCCTGGGGATGCAATGCACAGTGTGGTAACTACAGTTCATAATACTGTATTGTACATTTGAAAGTTGCTAAGAGAGTAGATCCTAAAAGTTGTCATCACAAGAAAAAAGTTGTGATTGTGTGTGGTGATGGATACTAATTAAACTTTCTGTGGTAATAATTTTGTAATAAACACACATGAAATCAACAGGCTGTACACTTAAGATTAATAGAACTAATACAATGTTATATATCAATTACATCTCAATTAAAAGCATAGACAAATCAACAATGATTAAAAAAAAGACTCTAGACCTAAGCATATTTTGAACACTTGAGTTTCAACAAAGGTGATACTACAGAAGAAGGGTAGTCTTTTTAATAACAAGTATTAAGTTTCATTGGATATCACGTGGGGAAAAATAAAATTTGAATGATATCTTATGACATACATAAAAAAAAAACATATACAGGTGGATTTTTGACCTATGACTGGCAAACAATACGATGACTAGAATATAATATAGAAAGAAGGCTCTCTTTATTAACTTAAGATCAGATGTCTTAAATAAGATACAACATGCACTAATTATAAAGGGAAATATATAAAATTAAGCATTTCTGTTCATCAAGACACCATTAATAGACAAGTCCTGGACTGGGTCCATAATTTACAGTACATATAAATGAAAACAAAATCATATCAAGAAATTTTTTAAAGTTTACAAATAAATGAAGAAAAGACAGTGATAGAAAAAAAGTGACCATTCAACCTTAGGGAGCAATTAAAAAAAACCTAAATGGACAATAAACAGGCCAAAAAAAGGTGCTTATTCTAAGTAGTAATGAAGGGATGCAAGTTAAACCTAAAATGAAATCTCACCACATGACTTACTTAAATGGCTAAAAGTAAAAGTATTGATAGAAAATACAGTGGAGTTTATGCACAACCAAAAGGTGCATAAACTCCATATAGGAAGATAAATTTGCATGCTTTGTGAAACTATATGGTAGTATTTGTACAATTATCATATAAATACCAAATGACTAGCAATTCAACTCCCAGATATATACTGAATAGAATTGCATGTGTTATGTACCACAAGACATTTACAAACGTGTCCACAGTAGCATTTTTAAAAGCATGAATAAAAAAGATATGACCTATCCATTAGCAGTAGAATAGATTCATATATTTTGATATATATGCATAATGGACTACTACAGCTATGCAACAACAGACAAATCTTCCATCATAATGCTGATTAAATAAGTGCAAAGCAAAATATGTATACTTTATTCAAATCATATTAAGTTAAAAAATAATTCAGTCAATGGTGTTTATGGATTTATGCTTCGGCAGTTAAACTATCATGAAAAGCATGGAGGAATTCCCTTGTGGTGCAGCAATTTAAGAATCCAGCATTGTCACTGCAGCAGCTCAGGCTATAGCTATGGCGAGGGTTTGATCCCTGCCCTGGGAAATTCCATATGCCCTGGGTATGGCCAAAGAAAGAAAGAAAAAGAGAGAGAGAAAAAGAAAAGTGTGGAAGAGTTTATCTTTACGTGAGGTAGGAAATCAAGAGGTAGGGGTTTTAGAGGAGTATGAGGTAGCAATGTCCTATTTCTAGACCTGGGTTTTGGTTACATGAGTCTATTCTTTGTGACAAGTCAAGGTGCACATTTTTTTTTTCTTTACAGTTACCTCTGTGTGTATTATATTTTGCAATACAAAACGTTAGTACTCTAAAAGTTCATTAACTGTGTGTGAGATAGTAGATTCTGGAGGCAGTAAATCTAGTTAGGAGTTCTTTGGAAGCAGATGCCAAAAGTATAAGCATTTAGGTAAGAATGATTTTAGTAGACAAATAAAAAGGAAGAAAAATTTTTTAAAAGTTATTCAAAAGGAGAATTTATGTAAAGATAGAAATAATTATACAATATAAATACCACAAGTTTAAGAAGAAGAGAAATCTGGGATTAAATTATTTTTTTCTACCACATAAAGTTGCTCTGTATCTTCACCTTTGCACTGGGAAAAAATAATATGTGGCACAGAATCACATATAAAAACTATAAATAAAAACATATAAAAAACTATAAAAAGAGATAAAAACTATAAATGGCCAAATGCAGGATTTCACAGAACCTAGGAACTCTAGTAAATACCCTTTCTCTTCCTGCAATCTACTTCTCCCACAGTAATCTTACAGATGCAAAATAAAGAAATAACACTATGACTGTTCTTCTGTGTATCAGAAACATGTTTAAATTATGGAGTATATTAATTATTAAAATTATGGGATATAATAATTTAGATTTTTGGAAATTTATTTTGAAATGTACCCTACATTTTAGTTCAAATTAATGTTTTCAAGGAAATCTTAATAATGATACTGAAGGAAAGATTCAAATTCCATTATTTCAAAGGAGTAAAATTAAAACCAGACTTTATATAACTGAATAATTTTTTAAATTCTTTATGCTAAGATGTTTCTGTATGGGTATCATTCAGCAATGGTTTTTGGCCAGGCACCTATGTTCCGTATTTTCTGTAACTTCTCAAGATGGGACACTTGCTGTATTAAGAAACAAAAGTACAGGTATATCATGGACCAGAGAGAACCTTTTCTTATTTCTATTCTCTGGGACATCAAGGTAGAAATTTTTAAAAGAGAAACTTAGAATTTATAAGACTTTTCTTTTCCTCTCATTTAGAGCAAGATCTTCTGCTTGATTCCTTAGAACTCCAAAAAGCCAATAGGAAATATTTGGGGACTTAAAAATGATCCAAGGAATGATGTACTTCAGTTCAGTTGTTTACTTCATTTTAATAAAAAGGGACAAAAGAAGATTCTTTAAGTAAGTTCACCTGTCAGTCTAAATAGCCATTGCAAGAAAGTAGAAACAATTTCTGGTTAGAAGCCCTAGCCAAGAGTAAAGAGCTTAAGCTTAAGAAGTGGGAGTCAGTTTGATGCATGGCTACACAAATAGCAGACATATGAAAACAATTGTCTATTCTGTATTTCAATGGAAATACACATATGAAGATTTGGACATTAAAAACTGCAATTAAATAACTACTGAGATTTACCAAAAAAAGAAAGTAGGCTTGCTGTACACCCGAAACTAATATACTTTGTTAATTATAATTCAGAAAATAAATACAGAAAAGTATCGGAGAATTATAAAAAGATTTTTAAATATATCAATTTTTTTCTTAATTATGTTTCTTTTACTCTTCTGGAACTAACAGAAAATTACTACATTTTATAATTTCTCAGTTAAGATTTAATAAATAACTATAGAGAAGCAAAAAAAATCTGGGCTTGTAGTGATTTACCTGGTAAGCATATTTTTTTAGGCTTTTTTTTTTTTTTTTTGCTTTTTAGGGCCACATCTGAGGCATTTGGAGGTTCCCAGGCTAGGGGTCTAATCAGAGGTACATTTGCCGACCTTTGCCACAGTTTTTAGGCATTTTGTCTGACATATTTTAACAGTATCATTCTCCTAATTAGGGAGGATAATAGGCATAATGTATAGATTGTACTACCAGACTAAACAACGGATAGGCATATTACTATAAGTAGGCAGTCCAAAAAGGTAGCTACTAACCATGTGTGGTTATTTAAATTAACTAAAATTTACTAAAATTAAAAATTCAAGTTCTTAGCAAAATTACTCATACTTCAAATGATCAATATGTAAATATTACTGATATCTACTAAACAGGATAGTGGAGAATGTCTCCATCATTATAGAAAGTTCCGTTGCATGGTGTTGATTTACATTACATTCAAGTCAGGCAATTGTTTCGGTTAATTTAGAGTCTAAAACTCTTCCTTTTCCTTAACAGCAAGATTTGGGTATTTTCCCAAAATGATTTAGATGTTGTACAATTGAGAGTGTGGTGTGACTGCTATAAACAAGGAAGAGTGATATAAAAAAAGGTTAGAGAAATTCAAGCAAGATGTAAATATATAACTCTCTTAAAAACAGTTCAGGGAGTTCCCGTCGTGGCTCAGTGGTTAATGAATCCGACTAGGAACTACGAGGTTGTGGGTTCGATCCCTGGCCTTGCTCAGTGGGTTAAGGATCCGGCGTTGCAGTGAGCGGCTCGGATCCCGCGTTGCTGTGGCTGTGGCGAAGGCCTGCGGCTACAGTTCCTGTTAGACCCCTAGCCTGGGAACCTCCATATACCACGGGTGCGGCCCTAGATAAGGCAAAAAGACAAAAAACAAACAAACAAACAAACAAAAAAAGCAGTTCAAATGGAAGCAGTTTGCTCCATGACATCAGCTAATCCCAGCCCCTGCTAGTTTGCTGTTTTGCCATATTCCCAGATGGCTATTCCAATTCCCAGGATCAGGTCCATATTCCAAAGAACTGGCAATAGGAAAGAAAAAAGAGCATGCTCCTTTCCTCTCAAACTCTTAAGTCTAAAATAGCAAACATTGCTTCCTTTCATGCCCCACTGGGCAGAGACTAGTCCCATGGCTACACCTATTTATGAAGGTGCCCAGGAAAGCAACATTTACCTTGATGTCTACCTGTCAAACTAAAATTTCTATTCTTATAGAAGACAAGAAGAATGGGTATTGGTAATGTATCTATCAGTCCCTCTCAAACATAGCTAAATTTTGCATTCTCTTACACATATAATTGAGTTTTCTTGCTTCTATTTTTATAGACATTCAAATAAAGATGATGTAATTTTTTTTTTTTTTCCGTTTTAGGGCCACACTCATGGCATATGGAGGTTCCCAGGCTAGGTGTCTAATCAGAGCTACAGCCGCTGGCCTACACCACAGCCACAGTAATGCAGGATCTGAGCCGTGACTGCAACCTACACCACAGCTCACCACAATGCCGGATCCTTAACCCACTGAGTGAGGCCAGGGATTGAACCCGCAGCCTCATGTTCCTAGTCGGATTTGTTTCTGCTACACCACAATGAGAACTCCGTATTTTTTTTTTTTTAATTTTTACGGCCGCACCTGCAGCATATGGAATTTTCCAGGCTAGGGGTTGAATTGGTGCTGTAGCTGCTGACCTTCACCACAGCCGCAGCAAGGTGGGATCCCAGCTGCATCTGTGACCTATGCTTCAGCTTGTGGCAATGTGGGATCCTTAACCCACTGGGTGAGGCCAGGGATCAAATCTGCATCCTCTCAGACATTATGTGGGGTTCTTAACCCAGTGAGCCACCATGATAACTTCCATAAAATTTTTATTGAAAACCTCCAGAACATTAAAGAGGACATTTATGTTATTATATGAAATCCGTCATAGAATTTTTATTATCCATTTCAAGTTCCATAACCCCATAAGCAGTGAGTTAGCCCAAACAGAAAATCGAAATTCATTTCCAGTCTGCCAAACACTTGATAAAAACAAAATGTTAGTATAAAAACATCTTATGGCTGGCCAGCTTACTGATTTTTGATAAGCAGTGAAATCTACTGTATGCAATCTCTTCACCTAAGATTATAAACTGAGTATTTGAAATAGAAATCTATGCATACTTAAATCACAAAATAGAATCTATTATTATAGTTAATTTTTTCACAGAGCAGCACGTAGTAAGCATTAAGAATTGTTTTACATAGTATCTAATAAAAGACTTATTTAATAGAATAGGATGTGGTGTATGTAAGCCATTCTCTTCCTGGTGCTAACATATAAATATAAGTTAAAATAAGCAGAATTTATATATTTTGTTGGCATAATAATTTCATGTAAATTCTTAATAATTAAGAAATCTTTATTGACACAACTCTTTTTAGTCTTACAAGATGGTTTACATGAGAATAAAAATCAGATTTGCAGATTATTTCATTATTTGAAAGTGAAATAATGAATGGATCTTCATGATAAATAGTATGGCTACACAACTCCCCAGTCTAAGAACATCAGCCTTCATTTGATGATACTGAGCTTGTGATCTACAGAGTGGGTGGCACTGTAACAAACTTGTGATAACAAGGTCAGGTTCGACATTGCTCTCTGTTTAAATAATGGGCGCTTTATTTATAAAAATTGATAGAGTATTGAGTCATTTCCTAGAAATGTTCATTCCACTTGGTCTGTTCATTATTTATATGATGTGGTACCCAGATACCATAATTTAATAATAGGACATTTTCCAAGCAAGTACAGGTTATTAAAAAAAAGTCTCAAAAATGTCTCAAAGCTATCCACCAGTAAATATGTTATAACTCCCTTGACATTTCATGTATGAAATATTTCTTCATCAAATAGTTACTCATATCTATCATTTCTTCACATCTGTATCATTTACTTTTGGTGTTTTTTTTTTTTTCCTGTCCTGTCATCTTCTCTCCTTACTTGAAACTTCTATGTCATAAACAAAGAACCACAAAGGCAAGTGACTGGGTCCCAGAGACTCACAAATATAAACCAAAGGACTGACTCCTAAATTGAGTACAGGATTATGTATCTGAAAGTACTGAAAAACCAGGGAAACAGGAAACCAGAAGTTTAAGAAATTTAGTGATTGACTTCCCTGCAAATTTAAGCTACAGATAAATATGTTTCTAGCCTAGAAAAGTAAAAACTGATACTTACTATATTGAATTTTATTTAATCATCTTTAAATCTTTTATCTAAACTGTTATGAAGCCATAATCTTTGACAATTACATGAAAATATTTCCACTTTTCTACCTCTATGTTATATTTTCATCCCAGCTACCAGCAAAAGAAACTACACCAGAGGAGTTCCCATTATGGTGCAGTGGAAAAGAATCCAACTAGGAAGATGGGGTTCAATCTCTGGCCTTGCTCTGTGGGTCAGGGATCCAGCATTGCTGTGAGCTGTGGTTTAGGTCATGGACATGGCTCGGATCCTGTATTGCTGTGGCTGTGGTGTAGGCCGGCAGCTATAGCTTCAATTAGACCCCTTGCCTGGGAACTTCCATATGCTGTAGGTGCGGCCCTAAGAAAACACCCCCTCCTAAAAAAAAAAACAAAAAGAAAGAAAAGAAACTACATCAGAATAATAAAACCTAAATTTTTGTTTCATGGTTTGTCACAGTGTTTTGACTACCAATTAACAAAATAACATTTGTGTAAATATAATGCGTCTTTTAGATATTTCCTCTTTTAAATATTTTTTTCAGTTTCTTATAGAATGAAGATGTTAAAATATCTCATGTTCAGCAGTAAATAACTTTGTTCCATTAAATTTATTAGATTTTCATATCAAGAAATAATCAAAGAGAGGCATTTTTTAGTCCGTTGATTATGTGTTGGTTCTCCTATCTGTACCGTATGGATCAGTCACCTCTGGGAGTTTGGATCAACTTTTTGTTTGGAGAAGCTATCAGACCACACTATCACATCAAGATAAATCACTAACTACTATGCTTTTAAATTATTATGATTAGTTATATTAAAATAATTTGAATAATTGTATTTGCATACATCCTACATATAGATTCCAAGATAAATGACCATAAGATTTACTGTCTTTAGTTTTTTAATAATCGCAACCCAACACAGGATACAATCACTTACTGTCTGGATTATTGCAATACGTTCCTAAATTGTTCCTCCATCTTCATTCTAACATTGACTCAAACTAGAGCTTTGAAAAACTCTTCTAGGTAAATTACTGTAAACAAATATAGTAGAATGAAAATCTAAACTTAATCAGCTCCACACCGCTGGCAAACTAAAGTTAAAATGCTCAGCTTGACCGTCAAGTCCCTACACCATCATATACCTCACCCTAAGATCCACAGTGCCAGTCACCACAGTGTAAAAACCTGAAACTATGATGCCTCAACTTATGCATCATCTCAAAAAAAGGCAGAACAAATGATGAGGTGAGTTTAATTTATGAATTTTTTATATTATAGTGAAGTATATTTAAGGTACTCTCTTTGACCCAGAGCCATGAAGAATAAAGTATATTTGGGAAACATTACATAATTCATGACTAAGAAAAAAAAATCAAGCTGTTAAGAAACTTCCTGTCATTTTAAAGGACTTGCTTAGATTTTTACCCAATATGCAATGGGAAATCATTGAAGAATTTAATGCAGAACAGTAACTTGATTAGATTTGTAGTTAAGAAAATTATTCTTGACAGTATGTGGATGATTGATTGAACGGGGGGAGAGACTAAGGAAGTTAGTTTGGAGGTCCAAATGAAAGATGATGGTGGCCCAAAATAAGAAAATGACACTGGAAAAGAATTATTTGAGAAAAGAGTCTATTTCTTTTTCCTTTCTGATGTCCTTATCACCTAGCACAGTGCTTGTCACGAATCCAACCTCAATTTCAAAATGACTCTCTGGGGAAGAAAAATGATTAGTATCAAAATGTGACAAAAATATAAATTACTGTCACATCTTATAGCTTATTAATTCATTTAACACAATGCTATTATATGTCTCAAAAGGCATTGTTATAATAGGCCTGTTAGCAGCGTCTTCACAGACTGCCTCCCCACACCCCCACACCACCCACAAGACTCTTTATTCTGTTTCCCTCATTTTTATAGTACAAATACCTAGAAGAAGAAAAGTTAATCTTTCACTTTTCTAATGTTCTCTACTCTCACATCAACCCTAACAATCTAAAACATCCCCACCAAAACTTTCCTTATCTAATAATTCCACGCATAGTTAACTTTCCTATCTAATATCATATCCTTTGTTGTGAAAAATTTTCTGTTTAATTCGCTTTGTTTTCTCAAGAAATTGTTTTGTCAGTTTCTTGAGGGTAAGAACTTGTCTTACTTCTCAGATTCTTAGAAATGTAAAAGGCATAGCATGAAACAGGTTTTAAAATAATGTTCATTGATTAGTTTCTAAAATTTAAGCATATTCAATTAATGCTCTCATATTAAAATGCAGTTAGAATTGAGGAGTCATGTTTTCATATCATTGTGATATGCAGTTGTCCTAGACTGCTTTGCAAAGTTGAAATTTTGTGGGTTTTACTGAATATCTAAGACATCATATTCTACTATTATACTGTGCACAAAGAAAGGAACTCTGGCTGTGACTGGCATAAAATGAATTCAGTACTATGAGACAGTCAGCTCGGAAGAGCCTTTTTTTCTATAAAACCCTAGCAGTTATCAATGCTATCAAGATTAAAACCAGGAGTTCCCACTGTGGCTCAGTGGTTAACGAACACTGCCAGTATTCATGAGGACGTGGGTTCAATCCCTGGCCTTGCTCAGTGGGTTAGGGATCTGGTGTTGCAATGAGCTGTGATGTAGGTTGCAGTTGCGGCTTGGATCTGGCATGGTTGTGGCTGTGGCAAAGGCTGGCAGTTACACCTCCAACTGGACCCCAGCCTGGGAATCTCCATATGCCATGGGTGAGGTCCTAGAAAAAAATGAGATTAAAACCATAGGGCATCATATGAAAAATTTATATCAATACAATTTCATTGATAGAATTACTTGAGATTGAGTTGTTCTCAATTTATAATTTTAATAATATTCATCCCAATTTTTTTACCCTTTAGATTCAAAGTGATTTGAATTTAAAAAGTGTTTATGATTTAATAACCACACACAAAAAAGTGAATTCACTAATGCATGAATGCTCATACATATGGGCTGGGCTTAGGTCTCAGAATCCTTAATTAAGGCAAATTTCAGTGTAAGCTGGGGTTTAAAAAAGGATGGACTCGCCAGTCTGATACTAGGGAAATTCTGTTTGCCTGGCTTCTCAGTCTTACCTAGCACCTTATCATGGGAAGACAGGAGGTCATAATAGAATACACTGAAAATCATTTATCCAGCACCAGTTATAAATTTGACAACTAAACCCTGAAAATATACAGCTGATATGCATCATGTCTCCATGATGACAATCCTCCAGGATTAGTACTGGCCCTCCTCAGATTCAAAGTCCAGTTCAGACCACTTACGTACTTGGGCTCACTCAGGGAGATCTAGTCCCCCCACTAGATATCTTTAGTTATCCAGCTAAATAATGTAATTAGCTCTTGGGCCTGTATGTGACCAATTCTGAGTTAACCAATTTTGTCCCTCCAATCTGGCATACCATTTGCCTCTTTGCACAAGCCAGAAACAATAACTATGTAGCAATAACTAACAGTTATATGAACAAACTTCAAATGAAAAATACCATACAAAAAATTTATAGGAATATCTGAACCCACTGGAATGCTAATAATAATAGTGATAATAACACTAATGACAATCACCACTATGTCAAACACTATGCAAAGTCCTTAAAATATGTATTTAATTTTTGGGTACTATAATCTTCATTTGGGTCAGTGAAAAAAATTGAGGTTCTGAAAGTTCATGAGGAAAAGCCAGAATTTGATTTCTGATTTTCTCATATTTACAATCACAAAACATCTATTCTCATATGGAATTTCAATGAAACATTTGCATTTATTTTTTTGAAAATACTGCCATAGAAAGTACACAGCATATCAACAACTTTTATTTCAATGTATCCTTTTGTAATAACCATAGCTGTAGTTTCTAACACCAAGTAAAAGGAAATCTGGAATGTTTTACTATACTGTGCATCAATATAGTGAATCTATTAGCATAAATACCTAGCTATCATTACCTCAATTTTTACATTCAATATATTATAAAAGTTGTCATACAACATTCTTTATTCCATATTTTAATGAAGTGATATTTAGGAATGGCCATTTTCTTGTAGCTAAGTTGCCATATAATACCCCATTAAACTATGAGCTATACCGAAGAGAATTTCAATTAAGAAGATTTTAGATACTGAGGAGCTTTCAAAATGCTTTCTGTTTTTTTGCAAATGATTATTGTTTTGGCAAAAGACTAAAATATTTTTATTCGATAGGATATTCGTCAAACTAAAAGTATTAACATTATTGAAAACTGAAATACATTCCTCAAAATTAATACAAATTAACTGCTGAGCAATTTAGTCCATTATTTTTGATAGACATGTGACTCTATTGTGAAAATGGAATGCTCTAAGTGGCAGAGATCCTCACACTGTGTCTGAAATGGAGACTCCTTGGCTCAAAGTAGCTAGAGAAGAAGGAAGTGGAGCCAAGCCTTTCAAATGACATAAAACTTAGGGGAAAGCTGCAGTAAAATCTCAAATTTGGAAGAAAACTTGTTCTATATTTACTGTTGCTATATTTTATAATAATATAAAGAAAAATCTCACCCACCCACATGACGGATGGCAGCCACTGTCATGCACAAATCCTATCACCTCGTTCTCAGAAGTTCTCATTCCCTGAAGGTCTTCTGTTCTCTAGCTTGCAGATACCAGACATACTGCAGATGCAACACATTTCACCTCAGCATATAGGCATTGAGCTAAGCATCCCAAGGAGCCAATTCAACTCAAGCATGAGGAAGCAATTCTTAAAAAATGATTGTTGAAATTTCAGGCTCTCTATAATAGCCAGCAAACAAAGAAACCAGGCTGTGACCACAAATAATGGTCTACAGAAGATAAATATTATGAGGACATAGGAGCATCTCAGCCTTAGGAATTTAAGATTTTTCAAACAGGAGAAATTCCTCTTCTGTGAAAGCAAATAAACCAAGTGTGAAGCCTATGAATATGACTGTGAATGACAAAGATGGATAAAAAGTCTTTGTTCTCCCCACTGGATGACTTATCTGGAAGAGGACATTTATGCTGGGGTTTGTGGGGGAGTGGGGGGTGGAATGAGGTCATTAAAGAGTCCGTTGACCAGCTCTCTACCTTATAATAAGCACACACCACATTTTCAGCTGCATGATTTCACCCTTAGGTATTAGCTCATTTTATTCCTCTCTCTCTGTTAAAGTTTCCTTCATATGTTCAGCCTGTGCGGACTTCCAATGTCTCTTCCTTTTGAAATTACTGTTAACCATAGGATTAATTATTTATTATAAACAGCTTTATTCTCTGGTAGTGTATAGGAAATAATTTAAACATTTAGATAGTTGAATGATCTGTGGACATTCTAAACATCCTAAAGAATATTAAATGAAGAGAATGAAATTAATTGAAACACGTGTATACATACACACACACACACACACACACACACACACACACACACACAAACACACACAGATTTCCACTTGGAATTTGAACTCGAATTTGAACAAGTTCTTCAGTTTCTGTGATCATCTCCCAAAATTATCTAGATAAGAATGACTCAAATTACTCTTCTCTCAGAGGTGGGAAACACATAATTCTTATTCATACTCAGATCAGTATTACCAGGGAATGTTAGGAATGCTCCGTTTTTTAAAAAACTGAATTGCTCATTTCCTCCTTACACTGAATTATTGATCTTTCTGACATCTCATCTCACATAGACATGCGAATTTCTCAACCCCATGGTGATTGACATGGAAAACAAGGGACTTTTTCTGCTTTTCCTCAACTCAATGAAAGTAGCTCTTTTGCCCCTTTCCTGTTTGCCCATTTCTGTCCCCTTCTAAACTTTAAAGAACCTAATTATAGGAATGAGGTCACCAGGCGATTTAAACTAACTCCTGATTTATGTTCTCCTGAATGCATGCCATGGGAGCCTAAACTGTTGATTCTTTTCCTTTTATCTTTTTGTAGTTTTCTGCCTCTAAACTTGCTTATGATGTCATTTATCATAGAGAAATTTCCATTCAAATGTCAATTAAAAATGTTATATTTCATGTCCCTTGCTTTTTTTTTAGACAGATGTCCTTCCCTGTCTTAAAGTCATAAATGTTTTCTTTTATATTCTTCCAGTACTTTCATTATTTTCTCCATTTACGTGTTCAATATGCATGAAAATCATTTTTCTAAAAGGTGTGAGACAGATATAATTTTAGTATTAGAGGCACTCAAATTACTGCCATTCCTGGATTAAAAGAATTTTTGATATTTGATAGAATAAATTCTTATCTTTCTTTTTTTAACTGTTCATCTTACTACACTGACATATGAATTTTATTTATTTATTTATTTATTTAGCTTTTTAGGGTCACACCTGCGGCATGTGGAGGTTCCCAGGCTAGGGGGTCTAATCAGAGCTACAGCTCCTGGGCTACACTACAGCCACACACCAGATCCAAGCTGTGTCTACACCTACACCACAGCTCATGCAACACTGGATCCTTAACCCACTGAGCGACGCCAGGGATCAAACCCGCAACCCCGTGGTTCCTAGCTGGATTCGTTTCCACTGAGCCATGGAGAGAACTCCAACATATGAATTTTAGAATAAGTTTACCATAGCCCATGAAAAATCTCTAGAACAAATTTAATTGAAATTGTCGTAAATCTATATATAGGCTGATTTGAGGACCTATATTTTTACCGTATTCGTTGATACCTATTCATTACTATAAATAGAAGATTTTTGTATTTTTTTCTCTTAATATCTTTAGTGGTCTCTTTTATTATTTTCAATGCATATTTTGTACATTTCTGATTCAGTTTCACGTAAGTACTTAATAGATTTTTGTTGCTATTTATATATTTTTTTAATATAGAAATATATTCTGTATATTTTGTTTGCATATTAGTTATTGCTGTTTTTTAGGAGAGCTTTGGTTTTCATATATTGATCGTGTATTATGCCATCTTGTGGTATACTTTAAAATGGCCCCAAATTTATTAGGGATATTTTTAATGTTTTACAACAATTTATTTGCCTGCTGAAAGTTTTATATAGAATCACTAATCAATGATTAATAAAAATCACTAACTTTTTATTTGTGGAACATTTTCATCAGAAATGAGAGGCAAATTTTGTAAAACACTTTATCAGAATCTGTTGAGATGACTGGTGTCTTTCTCTTTAATCTTTAATAAAATTACATCAATAGAGTTAATGCAGTGTCATTTGCGCATTCCTATGGTCACATATTTTCATACATTTACCAGATATTTCTGTTTCTTTTTCTGTGACTTACTCCTATTCTTTACACATTTTTCTAGCAGTTATACTATTCCTTTATTTGCAATAGTACTTTGTGCTGGAAATTAATTTTTTGTCATCATGTGTTTGCAAATATCCTCAATTCTCTTTCTTTGGTTTATTTGCTGTGACTTTGTTTCTATAGTATATCTTTTTAGTTTCACGTAACAGATTATATATTAAATTACATATTTTTGCAGCTTCCATTCTTTCTTCCTTTTTTGCTTTTTTCTTTCCTCTTTCCTTCTTTAAAGCCTTCTTCAGAAGACTTTGCTAGTTATCCCACACTATTTTTAAGAGAGTCTATTTTTTACCACTAATTTTAAAAGTCATCTTTATCATTTGCTAAATTCTCATACATATGGGGATATGTTTCCCAATGTATTATACTTAACACAATTTTCTCAGTTTTACATTCTTCCACTAATATGTATATAAAGTTTTAATTACCATTTTTTTTTTTTGTCCTTTTATGGCCGCACCCGCTGCATATGGAGGTTCTCAAGCTAGGGGTCCAATCAGAGCTATAGCTGCTGGCCTACACCACAGCCACAGCAATGCAGGATCCAAGCTGCGTCTGCAACTTACACCACAGCTCATGGCAACACTGGATCCTTAACCCACTGAGCGAGGCCAGGGATCAAACCCGCAACCTCATGGTTCCTAGTCAGATTCATTTCTGCTGTGCCATGATGGGAACTCCTAATTGCCTCTTTTTTTAACATGAAAGATTTTGCACCCCAGTCATTACAGTTTCTGTGTGTGTGTGTGTGTGTGTGTGTGTGTGTGTGTACTCTCTTAGGTGAGCTTTCAGTCATTTTGTAAATTTCAAAATGATGTTTTCATGGTTTAATTCAAAAGAATTGTCATTTTTGACTGCTACCTCTACAAAAAAGGAAATTTATTCTATTTATTCAACTCTTCTTTTGTTGTTCCTTCACAGAATTTTAAAATTTTATTCATACAGTTTCTGAAAATTCCTTGGTATTTAATTCTTATGATACTATCCAATATTTTTCTTTTACGTCATATTTTCTAGCTGGTTACTTTTTTGCATTCAGTCAAGTTATTATTTTTTAAAATATTATTTTTAAATAAATCACATTACTGAAAACCTGTGTTGTTCCCAATATATTTTTACTTGCTATTTGCCTTTTTGATGTTTGAGAGAAATAATAAAAATTTAGAGTGCAATTTCTTCTAGTATACAATATAAACTTTAAATTTAGCTATTCTAGTTTTTAAAAATCTCTGAGTCAGAGCTTCCCTGGGAATTTCTCACTGCGGATTTCCTATCCTGGGCTTATAGGCTTTTGCCATCTTGCTAAATCTATTCTCGTTTTCCCACAATCATCTTCTCTCATTTTCCTTTATACTGTCACATTCATATCACATCCTCTGTAGGTATACTTCCCAGAATAATAAATTCTTTTTTTTTTTTTTAATTTATGACCACACCCTCAGCATATGGAAGTTCCTGGGCAAGGGACTGAATCCGAGGAACAGCTGCAACCTGCACCACAGGTGGCAATGCAGGATTCTTAACCCACTGAGCTGGCTGGGATCAAACCCACATCTCTGCAGTGACTGGAGCTGCTGCAGTCAGACTCTTAATGCACTGTTTCACAGCAGGGACTCCCTAGAATAATAAATTCTTAATTTCAAAACAATTAAGCTATTGTCATTTTTATACCAACCTAGCCATACTCTAAAAACTGTATTTTCATAACCAGATCTCTTTCCCAGCTGTTTTTTAAATAAAATATTGTCTTTTCTCTGAGAAATTCTGTCATACACTTGAACTAGCAATGGAATAGAATGTGTGTGTGTATGTGTATGTGTGTGTGTTTAGTGTGCCTGTAATTTTCAGAGCTCTTTCAGATAACAAAGTTGTATGCAAATTACCTCAAGGCTCAAGAAACTAATTGGCACATTTAACTGTGACACTGGTCTCAGTCAAATTGGGAACCATGATCTTTTATAGCATTATATCACTTCAAATTTCGAACCCAGAGTACCTTTGTGTCAGCCCTTAACTTGTATCCTCTGACAAAAAAAAAAAAAAAACTTTCCCCTTAGTTCCTGCAAAAAATTATCAGGGAGGACTTGATGGGCTCAACCAAAGACCCACACTCATTCCTAAACTTATTGCTGTGTCCAGTGTGGGATGGACACTCCAATTACCCAAGACTTGAGTAATGTGTCCAAAACTGGTTGGCAGGGAGAGAGCAAGGCCATTACAAACCAAATCCGATAAAATGAATTTTCCACAGGAAATATGGGCTGATTAACCAAAGCAGAAAAAAGTGTGTTAGACTGACTCAGTTAACAAATGTGCACTATAATAGAAGCGTTAAGAGTTATAACACAAAGCATAATATTAAGGGTCATTCCAGAGTATAAAAATAAATTGAAAGAATTAAAATAAATCACACATTTATAAACACATAAAGTGATAAAAGGTAAACAGTATAGATATGATATTATCCATTCCAAACATAAGGTAATGGGAATTTCTTGAGATTTAATTTGCACCAGGAACTGTTTTAGCTGTTGTGAATAGAGCATCAAGCAAGACATGAAAGAATTCTGCCATCACAAAGTTTATAGTGTTTTAGAGTATATTAATGGTTTTTTTTTTTTGGTTGCAAATTTTAGAAACCCAATTTGAACTAGCTCAGGAAAAAATAAAAATCAGAAATTTGTCAACAAAGTGGGATTCTCCATAGGCTCTAGGACAAGGATACAGCAACTTACGAATGGAACCAAGGTCTAGATTAGTATGATGAAATCGAAAATATGTCTCTATACTGTTTAATTCTGTTTCTTCTTTCTACCTGTTGCATTCTCAATCTTCTATCACAAACTGACTCTACTTGCTAGATCTCACAACAGAAGATGGACACCATAAACACTTCCTCAGTTTATATGTGATAGTCCAGGTAACTGCATTCTTTGTAAATTCACAATTCCCAGAGATGAGAACCTACAATTCTGTTTGTGTGAGAGGCTTACCACTGGACCAGTCCCCTATGGCCAGAGAAAAGTGCACAAATAGTAGTAACTGCTGCCCACATGCAGGTGGGAATGAAAACAATTTACCAGACAAGAGTGATGGAATTAATTTTCAGTAGGTGTCCATAACACAAGAAATACAAGCAACAATTTTTTGTGGTATGTTTTGTGATAAGGGAAATATAAGGTCTTCAGAATTAGGGAAAATGAAGAAAAAGAAATGAAAAAAATAGGGAAAATGAAGAAAAAGAAGAAGTAGGGAAAATTAAGACCTCCCAGTTAAAGTATTGTTTTCACTAAATAAATAAGAATATTGTCTTTAAGAAATAAGTAGCATTTCCAGATGACCTGATTTGGCATCACGCTGGAGTCTCATCATGGAATCTCTAATTTCATTCAAGTAAAATTATAAAATTTATTCTGAGAAAACTCTAGAATAATTATTCTCTAGTACAATACTCATCAGATTTTAATATGCGTTTAATCATCTGGGGAAGGCTTGCTAAAATTCAGACTCCACTGTCAAATGCCTAAGGGTGATGCGATTCTGCATTTCTGCAAGCTACTAGGTGATGTTAAAAATGCTGAGTAACGCTAAAAATGCACAGAGTATACTTAGAATTATAATGCCTAGTGTATTTTAAAGGAAGACTTACATTTTAGAGATTAATATGCTATTTAATGCCTTAAATCATGAAGGATATGTCACCATGTAATGAGTGTTGGAGGAATGAATCAGTTAGAATGGAATAGAATCACTTTTTTAAAAAAATCAAGTACCTTAAAGACTGGATATTGGATAAATGCAGTCAATTCAATGGCATATAAAACAAATTTTCTCTGACATCTATGGGACTCATTTAAGATGAAGCAATTTTTTTTCAAATGATATTATTTTTACAGCTTATTTCTGGCCATTTGGTTCTTCGCAGTTATCTTTATCATTGAAGCTGAGCAGGGCCCTGTAGGCCTCCTGGGCACAAAAGCCTTTCTGTGTCCCCCATTTCTTATTCTTAGGAAATGGGCCTTATTTAGCCACCATGACCCTTTCTTGAGTTTGTAGGGACAGTTTCAGACAGTTGCTGATCAGGGAAGGAAGGGGATGCAAAGACAAGGGAGGAACAGTCAAAGAACAATAGAGAAAAGTTATATTCCTATGTTTCTTTTAGAAATAAATACTTTGAGCAGCTTAGAGTCCTTCCTTGTCCTTCCCTCTGGCTTAATTGCACAATCACGCATAAGCTAGGCACCCTGAGCATAACTGCCTGTGGGTTAAAGATCATTAACACATGATGGTTTTTCAGGAACTTTCCTAGTTTGTTCAAATTGCTGATCAATGTGCCGTTTTCACAATCACTGTTATTCTATGCAATAACTCAGAAGACCACTATCATGATCATACCGAGATCTCCTGACTCCAGCTTTGATGACTAAGATTCGCCCAAAGAAAGAAGAACATGTTTGTCCCAGTCCTGAAAATCTGTTTTTCTCCTATTTACTATAAAACTCACAATTCTTTTCAAAGGGGGCACACAGTCTTAGGGCATTAGCCTTCTGTGACCCTCCTTTGCCTGGCAAGACAATAAATCTATTTTTTTATTTTCCTTTACCCAAAACTCTGTCTCTGCATTTCAATTTGGCACCAGCAGACAGAGGCTGAATTCCGGTAACAGCATCGTCTAGTGATCTACTGGTGAAAAAATATACTATTCTCTAGATTTCAAACAAATTCCTACCGCAATTTTCCTTTAATTTCTTAGCTGAATCACTAAGCATACGGAACTAATTTGGTAAGACATACTTAAATATATATTACCGTGAAGTACTATGAGAACATTCAATGGTCAATGTTTGACAAATTGGAAAATAATATCATAGTATCTTCTTATATACTCTGAAGTCTCTTGTGTAAAATTAATTCTAGTAACTGAGTAATAACGTTGTTTTAAACTAATAGATCAAAATTAACTTACAATTAACAATAACATAGTAGGTTTGGTTACCAGGAAACAGACTCCATGCTGGAGATTTGTATGCAAGTATTTTACTGGAGAATTCTCCCAGAAAAAAAAAAAAAAAAAGCAAACACTCAAAGGGAAGGGAGGGAAGGATAACTGAGCAGAAAGAGAAGTTGAACCATGTTACAGTTATAAAAGAGGCCTCAAAAAGGCCCATGGGCAGTTTTGAAACCGACTCAGATTTGCCCTATCTTAAATTGAAGCAAGGGGATGGACACCTATTTTTTTTGCCCATTTGACCCATCCATGAACCAAATTCAACATTTTCCCTTTCTCATATTCAACTTCCTAAGTATAGTGTTTTTTCAACTCAGTGCAGATATATTAAAACAGTCAAACTTTATACGAATGAATATTTCAATCAATAAATCACATAACATGCATGTTCAAAAATAATAAGTAATGACTTAAATGCATCACTCTCTTATAATGATAAAAGATATGTTATTGCACATTAGCTTCAATTTACAGAAAAGATACATTCTATTTCTAAATCCTAATTCTTTTTAAAATAATAAGAGAATTTCTTTTAAAATAATAAAGAGAATTCATAAATATCTGTAAAGTAAATGTAACCAATAGCAAGTTTTTAAAATATCACTTTCACTAGTGTGAATTTTCCTAAAGTTCTTTTCACTGGAGTTTGATTTGAGGACAAATTGAAGCTTTTCTATAGCACCATCTGGTCATCTATTAGACAGTGACACACAATAGAGCAGTTTCAAAATGAAAAGAAATGAAGCAATGTTAAAAAGTAAAGGAAAAATGGTTTAAATTTCCCAGATTTCTGAATTGAGAGAAAACTGATTTAGTAACTATACAATTGGGATCATCACATTCTAGACCAAAACCATAATACAACCAAAATTCGTGTTTTCAGTAAGAAGTGAAAGCTGTACTATATAGTAATTCTAAGTATCTGAAAATAATACAGCAAGAGTCTAATAGTCTACCAGGAGTCATTTTACACTGCTAAAACTCTGTTTTTAAAAAATGTATAGGTGCCCATAATTAAACTAATAAACTAATGGTCAATTGTTAAATTAACTTATAAGTGTATGTAATGGGTGAGGATTTAGCAGAGGTGATAGCAACAAGGGATTTTTAATGACAGTCATTTAAAATCTCTTTATGAACATATCCATGAATTAAAAGTGAAAGCAAAAGGGGCAATGTAGCTTGGCTGAAAGAAAAAGAAATATCATCAAGGATATAATAAAATTACACAGAACAGTTCTAACTCACTGAAGCATATACAGATCAGTAATTGCACCTCCCTGTAGAATGGAAATTCCTATAATAAACAAACTAAATTCTTCTCAAGTAGACTCATATTTAAAATGTTCCTATAGAAAGTGTAAAACATATACAAATGTAAGGATAATAGTAGTGAAACTCCATTTATTCATTATCCAGTGCCAACAAGATTCCCTCTTCTCATTGTGATTTAAAATATCATATTAATCCAAATTCATATCTAAAAGACAACAATGAGCATTCTACTTTTCATATAATTTCCTTATTCTGCCCCAATGTTTAATAATTGTGCAATGTACACTGTTAAAATATATAGCTTCTACATACAATACTAATTTTCTTATAATCCATTCTTTAATCAGAGATCTATAGGTAAATATATTATCAGCACTGGTCCTTATATTGCTGGCTTTTAAATAATTTAGATTGTTGGGACTCATTATCTAAGAGATTCCTCCGGAGCAATATTTGCTAAATTATTGCATTTTCTCAGAAGATTGTCTGTGGCCCTTATATTTGAAGATTAGTTGGTTTGAATTTACTATCTTTAACTAATATTTTCTTCATTAAATTTCTTACTATATTCTATTTTTGTCTAACAAAGTGTTACTTTTGAAAGTGTTACTTTCAAAATGGTTGATGATGGTTCGATTTTTAACTTTGCAATTAGTCTTCTTACCTAGATGGCCAGAAGATTCTTTCCTCTTTTTCTCCCTAAGTCCAACACATTTAAGAGGATATATCTTAATGCTGGAAATTCCTGTTTGATTTTCCCAGATATGCAGATATGTACAACACTTCATATGTAGCTTAAAATCTCTTTTAATAGCAAGAAGACATTTTTGAATTATAGTTTTTAATACTGGCTCTGTTCCATCTTTTAGTTTTCTTCTACAGGGAATTCTATTATTCATACCTTGCACCTTTTCTGCTTAAATCCTACAGTTTTTACTTTTTGTCATATTTTTATCTCATTCTTTCTTTCTGAATTTGAAAATGTTTATTCTTCTAATTTTCTCATGACTATCTATATGGTTTCATAGCTATTTTTTAATTTTTGAAATGCTTTTTCCTGTTAATTTTAATTCTTACTTGTCACTTGTCTTTTAAAATTTTGTTTTCCAAACAATCTAACTTATGACTTTAAAATTTCTAATTTCTAATATAAATGTAAACCTTTTTCGTTGCTTTTACTCTTTTCTTAAAGGCTTTACTTTGGTTTTAAAATAGTCTATGCTTTTTTTGCAAGATGTAATTCTACCTCTGTTTTTTTTCTTTTTCTCTTAAAAGAATTTGTGTATTTTTATGGAATTTGACCAAGGTACTTTTCAATTCCTCTTTACTTTGGAGTAAAGTGATATTTTCTGCACTTTTAGGAGGGAGGGACAGACCAGACTAATTGTCCAGTTTTATGGCTCTGTAATTCTATTGTCTTTACTGAAGCAAATACATATAATATATATAATATTATCTATATGACATAGTACTTTCTGAGTTCCATCTCTTTACTTTCCCTCTCCCACCTTCAGAGTGATACAGTCTCTCCTCTCATCCCTGTTCACTTGAATGTGACTCCTACCCCCAACATGTGGGATTTTTGCTAGAACAGAGCTTTGGTGTGTTCAAGAGTTCAAGGTCTTAAACTACTTCTGTAAGTTTTAGATTTTCTGATACTCCTCTGGAAGCTACCTGAAAACTGAAGCCTATAAACCCTTACCAGTTTTCCCGCCATTCTCAGAATAATCTGTTCTCCTGTCACCAAGTTCCCAGTAACCGTTTTGGGGTTCTTCTATCCTTAGGACTTCCATTTATTCTACATAGGTACCACATGGGTCTTGCCTCTGTTTTATTTCCATGTGCTTAGATTTTGAGGACACTTAGTTTTGTTGTATATTTCTCCTAGGATTTTGGCTTTGTAATCCTAACTGCTTTATGTGTTTTACATGTAAATTTAGGGAGATTACAACACTTCACTGCCACCATTATCTTCCCCAAATCCAGCAGAAATAACAGAATCAATGTTATTAAAATCTAAAAATAATGTAATAATTTCCCAAGATATATAAATTGAGGAATAATTGGCAAAGGAAGGGATAAAAGGAAATTAGCAGATATAAGACGTTTACATCTTTCAAACACCAGTTTTGGTCTTGTGAAAAAATTGTACGAGTGCATCACTTTGCATGTGCACCACATACACACACAATGCTGCTAGATAAAGGAGCAATGTAAAAATAACACGTTTTAAAAACCAAAACAAATACACGAAATAAATAGTCTAGTAACTGGCTATGAAAAATACATAGCTATCGGAAATGAAAGACTGAAAGATTATATACTTTATAGTTATATAGTTTTATATATAGTTACATAATAGATTATATAAAACCTGAGCTATTCCAGAAACAATATATTTAAGGATTGTTAGAGCACTATGAGATCTAATTTAGAATTCTTATGTTTAAGTGATTTTCTTAAATTCACCCAGTGAGTAAGCTAGGAAATATGATGTACATCTTCATTCCCTCCTTTAGTATAATTGTACATACAATCAAATATGAAATAAAAAAATTTCATTAATGATCCAGGACAGTCAAAATTGTCTTTATCTAACCATACACCAAAGAAGTATTGCCAACATTTTATAATTAATTTCATAATTCCATATGAGAATGCAATATATTTCTGTTTCTTTTAAAATTAATACCTCAATGTAACTTCCCAATTTCTTTTTCCTTGTTTGTTACTTTCAATTGGCCAAATGCTGGTGACCTAAATGTAAGTCAAAACTAGTTTATACATTGATTGGCCAATAGTAGAAGCAGGACTGCAGAAAAACTTAGGTTACATGAACGAAAGAAAAATTGCAAAACGGCACACTTTTTTGGCCCTCAAAACAATTAAATGTTCACAAGAACTACTCTGGGAGAATAGTTGCATAAAGTTTATTTTCCTAACAAATTCATTTTCTGGAAGCCAAAGGAACTTTCCTCAAAGTTAATATGCACTTTAGGTTCAATCCCCTGATTTGAGATTATGGAAAATAGAATCTCAGTATTATAAACAACCTTAGAAATCAAGTTGTTTTTCAAATGTTACAAGTAGTATAAGTTTTTTGATACTAATTAAAATGTTCTGGGATTTCCAGTAAATCAGATGAGAGCAGATATGTGTTGTATTAATTTGACAGGGATGGTTGAATATCAAAAAATCTCACTTTGCACTTATGGCAGGTGTCTGGATAATTTTGAATTTCATATCATGGTTTATTCATGGTTTGGAAACCACACATTTAGTTCAGCTACTTCATGGTTCAGATAAGGAAGCTGAAGTTAAAATGATTTCCCTAAGATAGCAGCAGTTAATTAGTAACAGAGATGAAGTTATAGTAAGTAACTCAGTCTGATTACCATGCTATTTGCATTATAGATGTCAACTGGATTTTCCTAGAAAATCTATTAAACAATTTTACTCATTTTTCTATTTTGCTTACAAAATTATACCTCATTTTAACTGATATTTCAGTGGTAATAAAGGTTTCATAAGTTAAATTTCATTTAAATGAACTTGTGGAACTCACAGTTTCCAAAAGACCTTAAATAAATCTTTGTGAATTAAAGAATCTTAGTGAATTCTTCAAAGTCTTTCACTCATTTCTCTATTTTAAAACTCATTTATTTTATATAAGCAAAGACAAGTTATGTAAACTTGTAGAAAAACATAGGTGATGCATGGGTGTGGAAAGTTTAGTCCACAGTATTGCTGCCTCATCACCCAATTTGGCTAAAAGGCCTGCAGTGACATTAAACTGACACTAGCCACTCAGGCAAGTGCATGCCCTAGACAGCAATGTGCAGAGTCACAAGAAAATATAAGTTCCTAATTTGATTTCACCATCATCCCTTATGACCAACAGTCTTCCTCATCCCCCGTGGCCTTTTCCTTATGTTTCCTTTAGATAAGACCACTGTGGAGTCTACCAAAACCCCTTTTGTTAGTTTGAATTGACCAGTCCAGCCTGAGCTGGAAACCTGAAGCGCTCTACCTATAAACCCCAACACAAGCATGTGCACAGGCCCTGTCTCTCTCTCTCACTGTCTATACTCTGCCTTGATCTCTCTATGTGGCTTATCAAGGTGGCCTGGTACTTCCTCAAAGACCTGTGAGTAATAAACTCTATTTAAGTTTCTCCTGCAGTCTTGTTAAAATAAGGATCAACATCCAGCACTCTATGTTTCACTTAACAAGTGTTACTTTGATAAAAAATAATAATGAGAGAAAATGGGAAAATTACAAAAAAAAAAAATCATGTGGAGCAGGTAGTATCAGTAACAACCAAAAGCCAATAGGAAAATAAGAGTTTAGAGTATAAGGATTATCGTTTTGTAGTTTCTCCTTACACTTCAATCTGTACTATTTATTCTTTCCTGTGACCAAATGTCATGTGCTCTTATGGCAATAAAATAATATCTACAAACAACACTTAACAGAAAAGCAATAGAAATATATTAACATTCAACAAATTTCCTGAAAATATAAACATCTCAGGAAATAAAATACATATATAGCACTAATATATCATATCTTTTTTCTACTTAGGCAAATTTTCATTTTCAAAAAATAAGTTAGCTGTCCTTCAATGTAGGCAGCACAAAAATTAGAGACAGATTCGAAAATTAAGTAATCGACTGCTTCAAAAGAAAATATCAAAACTTATCATAATTATAGTAATCATAAAGGTACAAAATTTATTCAGCTCAGTCTATGGGAAGACATTGTGCTCAGTACTTTATAGCTATTTATCTTATCTCATTATTATAAATATTCTAAGAGGCATTTATTAACATTGATATGTTACAAACAGTCATTAAACATATTTCAACCTTCAAAAAGAATTGAGAGAGACCTGGGTCAGTATTCTAGCTCTCCCACGTACTAAGTGTGAAATAGAAGACGAGTTATTAAATCTCTTTGAGTTTGGAATTTCTATTCTAATAATTAGGATAATCTTACTAATCTTGCAAGATCATTGTTAGAACAAGAGATCATATATGAAAACACCTGGTCATTAGAAGGCACTAAACATGCTGGAAGTAACATTATACCGCTTTACTACTTGTGTGACTACTGATTACTACCGTAGCTATTGTTATGCTATTTCATGCTGTTTCTATTTCTATCATCAATCATATTTTGATTTTTCACTATTTCAATTTTATTTCTTCCATGTGACTAAAATAGCAAAAAATGCTGTAATTATAATTGTAAGAGCTCACCGTAAGCAACTTATTCAGAGATGACATTTCAAAAGTGACCTTATTTCCAAGAAGTCCAATCTCTTGAGGAATTAGTTAGTAGAATATGTAAGACATTGTACACTGCAGGATTAACAGCCTCCAGCCATTTCTAAAAATGTAGGAGACATTGAAACAAATTACTACCTATTTATTTTCCTGAAAATGACATTTTATATAACTAGCTGATAATCAGTAGTTAATTCAAAAGATAATCATTTTCCATAACTGGCCCATTTTTAATGATCTTGGTAGAACTTTCAGTAGAAGGTCACTCCCTATCACTCCAAGGAAAGGATTCTAAGAGTATAACATTTCTCTCCCAGGAGTAAGATTATTTCTCCCATTAACCTTTTAAATACAATTACATGAGTTTATTAACAAGAAAAAAATCTGTTTGTTAAACTCAAGAGGATTTTCATGACATATGACTTGTCATTTTAAAACATATTAATCTCACTCACCTTACATCTCAACCAGCCAAAAACCATTTTAGGCAGGTCCTCTCATGTGCCATGGTAAGCACAAAACAAAGGTTTACAATTACCATGTGACAATTTTACTGACTTTAAAAAATATCAGTAAACCCTATCTAATCAGTTTATCTTTTCTAACCTCACTTATTATTATTAGCAAAGGTAATAACCTTTTGTGTATTTCCTTATCAAACACAAAGATAATTTAACTCAAAAATCAACCATTTCTTAATATTTTTCTGTAGTAGTACAAATATAAGTATTTCTTATAAATCACCTAGAAATTGATATGTTATATTTTAATTAGGATAATTAAATCGTTAAATGGATCCTGGTGATAATTCATATTGGTAAATTTTCTTGGACATGGAATAATATAAAGTTGTTATTTTTTTAAAAGTACTTCGGTTTCTGGAGTTCCCTTCGTGGCTCAGTGGTTAACGAATCCGACTAAGAACCATGAGGTTGCGGGTTCGATCCCTGGCCTTGCTCAGTGGGTTAAGGATCCGGCGTTGCAGTGAGCTGTGGCGAAGGTTGCAGACGCGGCTCGGATCCCGCATTGCTGTGGCTGTGGTGTAGGCTGGCAGCTACAGCTCCTGTTAGACCCCTAGCCTGGGAACCTCCATATGCCGCAGGTGCGGCTCTATGTAAAGGCAAAAAGACAAAAAAAAAAAAGAAAAGTACTTCGGTTTCTATTCATTCTAACAAATGCTTATTTTAAATGTCCAATTACATTGTTTTACTTAACTTCACTTTATATTGAGTAGTCTGCTTCCAGTTTGTTATAAGCTGCAATTTATGTCATCAAAATAATTTCTTTCTTTTATAAACTCCTGCTACTACCACATTAATAACTGATTTTCTTCCATTCCTCAATATTTTCCATATTCAAACTGTATGCCAATCTATTTATTCAGAAAGAGGCAGTTCCCAACTTGCCTCTAAACAGTGGAATCATAGATGTTCCTCAAAGACACTGTTTAAATGCAATCCAGAAGTAGTATCTGCCTATAGCAAATTGCTAGAATTAAGATAAAGAATACCTATAAAAACAAATGAATAAATATCATTCCATTTGTTGTCAGAAACTCCATTAGAGGAATTACAAATTATAAAGAAGAAAAATGAATATAAATGAATGCCTGTTTTAAAGGAAGTGTGCTTTCTTTCTTCTACTTCAGGAGAGATTGTACATTTTAAGGGCTCGTGCATATATTTAGTGAATATGAATTTAGAGTCTACTACGTGCCAAAACGCTTCTGGATATTTAATGGTGAGTAAGAGAAGTAAACTTACACTCCATATGGAAGAGAAAAAAAATACAAAAGAAAGCAAATAAATGAACATGACAGTATTAGTTGACACCAAACCCTGGGAAATTAAAAAATATATAATAAAGTGCAGGGGTTCATGGCTACTTTAGATAGGGCACTCAGGGAAGTAAGTTCAAAGAAGGTGACATTTGAATTAATAAATGTAAAACTTCACAAGAAAAAGGTAACTGGATAGCAGGAAAAAAACTGATTTGCTGAGTGTGAACTGTACTTAAAATATTCAGCTTCTTCAAGGAAGTGTGTTCTCCAGTCACCAGGACTCCAAATTTGAATGCAGATTGGAAGTCAGAATAGGAACATCAAGGACTTATACATAAATGGAGTTCAAGAAATGAGGGAGTTCAAGGAATGAGTCAACCCTGAATTGGTCACTGGGGGATAGAACATTTTTATAAAAAATATGTTAAATCATGAAACAGATATTTAGTACTACCTATTAGGTGCAGAGTACTTTTATACGTTTTTTTTTTTTTTTTTCCAGAGGCATGGAATACAGAAGTTCCCAGGCCAGAGATCAAATCGGAGCCACAGCTGTGACCTGTTCCACAACCATGGCAACGTCGGATCCTTAGCCCACTGGGCTGGGCCAGGGATCAAACCTGCACCACCCCAGAGACAATGCTGGATCTTTAACCCACTGTACCACAGCAGGAACTCCTGCATTTTCTTATCAAGAGATTAATTTAACAACCACAGGAATGGGTTAAGACAACACAGGTTAGGTTTGCAGGCTAATACATTCAGCAGATATGTACTGAATTTCATGTACCTGGCTAGCATTAACAGAATTTAAAAATTAAACTGCTCTTCCTGGTGACCAAAAAAAAAAGGGGAATGGCTTAACTGCTTTTGACATCCTTACCTTGATATGTTAAATAAAGCAAAAGTTTAAATTTCAGACTACTAATGCCCTTGACCTTCCTCTCTCAAATTCAACACCATAAATTCCCTTTAGTGCTTGGCTTGGCATTGAACAAGAAAAAAGTAACTGAATAGCAGGAAAAAAAATTGATTTGCTGATTGTGAACTGTTCTTGAAATATAATTACCTTGGCTATTTTGCCACTAATTACCTTAGCTATTTTAACCACTTTGACAATGTTCACAACCAAGCCATAACTTTTTCTCAAACACCTGCCTGAGTCCAGAGAGCAGACTTCATCCTGGTTGCTCAAACAAAACCTTCTCTGAAGGGCCATTATGTTGATTTTCTAAGTGGAGATTTTCCCAACATGCTAAATACTTTCGAAATAAAAAACATGATACTTATAAAACCAGATCAAAAGTGGTTCAGGAAAATTATTATAGGGATTGTGAGTCAATAAATAATAATAGCCTATTTCAGGAATAAGCACTTTTCAGCCAAAGAGCTTTATGTATGGAGCTAGAATCAATCACTTTTTCCAAAAAAAATGAGTACTTTATAGAGTAGCCATTTATGATAAGAATAAAATCACTGTACCTCACATAAAACACAAAGTGTGTATAGATGACAAATTGTGATTAATAAAATGCATCTAGTTTAGAATAGTAACATTTGAACCAAAAGTTTCATAACAATTAATTTCAATCTCAAATCAATTATGAGAAACTAAGTCCAAGCTGAACAGTGATAATACTGAAAGTCATGAGGACAGACATAAAACTTGCATAAGATAGAGGCCAATATGCAGCACATTGGCCCAAACATTTTGTTGTTATAAGATTCTGTGAACACAAAGTATCCAAGGTTTTACCAGGAAAAGCAAAAACCAAACAAAATAACAACAAAAACCACAATGCCTTGGGTTCAGCATGGTGCCAAAGCCCAAAGTAACAGTTAAATACATACTAAACTATTGAAAACTCCTTTGGTATAGTAAAAATCAAACCAAAAAATGAATTTGGCTGCATCTGAATTAGACTTAATTAAATACAGTACAATTGTTTTAAAAAGGAGGGTGTTGTTTAGAATGTCTTCACTTATGACATGTTTTTTATGTCTACTCAGGTGCTATAGTTGTTTTATGTCTCAATTCCTGTGTCAAGCTCTCTACTTCATGTGGTTTGCCACTACTATTGCACATTCTCATCATATATACAACTTTTAAATTGAGAGGCCAATTTACCAATATTACCTGGAGGTTTCAAAAGCTGATTTAACTATCTCTTCTAGAGAAAACAGAGTCCAGTACAGTAGGATCAGATTCTATGGCAATTTAATAAAATCTAGGGAAGATCCAAGCATGGAGTTTCTTGTGTCCTTGCTCCATGGAGTCAGAACACATTCCTTTGCCAGCACAATATACGACAACAGACATAGAGTACTGACAACCAGGGAAGCTCATCTGACCTTCCATATTCAGAGTTTTTATTGGGATTCCATTGCATAGGCTTGATGACTGATTGGACATGTGGTTGACCTTAGCCACTAGGCTGGCTGATACCGTATGATCAAAGCCCCACCTTTAAGTCATATTGCTGGTCTTTCTAACATTGCCAGACCATATCCTAGGATTATTGGATATGTCCAGCCTTATACCTAAAATCCACTGTAACTAGCTCCTGCCCAAAAAGTCTAGGACAGGTATCTTTTGGTGCAAGGCCAATTTATTTACAACACAGCCTTTAAAAGGCTATATAACTAGTGTAGAATTGAATTATAAATAAACACAGGGAACCAATAAATGAACTAGGGAATAAAGAAATATCAGCTCTCTTATATCTTGGTGCTTGCCAGAGGAGAAAAAAAATAATTATTAAAAAGTTGGAATCATGGCTGACCTTCACAATTTTGTAGCCCAATTTCAGAAGAAAAGAGAAATCCAGGAAAATCTCAAGCCAAAAATATGCAGAAACATATATTGATTCTTTCTAGTGTAAGCCACATCCTATTATGGGCCTCAAACAATGTCAATGGATAAAATTCCAAGGAAAATAACATCTTAGGTCAACATAAACACATGATCTATGCAGTTATTTATAAACAAGAATAATCAGAAATAATGGAGAGAAAATCAGGCTCACAAAATATTCAAATAATGAAATTATTAGATATAGACAACAGAATACAATGTTTAATATACTTTTGTTTGTTTTTTCTTTTTATAACAATGTTTTATTTCAATTATAGGTGTACAAAGATCATCACAAGTCAATGTGATACATTTTGTGTCCCAAACCCACAGTGCATCCCCCCAGCCCCCAGACTGTCTTATTTGAAAAACCAAGGTTTTCCAAAATCTGTGAGTAATTGTCTGTTCTTCAAAGAAGTTCACTGTGTCATTTTAGTTGCCACATGTAAGCGGTAGCATTGGGTGTTGCTGTCTAATTGTCTGACTGGTTTCACTTCGCATGATAATTTCTGGGTCCATCGATGTTGCTATAAATGTTGTCAGTTCGTTCCTTTTAATGGCTGAATAATATTCCATTGTGTGTATGTACCATATCTTCCCTATCCACTCCTCTGTCGATGGGCATTTATGTTGTGTTATGACCTGGCTTCTTCTCCCTCTAGCTGCTTTAGATGTAAGGTTAGGTTGTTTATGTGAGCTTTTTCTTGTTTCCTGAGGTAGGCTTGTATTGCTACATACTTTCCTCTTAGAACTGCTTTTGCTGCATCCCAGAGGTTTTGGAGTGTGTATCTTTGTTGTCATTTGCTTCTAGGTATTTTTTAATTTCCTCTTTGATTTCTTCAGTGATCCATTTTGGTTGTTTAGTAGCGTGTTGTTTAGTCTCCACGTGTTTGTATTTTTTGCCATTTTTTTTCTTGTTGTTGATTTCCAGTCATATAGCATTGTGGTCAGAGAAGATGCTTGATATGATTTCAGTTTTCTTAGAGTACTGAGGCTTGATTTGTAGCCCAGGATGTGATCAATCTTAGAGAATGTTCCTTGTACACTTGAGAAGAATGTGTATTCTGTTGCTTTTGGATGGAATGGCCTATAAATATCTATGAAGTCCATCTGATCTAATGCTTCATTCAAGGCCCGTGTTTCCTTATTGATTTTCTGTCTGGATGACCTGTCCAGTGCTGTAAGTGGGGTGTTAAAGTCCCCCACTATGATGGTATCATTGTTGATTTCTCCTTGTAAGGTTGTTAGCAGTTGCCTTATATATTGTGGTGATCCTATGTTGGGTGCATAGATATTTAAAATTATTACATCTTATTCTTGGATTGATCCTTTGATCATTATGTAGTGCCCTTCCTTGTCTCTTAAAATGTTCTTCATCTTAAAGTCTATTTTGTCTGATAGAAGTATTGCTACTCCGGCTTTCTTTTGATGCCCGTTTGAATGGAATATTTTCTTCCGTCCTCTCACTTTCAATTTGTATGTGTCTCTAGAAGTGAAGTGGGTCTCTTGAAGACAGCATGTATATGGGTCTTGTTTTTTGTATCCATTCAGCTAGTCTATGTCTTTTGGTTGGGGCATTCAGTCCGTTAACATTTAAGGTAATTGCTGATATATATGTTCATATTGCCATTGTATTAACTGTTTGGGGTTTTTGTTGCTCTTTTTTTTTAACCCTGAAGTTTTGATATAGGAGTCTATATACAAATGAGATTGTTTGAAGTTGTTGGTTTCTTAATTGCACGTGCGTCTCCAGTGACCTGCATTTGTGCTCTCTTCTCCCCATTTCTGATTTTGGTAGCATAATTGTGCATGGATGATTTAGTAACTTTACTGTATACATGCCTTTACTGGTGAGCCTTGTCATTTGTGGTGTTTTTGTTTCTGGTTGTGGCTTTTTCTTTTCTGACTAGAGAAGTTCCTTTAAGATTTGCTGTAAAGCTGGTTTAGTGTTGCAGAAATCACTTAGCTTTTGCTTATCTGTAAAGGTTTTGATCTCTCCTTCAAATCTGAAAGAGAGCCTTGCAGGGTAAAGCAATCTTGGTTGAAAGTTTTTCCTTTTCATTACATTAAGTATATCATGCCACTCCCTTCTGGCCTGTAGAGTTTCAGATGAGAAATCTGCTGATAACCTTATTGGGGTTCCCTTGTATGTCATTTGCTTCTTTTCCCTAGCTGCTTTCAAATTTTTCTCTTTTTCTTTAATTTTGGTCATTTTGATTAATACGTGTCTCAGAGTGTTCCTCCTTGGGTTCATTTTATATGGTACTCGTTGTGCTTCCTGGATTTGAGTGAGTGGTTCCTTTCCCATATTAGGGAAGTTTTCGGCAATTATCTCTTCAAATATTTTTTCTGTCCCCTTTGCTCTCTCTTCTCCCTCTGGCACCCCTATAATACGGAGGTTGGTGCGTTTAACATTATCCCAGAGTTCTCTGAGACTCTGCTCATTTCCTTTCAATCTTTTATCTCTTTTCTCTTCCGCATTACTGATTTCCACTAATCTGTCCTCCACCTCACTGATTCGTTCTTCTGCCTCCTGTATTCTACTGTTGGCTGCTTCTAAGGAATTTTTTATTTCAGTGATTGTATTTTGCATCTCTTTTTGTTTAATTTTTACAGCTTGTATTTCCCTGCTCAGTGTTTCCTGTAAATTATCAATCTTTGCCTCCAGTTTATTACCAATGCCTTTCATCATCTTCAGCATCAACAGTCTAAAGTCTCTTTCTGGGAGGCTGATAATCTCCTCATCACTGAGCTGTTTTTCTAGGCTTTTCTCTTTCTCCCTTATCTGAGTCAAAGTTTTCTGTCTTTTCATTTTTACAGGTTTTTGGTGTGATGACCTTTTTGCCGACAATAGAGTAGCCTCTCTTAGATTTGACGTTTGCCTCCCCTGTGGCTAAAGTTGGTATGGAGGGGGCTTGCTGTAGGCTTCCTGATGGGAGGGACTGATGCCTGCCCACTGGTAGGTAGGGTTGATTCCTCTCCCTCTGATGGGTGGGGCTTTGTCTCTGGATGAGATTAGAGGCTGGCTGTGTGCCTGAGGGGTCTTTAGGAAGCCTGTTTACCGATGGGTGGGGCTGAGATCCCACCTGGATTATTGTCTGGCCTGGGACTTCTCAGCACTGATGGGAGGGAACAGATTTTCCCAGAAATGGCCACCTGCAGAGAAATGCAGACTGATGAGTGTTCCCGAGAGCTTCACCTCCAATGCCCTTCCCCCAAAACAAGCCACAGTCACCCCTGTTTTCCCAGGGGATCCTCCAGGAATTACAGTCAGGTTCCACCCAGATTCCTATGGAGACTGCTTTGCCCTGGGACCCAGTGCACGTGAAAGTCTGTGTGTGCCTTTCAAGAATGGGGTCTCTGTTTCCCCAAGTCCTGTGGAGCTCCTGCACACAAGCCCCACTGGCCTTCAATGCCAGATGCTCCAGGGGCTCTTTCTCCCTGTGCCCGATCCCCAGGCGTGGGGTTTTGATGTGGGGCTCAGAACTCTCGGTCTTGTAGGTGAGTCTCTGTGATGCAATTACTTTCCAGTCTGTGGGGCTTCCCCCCTGGGAGGTATGGGGTTGCTTCTATTGTGTAACCGCCCCTCCTACCTCTTGATGTGGTCTCCTCTTTGTCTTCTGGAGTAGAATATCTTTTTTGGAAGTTTGCAGTCCATGTGGTTGAAGGCTGCTTGGCATTTGGTTGTAGATTTTTTGTTTTTTGGGAGAGAAGTTGAGCTCCAGTCCTTCTATTCTGCCATCTTAATCCAATCTCCACAATGTTTAATATACTTGAAGAAAAGAGTTCAAGCATGAAAATACATACAAGGAATCAAAAACCAAATTTAAAAATCAAACAGACTTGAATAAAGTTAAAAAAACAGCATACTTCTAGAAATAATACAATTAAAAAAACAATAAAAATATTTTTAATTTCATTCAAAGAGTTGCAAAGGAATGGGGAATATTCAGGAGTGTCTACAAAGAGGCAAGACATATTTCTTCTGGAGTAATGAAATTGTTTACACCTAGAGAATTTGATGGTAATGTGCTTAATGCATTTTTAAACCTTCATAAAACTATACACTAAAATGTGTGAATTTTACTGTATATGTTATGTCTCAATATTTTTAAAATTTTGGTCGTTTAAAAAGCAGATTAGACAAATGAGGAGAGATTTAGTAACTGGCTGATAATACAAAGAAATGTTTCAGAGTTCAAAAAAGGCAGCTAAGTGTAAACACATGATCAATAGAAGATAAGAAGATACATACAGAGGAGAGAAAAAATAAATGAGAGGTGCAATTTGGCCTCAATGACAGAATTTTCTGCCTTCATGAAATTCTTCATTCACAGATTGAGGAATTCTGAACATCTCAATAAGCATACAAAAAATTTCACTTTGATATATCATGGTTTAAACAAAACAAAACAAAACAAAACAAAAAAACACCAAAACAAAGACAGAAATAAAAATATTTTAATAACTCATCTTCAAATATTTTTTAAATATTTAAAAAAATTTTTTTAAAAACATATGACTAAGCTGAGAGGATAGATACATAGACAGTAGACAAATAACAGCATTGTGAAAGTTAAATACAAGAAAACGATACAAAGTTCTGGAAGAAAACATCTATCAACTTAGAATACTATACCCAGTTGAAAGTATCACTCAGTAAAAATGGTCAAATAAAGATATCTTCAGACAAAACTAGCTGGCACAACTTCAAAGGGCTTACTGCAGCTGACTTTTATTAAAGAAAAATTTTAAATGAGTTTTTTTAAACAAAAGGAGAAAGGTCTGAAATGCATGAGGGTAAAGAAAATAAAGAAAATGGAAACTTTGTGGTTAATTGAAAAGCACATAGTTTGAAACTATTTTTAAAAATCAATAATAGAATACAATACAATGTAAAAGAATTAAAATATATCATAAGTTGAAAATGGATGAATGCCATTATTGTTATTGTATTATTCAACAAAGAGTAAAGACATTCATTAACTCTAACTTTGGTAAGCACTCATATTATTATTACCCAGGCACTTGCTAAAAACTTAGAACACTATACGACTCCAAGCTAGAAAAAGAAAAAAAATGAACTGAGTGGAAAAATAATAATAGAAGATAAGCAAGTGAAAAGAGGGAGAGAGAGAAAAAAGATAAATGGAAGAAAATTAAAAATCACAAAATAAAAAAATTTAGATAAAATCCATATATGGCACTTATTACCATAAATACAAATGGATAAATACTCCAGTTAATTGAAAGTTGCTAGGCTAGATTAAAAAATAGTTTTTAAAACCTCTTTGCTGTTTGCAAGAAATATAACTAAAACATAAAATATAGAAAGCTTGAAAATAAACAATGGAATGAAGGTATATATACACATGCATGCACATAAACACACTTCAAAACAAATCTTCAAAAGAGGGGATCAAAAAGCTACAGGTTGGTTTTTTGAATAGATTGACACAATTGATGGATGTCTAGTAAAAGCGATCCAAAAAAAAGGTACAAATAAGCAATTTCTGTAATAAAAAGGAAGATAGAAATGCAGTCATATATTATAAGGATAATTAGAGAATTTCACAAACTATTATATGCCAAAAATGTAAAAATTTCAGAGGAAATTGACACATTCTTAGGAAAAGAAGACTGATCAAATCTGAAGAAGAAATAGAAAACTTGAATAGTTCTATAAACATTAAAGAAATCAAAACAGTCATGCAAATTTTTCCACAATGGAAACTCCAGGCTGAAATGGCTTCATCAGATTGTTTTACCAAACAATCAAAGCAAAAGTCATTCCAGTCTTAGAGTTCTGACAACTGTTCAGTAGGTTAAGAACATAACTGCAGAGGCTTGGGTCACTGTGGAGGTGTGGGTTCTTTCCTCAGCCTGGCTCCATTGGTTAAATGATCTGCTGTTGCTGCAGCTGTGGCTTGGATTCAATCCCTGGCTCGGGAACTTCTATGTGGTGCGGGTGTGGCCATAAAAAAAAATCCAATAAAAAAAAGAAAAGAAGGTATAAGCGGTAATGTAGTTTATGATGCTATCAGACTGTTAATACAAAAACTCAAGAAGAATATAATTAAGAAGTGGAAATTATAGGCTAATATTACTAATAAACAAGCACAGACATTCTAAATAAACAATAGCAAATCTTAATCTAGTAATTAAAAAATATTGTTAGAAATAATGAAGACATGCACGTTCCTTCTTAACATAGAGCATCTTTTAAGATTACTAGGTAACCTGTAAATTTGAAGAGCTGCTCACCACAGGCCAAGTTAATATTAGCTATATTAACCATATACTAGTAGATCTTTACCCATATCCTTAGTAGTTTATATAAAATAACAAATGACATAGAAGCAGCTCTATTTGAAATAGATGATACATAATTCTTCTGGCATTTCCTAGGGATTTTTTTCAAAAGAAATTAATGTAATAAATCATAAAACTGATTAAAGGAGAAAGGCAATTAATAACATGAATAGAGGCATACTGGACTTATAAAAGAAGAATGCTAATAAATATCTAAGCACATTTTGAATAAATACAGTGTAAATTTATATAGTAGGAATGTTATACTAGGGAAGTTCAAAATAAGGAATATATATAGGGCATATATATAGGAATAAGGAATATATATAAAATAAGGAATATATATATAGGACTTGACATCTAGAATATTTTCATTATGTCTTCCTTTGTGACATTCCAGGATAAAATATTAGCTGTTATAATTAAGAAAGAAAGAGATGGGTTTACAGCAGCATCTATGTATTTATACCATTGAATGAGTGTTGATAAATAGAATTTTTATAGTCCTTTCTGTTCGCTCTTACTGAAGTTCTCTTAAAACTCCATCATAATATATCTATTGTAATAAGTACTCTACTTTTTAAAATATTTTTGCTTATTTTTAAATTATTAGCTAATAACTAACACGTTAGAGGGCACTATAGTTTACAAAGCTATGTAAAATACATTGTTTTATTTAACCCTCAAATGACTCTGAGAAGTAGACTTTATCATTATCCTTATTTTATAGCCAAGGAGAAAAGTGAGAAAAGTATAGTACGTAAAATACTACAGACAAGTCAAGTGAGATGAGTCAATTAATTAACAGTGAATTAAACCACCCAGAAATCACTGGTAACCTTGACCAGAGTGTTTCTGAAGAGTGGTGGGTTTACAGAAGAATGGATGAGAGAGATTAGAGGTGGACAGAATGGAAATCCCTCAAGGACTCTGCTTCAAAGAGGGGCAAAGAAACACTGTGGTGGTTAATGGAAGAATTGGAAATAAGAGTACAGTTTTACTTTTCTTAAGATTGAAGAAGCAATGGCATGTTTGCATGATGTTGGGATCAGTGGAGCAGGAATCAAAACATTAATAAAGTAGAAATGAGAGTATAAAAGGGTCCACTTGAGGATCACCACCCTGAATTAAAGTCTGGCCAGCCAGCAATGTTGTGTAAGTTTCCCTCATTCAGCAGCACTAGCTCAGCATAGAATGTACAGTGTCAGGTTTAACTGAGGTGTGACTTTGCCAAGTCTTTAGTACAAAGTGGTTAAGTCTTGTAAATCCTTTGCCCTGTCCTCACAAGTAAGAATACATTATTTATAACAATCAATGATAATAGCAATACAATACAGCATTTACATGACAATAATAAAGTCACCACCACTACTTTTAAGTGCCACATGTGTTCCAAAAACTGTTCCAACACCAAAATACGTTATCATTAATACTTGCAAGTATTTTATAAAATGACTATTATCAACACCAGTTTACAGGAGAGGAAACTGAAACTCAGAGCAAATAAACAGTAATTCCAAGTCTTTTAGATTCCAACATCCATCGTGTGAAAATCAGTTTAGGTGACCCAGGCTCTCTGGTCCACTTGTTTTTTTATTCCAGATCTAAACTGAAGAAGCCCCATCTTGGTGTATGACTGTTTCTCTGTTTTCATTGACCAGCTATATTTGTCTTTACCTACTGCACCAAGACCTAAACAATTCCAATCAAATGACATGACATAAAAACATTGCAAATCTCCCACTTTCGACTCCTTCCAGGAAGCGGGTTCCTACATTCTATATAGAACTCAAATGTAGGAAATCCATACCCACTACCTGAGAGGCCCCTGCTTCCATTTTACAGCATCAGCAAAATGACCTCTTTGTAGCCAGAGATTCATCAAACAGATCTATGAATCTCATTACTCTTTCTAAGGAGGGAGGGCAAATATAGCTTAAATTAGGACTGTTTCAAAAGACAAATAATCCTGTTGAACAACAAAAGATTTACCCTTGAAATAATTTCTTCCAGGAACAAGACTGATAAAAGATTATAAATCTTAGGGGAAGAAAAAATTACTTTTAAATGGTTTCTGAAAACTTCAGTAAATTTCCAATAGAAAAAAAAGGACAGGGTGTTAATAAATTGGGAAAGAGGCAAAAATATTCAACATGGGATCTTTTGTTGAGAGTATGAGGAGAAGAGCTTGGAATTACTTTCAACTGTTCTGTAATTAGCATGTAAATTACCAAAAATATTAAATATCATTATAACACTTCCAAATATTCAGTTCACTCATTTAATTTTTTCTTTACTTGATTATCTTGTATCATAACAAAAACTCTGTTCCTGGATCTTTTTTAAGAACTACAAATTCTAAAATAATATAATTTTTTAAAAATTGATTGAATTAATTCATTTTTTCATTGATAGCAGATTTCTGATTATTTTTCATACTTACTCTAATAAAGGTAAAAATGTTAATGTCATTAAATATTTGACTCATATCTTATTGATTTATAACTCTAGAAAATATAAGAAATCTTACAAGAAAAAGCAATAGCTTTCATTAAAACACACATATACACAGAAAATAAAAACATTTTCCTACACGCTATTCGATTAAAACATAAATGTCCATAGGCATTTTCTTTCATTATTATGAAATGGATAGATGTGATAATGAACATTTAGAAATGAAAATAAGAAAGTAGAGTATGCTATGTCTAGAGAATGTAGCTTTTCCATTTGTATATTAAAGATGTTTTTATTAAGTTTCAAATCAAAGAAATGAGGCCACTAATTAAAATATTTTACAAAGTAAGTATTAAGTGAATTCTACCTTCATATTAATTACATAAACAACTTAAAATGGCCATTTGAAAATAAAGGCAGTTATGATGCCGTAGTACAGCATTCTTTTCAGGAAGCAAAGAGGTGGGAAATAAAAGACCTCCTTTTAATTGTGGCCACAAAAACAAAGAAAAATGTTCATTGTTATCAAAAGTCAAAGAGTGAATTTTAAGTCTCGCCTCTTAAGAATTGATAAGGAAGAGGTGAATTACATTTGCAGTTGATATGATCATATATCTGGAAAATTCCAAAAAAATAAATGAAAAAACTAGCACAATAGGCGAATTTCATGAGGTGGTAAGCTATAAAATTAATATATGGAAATCAATATCCTTTATTAAACCAGAAAAATGTGTGTGTATTAAAAACTCTATATAAAAAGGCTCAACATTGCTTATAATTAGAAAAATGCAAACCGATCCTCTGTTAAATACATTTCTTATCTAAGGATAAGTGAAAATCCAAGTCTGAAAATTTAATATCACTGATGAGCTTCTAAGAAAAGGGTACATTGCAA
This sequence comes from Catagonus wagneri, assembly GCA_004024745.2. Taxonomy (NCBI): domain Eukaryota; kingdom Metazoa; phylum Chordata; class Mammalia; order Artiodactyla; family Tayassuidae; genus Catagonus; species Catagonus wagneri. Next base: position 3,151,722 of record PVHT020000173.1, on the reverse strand, counting down.
ATACAATATTAAAATAAATTTTAACATTTAATAGACATCAAAAATCTAGTAAAATTCCATTTCCCTTTGACATAGCAATCTCACTCCTGGGGATCCATTCCGAAATCACACTGGGACAAATGTAGAAGTACATGCCAGTATGATTTACAGCAACAAATCACTTTTAGATGGCAACTTGTATCAGTCAACTATCATCACAATAGTTTTATATAACAAACCACAATGTCTCAGTGGCTTATAAAAGCATTCATGTGTTCCCTGCTCATGTTTTTGCTATTTGGGATTTTCAGAGAGACACATTTGGCCTTGGCTCCAGATCACAGGTGAGTACAGGTCAGTTACCTAGGCTGTTTTTTCATCTGGGACCAGTGGGCTACATGGGGCAGATGTATAAGATTGCAAGCCCAAAACATGTTAACTGCTCTCAAGTCTCAGCTTGCATCAGGTCCACCAGTATACTCTTTACCAAAGCTAATCATCAAGACAGAGCCAAAATCAAGGTTTAGTCAGTATATATCACATACCATGAGGAAAGGATACATACTTAACATTGCTACCCGGGAGTTAAAAATCAGGACTATAATTCATTCTATTACACAACCTAAATTTTAATTAATAGGGAAATTATTGAACAAACTATGATGTATCAAAATTAGGTAACTATGAAAAAGAATAACATATTTTTTAAAGATTTTTTTTCTTTTCTTTTCTTTTTTTTTTTTTTCCTTTGGCTGTGTTTGCGGCATGGAGAAGTTCCTGGGCCAGGGATTGAACCAGCACTACAGCAGTAACCAGAGCCACGGCAGTGACAATGCGAGATCCTTAACCAGCTGAGCCATGGAACTCCCAAGAATAACATATTTATAAAAAAATATTTGTGAGAAAAATTATACATTGTACTTCCCATCATGTCTAATCACCAAGTGGTATTACAGTTACGATGCAAAAAAGTAATTGTAACTCGGGTTACCTAAGGTCTCAATTTATATTTACAACATAAAACTATGATCATTCATGTTTAGTTTATGGCTAAGTATTTACACAGCACAAGAAAAGAGAGAACAATTTGGGTAGGAAGGAGTAAGACCATATTTTAGGAAACTTGGACCATAATTCTGAATGGAATAGAGCCTAACGTGCTGGCTGACTGTAGACAAACTTCTGAGAGTTTTCAAGGCTGAGCATTGTTTTAGGTATACTAAAGTTTGGCTAGGTTTGGTTAAAAGAACTTATCAGCCATACTTCCCTCCTTTACATGCTTTGTTCAAATATACCATATCCTCTACTATGTTCTGCAACTTCTTGACTTAACTGTCAGGCACTGTCACTACTTACCTTCCATCCTTAAGGCTTTCTTTAGTATTCAGAACAGAAATATAGAGGAAAAAAACCCAAAAACTCTTTTCTTTACTAAGGGCTTCAGCCTTGTCTACTTCTATGTTGATTTCCTAGTTTTCTCCCCATTTTTCTGTAATTCTTATATTGAGACACTTGGGTTCTCCCTATCCTTTTGTGTCTACAGTTTCACCCATGACACTTGCTAAGCTCTTCAGCAGTCCCAAGTAGCAGCACAAACTATACTCTTTGGAAGACAGAGGCAAAGAAATGGATTAGGGACTGCTACAAGTTTCCAGGGTTTCTTTCCTATAAGAAGTTGTGCACCAAAACTACCAGGGAAACTTTCAGAAAGTTCTATTTCTGGTCGTCAACCCTAAAGTCACTGAATTGAAAATTTAGTGTAAAAGAGTAACCTTTGCTCTTACAGAGTTGAGAACCACTGCTTTAAATAAAAAGAATTGTTGAGTGTCAGACTTAATAGTTTTTAGAACACTGCAGGACAGGGAAAATTCTATTTAGAGAATAGAATAAAATAATCTTAGCAAAACTAAAAAGGTAAGAATTGATACTATTTTTTAATACCTCCAAAGAAGAGCGCTCAATGAAATACTAATTAAATAATCAATGCAATACTAGTTAAATAATCAAGTTTAATATGCTGCTCTGCTCTTATTCATGCCATTGAAATAATTTTGTGACAGTACTGACTCATTTTCTCTTGTCTTATCCTGTGGTTCCTGAAGGCAGGATGAAAATAAGGTTATCTTTTGAGTAACTTTAAAAAAATCTCCTTACTTGAACATATCTGAAAGACCTAATTTTCTAACTCATTGCTTTCCTATAAACCCTGCAAGTCCAAAATTCAAACCAGTAGAAGAATGTTTGAAATTCATATTAGTACTTCATCTCATTTCTTTATTTCTTGTAAAATGTCATTCCAACCCCACTAGTATCATAAGTCACATAATCTTTGATATATATTTCAACATTCTATTTCTTTTTGTCTATAAAAATGTTTCTGCACTATGCTATGCTCTGCAGCTGATGTCAAACACAGTTATGCCAACTGGTTTAATCTATTAAATACTACTCAAAAAAGGGGAAAATTGAAAAAATCCTATTTCTACTTAAATGCATTTGAAAGTTTTGTGAAGTGTTAAAAGAGTACTATTCATTTTTGTTTCTTGATGGTAGTGAAACACTTTATCTAAAATAACACTTAGGAACAAAATCTGCTGTCACTGCTCTATTGGTTACCCCAATTTGACACAGTGTTAATCAATTTCTTTCCAGAAAAACAGGTTTTGTGTGTTTGTGTGTGTGACCACTCTTCAGTAAATAGAGTTAATACCTGTGACTTATAGACCAATTAAGTACCAGATATACTATAATTTTACCATTTATCTTGACTTTTCTTCAGCCATTCCTGGCCATATTTAAGGCTTCACTGACTATCTTGAAGTGGATATTGCCAATGACCAAGCCTAGTAGTCTGTCTTATGCTCTATTCACCAGATAAACGACAAAACTAGGAGTTTCTCAGGCAGCATTATTTGCTCCTATGTCAAACAGTGCCGAATTACCAAAATACAGAAAGAGTATCCAGATGCTCATTTCTTTCTTGCATTTTAGGCTAGTATTTACCAGTACATTGAAACATTCAATGCACAAAAGGTTAAATAAGAAGTCTACCTTGATTACTCCCTCAACCTCACCGGCCATCTCCACTTAATTACAAAACTAGTATTTTCTCCTAAAATTAAAGAAAGAAAAAAAAGAACTTTCATGTTTCTCTATCTCCACCTCCTATCAGCTATCCCTAATTTCCTTTAACTACTAAAATAGCCTCCTAACTAATGTCTGTATTCCTTGTCTCATTTTCCTTTCCTAATAGCTAAATCTGATTATATCCGTTTCTTGTTGATATTTCTTCAGTGATCCCCAATGTTAAATAAAGTATAAAATTAACAATCTACACAATTTATTTGCATGGCCTGTAAGATCGCTTTGATTCTTGCCTACTGGTATATCATTCTAATCCACCAAGTTCCCCACTGTTGATACTACAGCAGGCCTACTATACTTGACTTTATCTATACTTGACTTTATCTCAACACTTCTGGCTGTCTCAGGCCTCCATATCTTCTATCTTTGTGTATATATATATATATATATCTATATATATAGATATATATATATATACACACACACACACACACACAGGAGTTCCCTTCATGGCTCAGTGCTTAACGAATCCGACTAAGAACCATGAGGTTGCGGGTTCGATCCCTGGCCTTGCTCAGTGGGTTAAGGATCGGCGTTGCCGTGAGCTGTGGTGTAGGTCGCAGACGCGGCTTGGATCCCGCGTTGCTGTAGCTGTGGCATAGGCCTGCAGCTACAGCTCCTGTTAGACCCCTAGCCTGGGAACCTCCATATGCCATGGGTACGGCACTACATAAACGCAAAAAGACAAAAAAAAAAAAAACCAAAAAACATACTCAATATATTTTATTGAAAGCAATAAAAACTGATTCTAGGTCATGCAAAAGAAATGGAATCTTTTGAAAGTACCTCTAAAACGACAGATCACAGACTGGATAAGCAAAATAAAAATTAAAAAAAAATGGCAGGGACAAAAGGAGTCAAGACCAGAGATTACAATTCAGCTGTTAGCTTCACTGGACCAAGGATGGCACCATTGGCACCACTATTCCTGAAAACTGGATATTGGCAGCACTGGCACTGCTACCACTAGGATGATTTCCCCATTGGCCTGGCATGTGGGAGAGGGTCTGAATGACCAAGACTAGCAGTCTGTCTTCTGCTCTATTCACCAGATAAACTACGAAGCTAGGACTCTCTCAGGCAGCGTTATTTGCTCCTATGTCTAACAGTGCAGTATTACCGAAATACAGAGGGAGTATTCAGATGCTAAATAGTGAAACAAACAAAAAACACAGTGTGTTCATTTCCTAGTGCTGCTGTAACAAATTACCATAGACTTAGTGACTGAAAACAACACAGATTTATTATTCTATAATTTCTGAATTTAGGAAGTTCAAAATGAGTACTACTGGTCAAAAGAGTGTTATTAGTCAAGGAGTCAGTAGGGCTGTATTTCTTCTGGAGGCTCTAGCAGAGACTGTATTTCTTTCCCTTCTCCAGTTTCTAGAGGCCGCCTGATTCCTTGGTTCGTGGCTACATATCACTTCAGCCTCTGCTTTTGTCATCACATCTCCTTCTCTGACCGTTTCTTATTCTTCCATTTATGAAAACTAATCCAGGAATATCTACCCATTTCCAAATCCTTAACTTAATCATACACGCAAAGCTCCTTTTACTGTACAAGGTAACATATTTGCATGCCATGAACTAGAACAAAAGGAAATATGATTTTTCCTCCATGGAGCCTCTTTAGATCTCCTCGGGCAAACTAAGACATTTTCCTTATAGACTTAGAGTATAGTCTGATTGTTAAATGTTGGTAAATGTAGGATTGCCCAGCTTAGATCACTAAATGGTGAGTGCCATGAGGACAAGGGCTGTGCCATCTTCAGCTCTGTCTTCAAATAGTCACAATATTTGACACCTAGTAGGTCTTTTAAAAATATTAACTAAGTGACAAAGTACTAACCACAGTTAGAACTAAAATTAAACTGTTAGTAAATTAAGACTTTTTCTTTGTTTCCTGATAGAAATGTGTTTATATTTTGTTTCTAGAGATTGTGGTATCATAATGGATTAGTATACTCCAAAAGTAGTCATTTTCAAGACTGACAAATGTTAACCTTGAACTGTATATTCCTCCATTTGGGTACTAACCGAGGATTTATTCCTATTTGCTTTTCCCTAAAGCCACCAGAAAATTTCAGTTATCTATAGTAATAGAACACTTCATGAAGTAATCTAACTTTTCATCTTTGGAAAACATCATAGAACTACAGACTAGTATATATTAAAATAAATTCAAGATTTACGATCCTGGAAAAGAATATGAGGTTTCTTATAACTATATTTATTTCTAAATACTGCATTTAAAAAGAATTTGGACATAACATTAAGCAAAAGTCTTAGCTTATGACAACTAGATTTTAAAACATGACTTCAGCTTTTTTTTTCCAATTTCAGGAAAAGTTCTCACTTGTGTATTATTGGAAGCAAAGAAAAATAAATATAATGTGCTTATAGATTGTTCTAGGTAAGACTGATTTAATTCAGAGGTTAAAAATACTAACCTATAATAACTTCAACATATATTAATAAATATCTCCATGACTTTCAGTTTGCTATAACAAAATGATATATTTTACAATAAAATATTTATTGGGTCTTTAGCATGTTGCATAGACTGCAGAATGACTGAAAGCATGGCACACATTTGATCAATACCATGAAAAGTCTGGATAATTTAATGCTAACTAAAAATGATTTTTTGTGCATATAAACCATCATCGGCATTAGTGGAAAATAACAGATTTTAATGGCAACAGAGATAGGTACCTACTATCACTTTTCAATAACTGGATTAGGTTCTGTAGTTTAGGTTTGCTTCACCATTTCACTTCTTTGCCAGTCTCATAAGAAAAGCCATAAAGTGAAAGTAATACCATTCCCATTAGATGTTTCTGGTAGCAAATAACAGAGTGAGTCACAACAAGAGACAAATGGAAGTTTTTTTAACTCAGCCTCTCCTTGTCATTTGGTGTAAACAGTCTATAGATTACAATTGCCTACAAGGCCAGCAAACAAGTATTATACTTCTACAACTGTAAATTCATTAAAAGGTCAAAAGATGTTAGTGACTGTAACTGAAGAGAAAATGCAATATAATTATTTTAATTGTAATGAAATAAATTTAATAACCACTAATTTTTTAGAGACAAGAAGTTTGCAAAAATTATTTTATTTTGTATAGGTATGTAGGAGATGAAAGACTACCCTCCCAGGTTCTGTATCTGGGTCTTTGAAAAACAACTGATTATAAGCAGATCAAGAAGAGAAAAAGTATACAAATTCATTAATTTGTGCATCATCGGCGGGGGGATTAAATACAAAAAAAGGAGGTAAAATTTGAAAGCTTATACAACTGGTCTCTCTATCTGTGGGTTCCCCATTCACTGTTGGTTGAATCTGCAAATCCAAGTCCAGGGATGTGAACCCATGGATATGGAGAGGGAATGGTACTGTGCCATTTCACAGAAGAGACCCAAGCATTCTTGGAGTTTGGTATTTGCAGTGGTCCTGGAGTCAATCCCCCATGGATATTGAAACCGAACAGGGCTCTGAGGGTCTTCCTGGGTGCACAAATCCCTCTGTGTCCTCAGTTTCTTGTTTGTAAAAGAAAAAGGCTTTAGTCTCCTAGGCCTTACCTGAGTTCCAAAGAGAGGCTCAAGCAGTTAATGATTAGAACAATAGAACCATAGAACTCGTAGTTCCTCCTGAAGGAATATAGACAACAAAATTTTGAGTTGTTCTGCAGAAACTAAGAACTTCCACCCAGGTGGAAGTTGGTGACTACATTCTGACCAAAAGCTTAGAGACTTCAAACTAGGTGGAACCAGAAGTTTATGACTGAGTTTCCAGAAACATCAACCTGTTATCTCACTACCATTCAATCAAAAGAAGGTCCATGAGCAGACATTCATTCTAAGACCCTCTTGACTAATGCTGCCTTTGAAAACTCTTGCCTGAAGGACAATGAGGAGTTTCAGGTCTTTTGAGCATGTGCTTCCCATTCTCCTTGCTTGGCCCTGACATAAACCTATCTTCTGCTCCAACTCCAAGGTTTCAGTTTATTTGGTTTGCTTCACTATACGTTGGGTCCAGGGACTTGGGTTTGACAGCAATATCAAGGTACTGTTTGTTGTCTTCATAGGGGAATGAAGAGGTAGATATAGGTCACTTAGCGGAGAGTAAATGATTTTTAAGAAAGATTAGTGAGTCCTTAGAAGAACAGATGAGAAGTATAAGAGTTTGTTACAAAGTCTGTCAATATCCTAGTCTCCTTTCCTGTGATAAAAATCAATCTGCTCTGGTTGATGAAACACCTGGTGAGAGGATTGAAGGTGTTATGGATTTAGGGTGAGAGTTCCTTTTGGAGGATCTGTTTTTAGGCAGATGAAGGGAGTTCAGAGAAAGCATTTCCCTGCATTTGATGTTTTTCAAGTACTATCAGCTTAAAATAACCAATATATCAAAGCCCCATATTCTTGGGTGGCATGTCCCGAACTTCTTCACTTACCAATTCTTTATTAAGTTAGCCCCCAAATTCAGAGTGCTAATAACTCATGAAGAAATTTCAGCTATGCAAATTAGAGATAAGATTCTTCTACAAACAAAGTAATAAATGTTTTTGAAATTTCTAGGGATTTGGAAGTTAAATTCTTATAGTAACTCCACTGATTGCTTAGAGGGAGATTACATCTCTTCTGTTACCTTATAAGGCACATAAATTTAACTGAGTTATTTTCATTTTCCTTTATCTCTTTTCATGTTATTTTAAAAGTGTGTGCTTTTTAATACCAATATCTCTGAGATGAGATGCATGTGTTCTCAAAGGAGTGAAATAAAAGACAGAAATAAAGACACATTTTGCAAAATTGGTAATGCAGTCATTTTTTTGACTGGCATAATATAGCACAACAGAGATATTATGTTCAAAGTTGTGCTTTTTCAGGGATGTGACTCACCTGAGTTGCTTTTCTGTCATTTTTGCTATTTTCTCTAAGGACAGTCCCTGTAAATCACTTAGGGCACATTATTAATGTACCTTTGCAGGGACACTTGACAGAGAAAACAGCAGCCTTCTCAAGAGTGCACCACTGTACTCAGATTAAGTTAACCTGAAAGGGTCGAATATTTTCAAATGAATTGCTTGCAGTTAATGGTCCTAAGAGAGCAAAAAATTATCACTTTAGAGAAATCTAGCAAAATGGGTTTTTTTATTTTCAAATAAAATGGGAATAAAAATTTTACTTGAACGTAGATGTCTAAAGAATTTCAGTGTGTGTATATGTGAGAGTTCATTGTGTATATAATTATTTGGCAAAAACTAACTTACTTCCCTTTAGTTTGGGTAAATTTGTAACTAATAGTCATAGTGGTTCGGACTTCACAAACTGCTTCCACAGAAGTTAATTAAATCTCACAAACTTCCTGTGAAATAGATATTACAGGTTCACTTTTAGAATAAAGAATCTGATGCTCAAAGATTTTAGGGTCTCTACCAAAAGATGACTCTTCTGTTTTCTTTGTTTGTTTTATGAAACCTCAGCAAGTCTTACTTGTATTGAGCATATGACACAATGTTTTAAATATGAAGGTCTCGGGATTTCTATTAAGATGTTTATCACTTTTTATTAATAAATGTGTGTAGAACAAAAGAACATTCTTTAATTTAAAACAGATGCCAAATTCTGGGTTTAAGAAAATTTAAAAAATGGGTGTTAAATATTCTAAATATAACAGAAAGAAAATGTTCAGTAGGAAAGATATTCCCAATTGCAAATGTAAACAATTTAGCATGATTTTAGGACAACTATAGTTTTGAGTTCCTAATCTAATAAAGAAAAATAAGGTAGACATCGTGGGTTAGCTACACAAAAGCCATTCACAACCAAATTTCCCATTTCTTCCTCTAATAAACAGGTTGGAATGGCAAAATGCTCACTTTCCCTGACTGTCTTAAAAGAGGACATGACATGAGAATCCATTCTGCTCAGAAAATGTGAACATAAATTGCTGAGTGGGGATTCCAGTTTTTGAAGGAACAGATTAAGTCAGCTTTCTTGCCTTTAGCCTTATACTTTCCCACTTTTTCCACCTGGAATGTGATGCAATATCTAGGAGAACAGGATCATTTTATTACTAGTGACAAAGGACACATGTACAGAATGGCAATCCGGAAAATGGGAGGATTTGTCTTTAAATAGCTACTCCAGGCTCAGTGGGATATAAAAATCTCAGAGTTGTTGAGCCTGCCTTTATTTGCAGCCAAACAGAATTTTAACAAACACAAGATGTGTGCTTCAAAACTGGGATGCTAAACAAATAAAAATGAAAATATCAACTTTGATAAGTATAAAAATGGTAGAACCCTGAGAGGCAAAGTACTAACAATGAGTGCGAATGAGGATATTGTTTCTCATTATATGAAGAAAAACATTCAGTATAACTGTAGCCTGCTATAGACCACATACAACTCAGGTTGTAACGTTATGAGAAATAATAAGGAAATTCAGAATCTTGTCCAACATCAATTTCAGCAAATTCCCACAGAAAGAGTGGGTCTTCCAAATATGATTTACCAAATTTGAAAGTCAAAGGGAGATGCTCTTTGTAGCCTCAATTCATATTGACTAAGAGTCTCATAATTTGGAATTTTGTAATTTAAAGGACAAACTCAGGTTCAGGAATGAAAGACCCGTGTATTTGAACGGTTAAATGTTGCAGGTAGTAAGCAGCAGCCTTACGGGAAATGCAATTGTAACTCCTAGTTTGTTAAAATGATCTGCCATTCAAAGGTTAAGAGGTGGCTGAAAAAAAAATGGAATTACGGATTTATTTCACTAAAGTACTCATTTTTTAATTGCACCAAGAAATTGCATCAAACTAAGGCCTAGGAAGATGGATTAGAGTAAAATGGCAAACACCTAAGAACCAAATTGTTGGAGGTTTAAAGACTAAATATAGATAGGATCTGTAATTATTTTCTCGTAGATATGATCAAACACAAGTTAACTGAGTACTTATTAATTTCAGACAGAATTAAATTGCCAAATAGTTTCTGAATATAACCTTGAGATCCAGTGAATGTTCAAAGCTAAGACAAATTCCATGCCCTAAATTCAGACCAAGAGACCTTGAGTAAGCTCCACAGCCCCTAATATGGTCATCATCCCCCAGGTCCACCTTAGCTACCACCTAGAAGGCTGAGAGATAAATCAGGTCTTCACAAGAATAGAAGCAAAGTTAAACCGATAAATTTTCTCCATTGCCAGAGAGTTGCCCCCCTTTATTCTGGTCATAAAATATTTGATATACTTTAAGGAATATAGTGAATATAAAATTTAGAATCACAGTATGAAGCAATTTTAATCCTCCCAAAAAGTCAGCCCAAGAGTAGGACTGGATAATAGTTTTAGATAAGTTGTTTTTTATTTATCATTCTTTCTTTCCCCAAATGGAATTTTTATTGAAGATATCTCGTGGTTCTGTACCACTGTAAACTGGATTGTGAAAGTAAATAACTTGTCATTTAAGCATATATGCTATCAGGTCACATCCATAACTTTTAGAAAAACTGCATGTCACCCCAATATCCTAAACTTGAAGCTGGATGCAATAACTGAATTATACTTTTGGACTGTGTCTCTCAAGGAAGTTAGTACATTAGCTACGAAATATGAAATGTGATATTGAGTGGCTAAAAGATTGTGGCAGACAAAGTAGGTTAGTTCTCCAAAGGCATTTATAACCCACATTTGTTTTGCCTTTCTTTACTGTAGCAACTATAAAGTGAAAAATAGCTATAATCTACCTTGAGAAAAAGAGTAATCCTGAGATCCATTCTAGACAATGAGATGTTTGATGAAGCTAAAGAGGGGCTTATTGGAGAGACTTCTTTAAGGGACAGGACTGAAACGCTTCTTGCCTCCAGCCTTTTTCACTTTCCTTTTTTATTTTATTTTTTTCGTTTTTTCCCCAACCTAGAACATGCATTCGATGTCTATACATGCAGGTAGCCATATTCTGACTGCAAGGATGAAAAAGCCATAAGATAAATTTTGATGCAACAGGAATATTGAAGAACCTGGATCTAGTGTAATATACTTGAAAGATTCTACTAGTCCAGGATTCCCTTCTCTAGAATTTTTGAGTTATAAGTAAACTATATAAATACATTGGTTAAGTATTATTTAATAGCAAAGCTCTTCAATATTCAATGGCTTATCTTTCATATCCATGGGTAGTTAATATAAGAAGCTTAGCTGGGATGGCTTGTCAGGGTGGCTCCACTTCACGTCTTTCATTCTGTTTTTGAGACTAGCTGAATAGTCTAAGCAAATTCTTATGGTGATGGCAGAAGCCCAAGAAAGAAAATGGTAATCCAAAAGGTCTCTTAAGGTCTAGGCTTAAAACCGGCATGCTTTTTCTTTGGCTAAAAAAGTTACATGGCTAAATCCTAGTCAAAAAGTGGGAAATATGTAATAGGAAACAAGCTTTGTATTCTAGTGATGGCAAGTGAATCACTAAAGGGATGTTACCTTTAAACTTAAATTAAACATAATAGCCCATCTCTGGGAACCTTGGCTCCCAGGTAATGAGCATTAAGCTAAAATATCTATGTTTAGCTCACAGGAAACATACTGAGCAGGTCCACTATAGGAAGGAAGGAAGAAATAAACACATCCCCTCCAGAGACTGACCAGAACCAGGAAATGTTTAAGTTTACTCCCTCCACTTTTTAATATAAAAGAAGCATGATTTCTGACTCAGGCAGGATATTTCTTGGGGACACAAGTCAACCATCTTCTGTCTGCTGGCTTTCTGAATAAAGTTGCTATTCCTTGTCCCAACAACTTAGCTCTCAATTTACTGGCCTGTTGTGCAGCAAGCAGTACAAGCTTGGAGCTGGCAACAAATAGGCTCTACCCCATTTAAAGTAAAATATTGCAAAGTCACATAACAAATGACAATGATCCAGGAAGAGATAGCTATTTGGGATGAATGATACAATCTACCATAGTTGATGTTGTTCTTATTTTCTATTAGTTGCACAAAATACAAATCTTATGTCACCTGTATGATATTTATAAGGGTTAAATTAGCAAGACAGAGCAACCAGTGCAATGATAAGAACAAAATATGCAGCAGGTAGTGGTTATTATTATTATTACCTAATTGTATCCTTGCAACACAATCCTAAAATTCTAAAACTTTTGATAATAAGAACAATCCCTACCTGGGTCTGGGGCAAGTATGTAGGAAGGTCAGTTATGTAAGTAGGTATAGGTGAAGCAGACACTGGTTGAGCAGGGGATGTACAGATGGCAAGAGAACAGACACCTTGAGTGGCCTGACCATATAAGTATTTCTGGTGATTTTGAGTTATTTTGTTATCTGCCTATTTAAATAACAGTTATTTTAAAATTAGCATACATTTCCTTTCACAGAAAATAAATATTGTGTTGACAACCAAGTCCATTAACATGTAAGTAATGCATTCCTGTTTGAATTTGAATGGTTTACTGCTTACCTTTTAAAAGTTCATAAGAAACATCAATTTAAGAAATCATATCAGTAAATAAGATGAGATTTTAATATAAAACATTAAAAATTTGCAAATATTCTACTTAGTAAGCCTTTTTAATATTTACTAGCTGACATTTCTAAGATTGCAAGTAAAGACTGTATACATATAATACTAAGCACATATTCCCTGCACTAAGGAATGCATGATAAGAAGAGCAGCCATCCAGAAAATAGAATAGTTGAGCACAAACTGTCTGACTCTCAGACAATCATTACCCTATTGAATAAATCCAGACTTTTTGAAAACAGCATAAATAATAGTATATAGGGCAAAGAGTCAGCTGGGTTCTGTTCCATCAGAGAAAATCCGGTCTGGTGACTGTTTAAAGATAGCTGTCCAGGCTCTTTTACTAAATTAAACCTAGTTGGATTCGTCCACAGATGGAGGCTGTCTCAGTGCCAAAGTCATTAACACCAAGGCTTCTGCATGTTCTGAGATCCACTCAGACTGAACTCGGCACTGTCATTATCATACATTCTCATGACTTGAGGACAACACTGACTTTGAACCTGTGAAAGAGGGGCCTCTGGCTTGGGTCCTATGTTTTAGAGGGTCCTCTCCTCTCCATACTCTCTTATATCTTCTTTCCTCTCTACCCTTTCCCTTTCTCCTCCTCTCTAACAAACACACACAGTTTAATTAAAAAAAACAATGAACCAGTCTATCACTTGGGATCCAATGTGCAGCACTGACGCACAACCAGTAGCTCTAAATAACTGCTCTTCTAAACTCTTAATTTTACATGTACACATTACTATATATAAAATAGCTAGTCAACAAGGTTCTAGTGTATAGCACAGGGAATTATACTCAATATCTTAACGATAACCAATAATGGAAAATAATCTGAAAAAGAATATACATATAATTCATTCTATTACACAACCCAAATTTTAATTAATAGGGAACTTATTGAAAAAACAATGATATATCAAAAACTAGGTAACTATGAAGTTATGATAAAGAATAACATATTTTTTAAAGATTTATTTTATTTGCTTTTATTTGAATTACTTTGCTGTAGTCTTAGAAACTAACACAACATTATAAATTAACTGTAATTAAAAATATATATGTAATGGCAAATTATCTTATTAAGAAAGAAAAAAAAACCTGCTCTCCTGATAAATGAAAGTACCAAAGAAAAGGAAACACTGCTCCATATCTTCTGCCCTATGTCCCAGAAACAGAAACCAATCATGATCAAATTCCATGAAAGTTTGTGGTTTGGATTGTTGCTGATATTGGAAGGGGGAATAGTTTGAGAGTTCTAGAAGGATTTTATTGGTGGGATATTTAAGTGTGAAGAAAGACAAATTAACACATACTTCTTCTCAAATAGTATAAAATAGTTTTTGTATGATAAAATATAATTTTGCGGTAGTGCCAAACACTCATTTTCTTTTTCTCTTTGTGTCCAAATCTTGGTTCAGGAAGAACTCAAGAATGATGATGTTGCAAAATTATACATGTCAAGAGAAATGTTTTTCAAAATTAAACAGTTACTATTACTCTCAAATTTATGTATCTGTAAATCTTCATTAACATAGATGAAATACGTAACAATTGTTCACATTAACAAATATACCTAGAAATAACTTAAAGGGAGTAAAAGTCATGTAAGTGAGGTGAATTTTATGGTTAAATTTTTTTCTGTAGTAGTGTGTAATTATAATTTATCATGCATGTATCTGCACTGTCCAATATGGTAGCCACACTCTAGCTATTAAAAAATTCATACATACCAACTGAAACTGATGAATTGAATTTTAAATGTTATTTATTTATAATTAATTTAAATCTGTTTAAATAAGCATACATGGCTAGTACCTACTTTATAGGAAAACAGAGTGAGATAGAACATAGTCAAAGAAAGAAATAGAAGCTTGAAAACACTCAAGAACTTGTTCAGAAAGTGGCAAAAAGATATAGATACAAACATATAAAAGCACAAATAATAAAGAATGAAGATAGATTGAGGTTCTAAAGTACATGTCAAAATGAATTTCCAGTGGTAGAAAATAGAATGCTGAAGAATCAATATGTGAAGAGATAACGACTAAAAATTGCACAGAAATAGAGTGAGGAGATTTCAGATTGAAAACTTGCTCTGTGATTAAGAAAATAAAGATAAATACAAAACTAAATATAACTCAGTGAAACTGCAGAATAACAAGGGTAATAAAAAAATAAAACTACAAAAAGGAAAGAGTGTCTATAATTGAATGACAGCAGGACTTAATGGAAAACTTTTCAAAAGAAGCAGTATTGTTCAGAAGAAAAGAGAAATATGTTCAGAAATAACTATTGATCTGTAATTCAGTGTTCATCTAAACTTTGTTTATGAGAGCAAAATAATTATTTTTAAGAAATAATACAAATAAAAATATTTATTTTATAGATTTTATAAATCTTTCATGAAGGAAATATTAAAGGAAGCACTTCAACAAAAAAATCTTTAAGACTAGGATGCAAAAAAGGAACAAAAAGTTTGCAAAGAAATGTTAAATCCAAGAACTATTGCAACTCTTAGGTTGCAAATAACAAGCTAGTGATGGAGCAGTCAAATTATTTCATAAATAAAACAGGAATCTCCTGTGTCAAATAAGCACAAAGTCCTGGACAGGTTGATCCAGTGGCTCTCAACAGATACAATCAAAGACCCCATTTCCTTTTTTTCTCAATTCTACTATCCACAACTTCATTCTACAGGTGAATCCCTTGTAAGGGTGATATATTGATACATCTACTTTAATTATTGGCTATAATGAACGAACTATTGAATTTCTAGGTTTGACAGATGATAAAATTAAAATTACAGACTTTGAGAAGGAAGATATGTGGGGTATGTCAGTGGCTGTTTTAAAAATGCAGCATTTCTTGTTTTGTTCTGATTTTCTATGAGAAGGATAAAGATGCTGAATTGATTTAGAATCATTACAGAACTATAAGTTTTGATATGTGTTTTAAAAAATTAAGGATATACATTGAAAACTAAAATAAATTTATGGTTTTCAACAAAGGAATAAATAGGAAATAAAGGAAATGTCTTCAGTTCACAAGAATGAAAAAAATAAAGAAAAAATAAAAAGACATGATAAATTGAAAACCCAGAAATACATGACTGAAATATATTCAAATGTATTGATAACAAAATAAATATATTTAATTCACCTTTTAAAAGACAAGGATCATAAGACTTAAAAAAAAGAGAAACTCTAGTTATATACTCTACACGAAAAACGCATTGGAAAAAAGTACACAGAATGACTCAAAAACTATACTTCACAAATATTACCCAACAGAAATTGGGTGGTATAATTTTAATATCAGAAAAAATAAAGTAAAATATTAATAAAGGAAGAAACTATCAATAAAAAAGTTTACTCAAGGAGTTCCCCTTGTGGCTCAGTGGTTAACGAATCTGACTAAGAACCATGAGGTTGAGAGTTCGATCCCTGGCCTTGCTCAGTGGGTTAAGGATCCGGCGTTCCCGTCAGCTGTGGTGTAGGTTGCAGATGCGACTCGGATCCCGTGTTGCTGTGGCTGTGGCGAAGGCCGGCAGCTACAGCTCCTGTTAGACCCCTAGCCTGGGAACCTCCATATGCTGCGGGTGCGGCCCTAGATAAAAGGCAAAAAGACAAAAAAAAAAAAAGTTTTACTCAAAGAGATATCTTTCATAAATATGTAGGGACTTTATAACACTTCCTAAAATCACACATGACAAAACTGACAGAATTAGACAGAGACTGAATAATCCACATTCATGTTGGGGAATTTTTCATCCAGCTGTCTCAGGAAATTACGGATCAGAAAAACCCAAAATTTTAGAAAAGGCACGTAAGATTTAAATAGCACAGTTAATGAACTCAATCAAATAACTTTAAATATAATCCTGTGTTACATAAAAATATAGATTCTTTTCTAGCTCACATGAACATTGTGGAAAAATTGACCATACTAAAAATATAAAATATTAAATTATATATACATGTATATATATATATATACATGTATATATAATGTAATTATATATACATATATATTTATCTCATATATAGGTATATATCACATTTTCTAAGTGAAATGCAGAAAGCCATTGGAATAAGCTGTTTGTAAGTTAGAACTCAGGAAAGAAATGAGGAAAATGATGTTCTTTAAAAGAGCCTGGATTCCAGGGGCCTGTTTCAAGACTAGACAGACCATGGACTAAAATGGCTAGAAAAGGTTCCCCATGGAGCAAGACCTGTAGAACTAGGGAGCCTGACCAAATTTAAATTATTTCATATTTTGTTCTCTCTTACCTCTAAACTTCAGTAAAAGTGTATTGAATATAACAAACATTTTATAGTGGTACATTGGAAAACAAAGTGGAGTTGGATATATTCACCTTTAGGAGCAGCGGGGATGAAATCTAGTAGACTCTGGCAGTATGTAGGAGGAAAGAAGAGATGAGCCAAAGTGAGCCCAGATGGAGAATCCCTGATAGACTACCATGACCCATGGTCTCAGGAATTTGAGGGGACATGAAAGACTTTCAATAGCTATGCGGATGAAGGTTTAAATAGTTAAGTTAAACAGTTAAGTTTTAGAGTAATACATAATAATAAATGCCCCTTGATGGGGGCATTCAGGTTAACTTCCATAAAAAAAGTCCACCTAACTTCATTGAAAAATATGGCTTAGTAAACTCAAAGGAAGCCCGTTTTGCTATGAAAACAGACTTTTCAGTCTGGCATGTCTGAAATAAATTTGCCAATGTGTCTTCACTACACATAAAAAAGATCTGCTCTGGAGAACAACTAGCCAAGGACATTGTGTTTCCGTTAAGAAAGAAATGTAGATTTCTTATTAAAAGGCAAAACCATCATTTCAAAAGGATGAATTAGAGAGTGCTTTAAAAGGAATTCCCACTGGCTAAGTTAAAAAAAAAAGTCTAAGAACATTATTTTTAGCTCTAGGCCTATCCATAGAATTTTAATTTGATTGTGGAGAGTGTACAGTTTTTTTCACCACATATCCTTGCTTCATAAAATTTTAGTCTTGTAGGCATGCAAGAGTAAATAGCAGTGTCTCAATTAGTCTTTTTTTTTTTTTTTTTGGATCATCTGTCTTTTCAGAGCCACACCTGGGGCATATGGAGGTTCCCAGGCTAGGGTTCTATCAGAGCTGTAGCTGCTGGCCTATGCCACAGCCACAACAATGCCGGATCCTTAACCCACTGAGTGAGGCCAGGGATCAAACCCATGTACTTATGGATACTAGTTGGGTTCATTAACCAATGAGCCACGACAGAACTCCTAGTCTTTTTAACTTAAGAAAAAAATCTTGATTTTCATCAACTTGTGGTGACCTCGAATTGCTAATATACTAAATAACTGATATATCAATTTATCTATTGATATGTCGATATATTAATCAATTAATTTAGACTTCATTTTTTAGGACTTTGAAGTTTTTGGCAAAATAGAGATGAATACTAATTCATTCTTGCATTAGAGCTTGATACAGATGCCTAAAAAATGAACCTTATCAGAAGCTCTTGCTGTGGCTCAGCAGGTTAAGAATCCAGCTAGTATCCATGAGCATGTGGGTTTGATCCCTGACCTCGCTTAGTGGGTTAAGGATCTGGCATTACCACAAGCTATGGCTTAGGTTGCAGATGTGGCTCGGATCCCACATTGCTGCATCTGTGGCACAGGCTGGCAGCTGCAGTTCCAATTCAACTCCTAGCCTGAGAAATTCCATATGCATGTGGCAGGTATGGCCCTAAAAGAAAACAAAAAAGTGAACCTTATCTACACAAACACTTGGTATCTTGGGAATTGCAGAAGTGAAAGAACATGGACTTACTACATGGATCTTAGTAGCAGATTTATTGCTGCCCTCCTCCCCTATCTGAAAAAAACATACTAAGCAAGCACCTAAGTAGTTTCAAATTTTCAATGGAAGACTTGAAAGAGACTGAGCAATACCTAATCAATCCTTCTCTCTAAGATGGTAGTCATTATGAAGTCTTATGATATATGAACAGTTCCAAATAGTTCAACAAACTTAAATTTCAAAACTCTTCCACATATTCTTGAATATGTCAACTGATTCATTGCATTATAAGCCAAAAAATGGTAGGGCTTTCTCACAAGCTACTGGAAGAATCAGTCTATCTCAACATCATTACAGGTTAACAATTCAGATTTTTTAACTAAGAGCATTATCTTTGATCCACAGTCAAAGTATCATCACATCTGAAGTGGTTATATAGACTTAATGACAATACTTCAGTTTGCATTTAAAATCTATTATTTTGGAGTTCCCTTCATGGCTCAGTTGTTAACGAATCCAACTAAGAACGATGAGGTTGCGGGTTTGATCCCTGGCCTTGCTCAGTGGGTTAAGGATCCGGCGTTGCCATGAGCTGTGGTGTAGTATGCAGACGCGGCTCGGATCCCGCGTTGCTGTGGCTTTGGCGTAGGCCGGCAGCTACAGCTCCTTTAGACCCCTAGCCTGGGAACCTCCATATGCCGCGGTTGTGGCCCTGGACAAGGCGAAAAGACCAAAAAAAAAAATCTATTATTTTCTTATGTTTTGCCGTTAAACAAATCATAGTAGATAAAAAAATATGATGCTACAGTCCACAGCCCACCGTAAGCACTAGTAAGTTAGGGATTGTGCTCCCACTTATAAAAAGCATACAAAGTAGATTGGTACAGTCAACCCATAACTACAAGCTGATCCATGAAATAGATGTTGCCACAAAATCTTTCAAGAAATAGAACAAGAAATAGAACAGTAAGTTCAAGGGACTGCTGCATTATTCACTTATTTAAATTTATCCTATTGTAGCATGATATGATAACCAAATATGAATTTATGCTTTAAATATTAATATTTGAATTAGCTACTTAGGCAAGTTACTTAACTTTTTTATTCTTATCTTTCTCTTCTACAAAGAGGGGTTAATGATAACATGTATCTTATATACCTAACCACTTTATTAGAAGGATTTAGAAAAAAACACTGATTATGAAACCCTTTTGTTAATTAACAGAGGAATATGCCAACTTAAAGTAACTTCTACCATCAAAATAAATTAAAGATTATTTCTATCAACAAAGTAGGAGATTTGAATATTTGTTCTAACTTTCCCAATAGCCATGTGTTAATCTCTAATTAACCTAATTACAGTTATTACTTCATAATAAAATAGAAAATCTTGGGGATTTTCTTCCTCAAGAGCTATTATTTCTTGACTCAGTTTGTATACCTGGAGTGAGATTTAAAAAACCAAACAAAACAAAACTATTAAATACAATTCAGATTCTGGAAGTACAGTTTTCCCTCTTCAGGTCCTTTTCTTTTTTAAAGAAACACCTTTTCTTTTTTATTTTTAACCATGAAAAGGAGTGTGAAGACAAAAAAGGACATTAGGCTTATTAAACTTACAGAGATACTGAACACTGAGTCCAAGTACTTGCAGTGTACTGGGATAGGTCACAGAGGATTTCTAACTTCCCAAATTGTGTATGGTAGGGTGTGTATAAGTGCAGTAGTTTTGTTTTCCTTAGAATATCATTCATCTTTTATCAATAGTTTCCTAAACCCTGAAAGATTAAGAACTGCTTGTTTAGAGAAAATCAGACAGCAGGTATACGAGGTAAATCATGGAGAAGGTTGTCATTTTTAGCTACTGGATTTTTAAATATGTTCATGGAACTAAGTGTTTATGGAAGATCTTGTACAAAATGCAAAAATTCTCTATTTTACTTTTAATTATTTTATTATTCCTTCAGTAGAGAATATTTAAATAGTATAGTCTATGACAATACACAGTGTTTCATGGGATTAATTGTATAAAAGTATGGGTAAATTTTAGTCAAGCTTTTTCCGTGTCCATAAGTAAAAAATGATTTTAATGACTAGCCCAATAGCCCTTCTCAAAGTGATATAGGGTTTAAATATTGTCCAAAAAGTACTTGGAGTACTGAAGAAATAATAAAAATGCAAGAACTTACTGTATTAATATTTTGTACTGTTCACCTTTTTTGTTTCATATGTTCTCCTTTATAGCCTTTGCTTTGGGAGTTGAGAAAAACCAATAAAAATTGAACACTAAAATATTAAGCTTATTCATTTTAGAAGTTGCCACATTTTGGAATTCAGAGACTTGCCTCATAAAGCCAATTGATTTTTAAATTTTAAGTCTCAAGTCACTGTAGTCTCAGGTCAAAATTTCTCAATTTTGACTTTATAGTTTCAGAGGAAATCACAAGAAATTGCAAAACTTTAAAAAGTTAGTTTCTGTATTTCTGCCTCACTATTATTGGAAAAGCACTGAATAAAAACCTCAAACTTTACTTTTCTAATATAGGTAAGTGAATGGAATGAAGATATTAATAACTTGTTTTTAATCACTTACTCGCTAAACAATAAAAATTGGTGAAGATTTCTTGTAATTTCATTACTTTTTTTTTTTATCTTTTGTCTTTTTAGGGCTGCACCCACAGCATACGGAGGTTCCCAGGCTAGGGGTCTAATCAGAGCTATAGCTGCCTATGCAGCAGCCACAGCAACATGAAATCCTAGCCATATCTGCAAACTACACCACATCTCAGGGCAACGCCAGATCTTTAACCCACTGAGTGAGGCCAGGGATCGAACCTGTGTCCTCATGGATGCTAGTCAGATTTGTTTCCACTGAGCCACGATGGGAACTCCTCATTAAAACATTGTAAAAGTTGAGTGTTCCTCTTAATTTCTCCATACACGACAGAGTACTAGGGGGAAGTTGGCATGAGGGGCATTTTTAAGGAGATTGTTGAACGAAATAGTTTATAACAACTGAAGGGTCATTTATGAGTCACCATGCAAATACATCAAAAATAAGATTTAAGACAATGTAGAAGACTATGTGATCATTTTATGCTATGTTTTTTCATTTTTATATTTAAATTTAAGAAAGATTAAATATAAGTAATACTTAACATGTATTCTATACAAAATTAGCTAACATTAAGTTTCCTTTGTTCAGTCACTTTTTGTTTCAAAGAATAGAAATGTGATTAAATTCATATAGGTTAGCAAGGGTCTCCAGGGGGAATCCAGCATATATATAAGAGTTATATACAGAGATTACATGAACTAAAAATTCATCAGATGTATTTATTCCCACTTCTTTTTTTATATCTTTCTCTTTCTCTCTTGGTCTTTCTCTCAATAGTACACTGAATTTTTGCTCTTAACACTTACCCTTTCTATAGTAAATCAAGGGTTTTGTCACATGACTTCTTTTCCCGTTGCATTAATGTGGGCAGAGTAGGTTTCTGTCATTCCATTAATGTTAGGGTTGGCCGTATGTCCTGTTTTGGCTAATAAAACGTTAGCAAACAGACATGGTTTTCATGGTTTGGATATTATCATAATATTATTTGGTTTGGCCAATAAAAAATAATTTTATTTATTTTTAAATTTTATGGCTGCACCCACGGCACATGGAAGTTCCCAGGCTAGGGATCAAATCTGTGCTACAGCTGTGACATATGCATCAGCTGTTGTAATACCAGATCTTTTAACTCACTGCGACAGGCCAGGTATCAAACCCACAACTCCGTAGCTATCTGAACCCCTGCAGTTAGATTTTTTTTTTGACCGCCCTGCAGCATATGGTGCTCCCAGGCCAGGGATCAGATCTCAGCCAAGCCACAGCTACAGTAACTCTGGATCCATAACGCAGTGTTCCAGGCCAGGGATTGAACCCATGTCCCAGCACTCCCGAGATGCTGCCAATCCCATTGTGCCACAGTGGGGGCTCCTGCAGTTGGATTCTTAACCCACTGTACCACGGCGGGAGCTCCTGGCTTGGCCTCTTGTGCTGCTGTAATCTGCCATGAAAAAAGTGCATTTCAGGAACTCTGACCCATTAACCTGGACCCTAGATGAAAACCACGTGTAAACATCTGCCATTAAACCAGAAGCTTGGAGGCCAGACTAGCCTGGCCCTGTTTAGGTTGAACCACTGGCCACAAGCAAACTGGCATGCAAGAAAAATAGAGTTATTACAAGCCCCTGAGAGTTTAGACTAATAAATGAATCTGGGTTTTTTTTGTCTTTTCTTTATTATTCTGTATTTCCATTACAGCTCTGTTCTCTATCACGTATATTGTCAAATTATTCAAAATATTTGTATTTCCAATCCTATATGAACTTATAGCTATACAATATTTGCCAGTACCTTCTAACCTATAGTTTCTATTTCTTAACTCAAAATTTGAAAGATAATCTGGTTGCTAGTCAAAAAACTGATAGTTAACAATGAATCAGCTGTCAACTATAGTCATGGTACAATTCTGGATGCTTATCCTGGGCTATGAGAGCAAATTTTCTTAAAATTCTCATTAAAATGGGTGTGAACGGGAGATATATGCATTTTCAAAGACAATGTTTAGAGTAATAATGTATATTTTCAGCTCTTGACCTGGAGCTTGACAGGACACTTATCTAGTAATACTTGCTGTCCAAATTCCCATAAAAATACATATTATACTATAGGAAAAAAAACATAAACACAAAGTACTAGACCTTGCAGTCAATCTATGTTTAGGCCTTAAGAGATATTTATACTAACATAAAACTGAGAGCAAGTTGAATCAGAGATCAGATCAATAGCATGATATCAACAAAATGGCAGAAGAGGAAGCCCTATAACCCATTTCCCCACAGACAGCTGATTCATTGTTAACAGTTTTTGACCCCAAAAGGCTTTATGAGGATTTGAGAAACCAGGTGGAAAGTCTCAACACTGAGGCAAACTAAAAGCCAACAATAGCTTTAAACAGTATTGAAATGGGTAAGAAAACCTATTTCATTTCAGCTGCATCAGCCTGTCCCCTAAGCTGGCACAACTCATGTTGGGGAGGAAAAATCTAGATCATTATTTCATCCTTCAGAAAGGAAAAGAAGAAGGGAAGGTATGTCCAAAGTTATGGCTTTTTAGGGGGCTGTTCAAGGAACTGGCTTCTGTCCTACCTGACTCAGAATGCAGATAGTACTGGCCTGGCAACCACAGAAAACTAGAGACCTCAGCACCTTTTGGCAGCACCAGATAATTTACAATATTGCAAACAGAAACTGGCACAGCTCACAGTGACTGGGAAAAAAATGTCCAGCTCATGTTTTCTCACTTGGGAGAGAAGGAAAGGTAAAACGTGTATCAAATGTTCCATCTTTCAGGGGGCTCCCTGAGGGACTGATTGACAGAGTGTTCATGAAACTAGCACACCTTGTATTCCCAGTATACACAGAGAAGAAAAGAGCTCAGCAGTTTGTGGCAGTCCTAGAACTGCAGTAACATGGAAAGACACTAGAGGGAGCAATTCTACAAGATCTTGAAAAATAAACCAGCAAACCTTTGCAAGTGATAAATTACACACCCAAACCAAAGGACACTACCCCATTAAAAGGCTTGAGGGACCTAGAAATTCTAGCCAGTCTGTAGAGAGGGAGAGTTGGCTGGTTTTTTTTTTTTTTGTAAGATTTTTTTACTATTATAGTTTATTTACAATGTTCTGTCGATTTCTACTATACAGAAATGTGACCCAGTCTCTCTCTCTCACACACACACACAATATTTATACATTCTTTTTCTCATGTTATCTTCCATCATGTTCTATCACAAGTGACTAGATACAGATCCCTCTGCTATATAGCAGGATCTCACTGCTTATCCACTCCAAATGCAATAGTTTGTATCTACTAACCCCAAACTCCCAGTCTATCCCACTCCCTCCCCCTCCCTATTGGCAACCACAAGTCTGTCCTTCAAGTCCATGAATTTGTTTTGTTTTTTGTAGAAAGGTTCATTTGCACTGTTTATTAGATCCTAGATATAAGTGATATCATATGGTATTTGTCTTTCTCTTTCTGACTTACTTCACTTAATACGAGAGTTTCTAGTTTCAACCATGTTGTTGCAAATGGCATTTTGATCTTTTTTTATGACTGAATAGTATTCCATTGTTTGTATCTATCTATCTATCTATCTATCTATCTATCTATCTATCTATCTATCTATCTATCTATATACCACATCTTCTTAATCCATTCATCTGTCCCTCACACCATGCGCAAAAGTGAACTTTAAATGGCTTAAAGACTTAAATACAAGACAAGACACCATAAAACCTTTAGAAGAGAACATAGGCAAAACATTCTCTGACATCAACCATACAAATGTTTTCTTAGGTCAGTCCCAAGGCAGCAGAAATAAAAACAAAAATAAACCAGTGGGACCTAAGCAAACTTACAAGCTTTTGCACAGCAAAGGAAACCATAAAAAAAAGAAAAGACAACCTACAGAATGGGAGAAAATGGTTTCAAATGAAACAACTGACAAGGCTTAATCTCTAAAATATACAATTTACAAAATCAACAGCAAAAAAACCCAAAAACTCAGTTGAAAAATGGGTAGAAGACTTGAATAGACATTTCTCCAGAGAAGATATACAGATTGCCAACAAGCACAAGAAAAAATGCTCAACATCATTAATTACTAGAGAAATGCAAATCAAAACTACAATGAGGTACCACCTGACACCAGGCAGAATGGCCATCATTAACAATTCAACAAATAGCAAATGCTGGAAAGGGTGTGGAGAAAAGGGTACCCTCCTACACTGTTGGTGGGAATGTAAACTGGTACAACCACTTTGGAAAACAATATGGAGGTACCTCAGAAAACTAAATATAGAACTACCATATGACCCAGCAATCCCGCTCCTGGCATATATCCAGATAAAACTTTCATTGAAAAATATACATGCACCCCTATGTTCACTGCAGCACTATTCACAATAGCCAAGACATGGTAACAACCTAAATGCTCATTGACAGATGAATGGATTAAGAAGATGTGCTACAGAGTTCCCTTCGTGGCTCAGTGGTCAACGAATCTGACTAAGAACCATGAGGTTGCGGGTTCGATCCCTGGCCTTGCTCAGTGGGTTAAGGATCCGGCGTTCCCGTGAGCTGTGGTGTAGGTTGCAGATGCGGCTCGGATCCTGCGTTGCTGTGGCTGTGGCGAAGGCTGGCAGCTACAGCTTCTGTTAGACCCCTAGCCTGGGAACCTCCATATGCTGCGGGTGTGGCTCTACATAAAAGGCAAAAAGACAAAAAAAAAAAAGAAGATGTGGTATTTGATTTTTTAAAATACATAAATCACAACAATGACAAAAAACAAGGCATGTGAAGAAAAGGGGAAGCATGGCCCAATCAAGGGACAAAACAAATCTCCACAAAATGACAGTAAAGAAAGAGAGGTATATAAATTATTAACAAAGAATTCAAAACATTAAGCTTAGTGCACTACAAAAGAACACAGATAGCTACATGAAATTAGGAAATATTTATCTATAGATAGAGATAATATAGATATATATAGTTTGAATATATATGTATATATATTCAAAGTAATGAAAGAAAACTACAGTCAACCAAGAGTACTATATCTGACACAAATATTCTTCAGTAATGACGGAGACATTAAAGTGGAGTGTTGAAATCTCCTTGTATTATTGTGATGCTCTCTATTTCTCCCTTCAGTTCTGTTAATTGAATTCCCAGACAGACAAAAGTTGAAAGAGTTCCTTACCACTAGGTAGATAAAAGCTGACAGAATTCCTCACCAGACAGGCAAAAACTGACAGAGTTCCTCAATACGAGAGCTACCTTAAAAGAATTGCTAAAGAGAGTCCTTCAAGTTGAAATAAAGGGAAAGGAGGCCACAAAACAAAAGCGTTAAAAAATATAAAGCTTTTTGGTAAATATATAGGCAGATACAGCTTCCTGTTATGCTGTAATGGTGGTCAGTAAATAACCTTTAGTTCAGCGATAAAATTAAGATAAAAGCATAAAAATAACTACAACTATGAAATTATATTAATAGATAAAAATATTTTAAAATCTAACTGGGCACATTAATAACATAAAGTGAAGGGGATGTAAAGGAGTATAGTTTTGTATGCAATTGAAGTTAAATTGTTAGCAGTTTAAAACAGATTATTATAAGATGTTTTATATAACCCCACAGTAAGCACAAAGAGTATGCCTATAAAAGAAGTACAAAAGAGAATGAGAATGAAGCATGTCAGTACAAAAGAGTCAACAAAACACAAAGAAAGCAAGAGAGAGAGAAAAAAATATATAGCACATACAGAAAACAACGAAAAAAATGGCAATAATAAGTCTGTTCCTATCAGTAATTACTTTAAATGTATATAGATTAAATTCCATAATCAAAAGACAGAGTGGCTGGATGGATTTAAAGAAAAAAATAAAGATGGACTGGGAGTCTGGAGTTAATAGATACAAACTATTGCAACTGGAGTGGATAAGAAATGAGATCCTGTTCTATGGCACAGGAAACTATATCCAGTCATTTGTGATAGAATATGATGGAGGATAATGTGAGAAAATGAATATATATATATATTCAGTAAAAATATATAAGACTATATATATATTCAGTAAAAATTGGCAGAACACTGTAAATCAACTATAATGGAAAAAATAAAAATCATAAAATAAAGAATAAGATTCAACTCTATACTGTTTACAAGAGTCTCACTTTAGATATAAGGAAATACATAAGCTTAAAGTGAAAGATGGGATAGACATTCAGTGCAAATGGTAACCAAAAGAAAGCAGGGCTGATACTTACATCAGGTAAAATAGATTTCAAGTCAAAAACCGTCACAAGAGACAAAGAAGGACATAACATAGTGATAAGAGTATGTTCACAAGGAAGATATAACGACTGTAAATATATATATATATATGCAACATCAGAGCAAATATTAACAGAATTGAAGGGAGAAATAGCATCACAATAATAGTAGGAGATTTCAACACCCCACTTTCTTTTTTTTCTTTTTTGGTCTTTTT
This sequence comes from Catagonus wagneri, assembly GCA_004024745.2. Classification (NCBI taxonomy): domain Eukaryota; kingdom Metazoa; phylum Chordata; class Mammalia; order Artiodactyla; family Tayassuidae; genus Catagonus; species Catagonus wagneri. Next base: position 3,124,136 of record PVHT020000173.1, on the reverse strand, counting down.
AGGGCCATACCCATGGCATATGGAAGTTCACAGGCTAGGGGTTGAATCAGAGCTGTAGCCACTGGCTTACACCACAGCCACAGCAACTCTGGATCCGAGCTGCGACCTACACCACAGCTCATGGCAACACCAGATCCTTAACCCAATGAATGAGGCCAGGAGGTACGAACCTGTATCCTCATGGATGCTAGTCAGATTCATTTCTGCTGTGCCACAACGGGAATTCCTGGACACCCCACTTTCAACACTGTATAGATCAACTCGGGGAGGGGGGAAGCACAGTAAGGAAACAGAGAACTTCAGCAACACTATAGATTGAATAGACATAACAGACATACTCAAAACTTCATCTAGGAGTTCCCGTCATGGCTCAGTGGTTAACGAATCTGACTAAGAACCATGAGGCTGCGGGTTTGATCCCTGGCCTTGCTCAGTGGGTTAAGGATCCAGCGTTGCCATGAGCTGTGGTGTAGGTTGCAGAAGTGGCTCGGATCCCGTGTTGCTGTGGCTGTGGCGAAGGCCGGCAGCTACAGCTCCTGTTAGACCCCATATGCCGCGGGTGCGGCCCTAGATAAGGCAAAAAAGACAAAAAAAAAAAAAAAACCTCATCTAAAAGAGGCAGAACACACATTCTTCTCAAGTACAAATGGAACATTCCCAAAAATAGACTACATTTTAGGCCACAAAAAAAAAAAAACACGTCCTAACAAATTTAAGAAGATTGAAATCATACCATCTTCTTTGACCACAATAGAATGGAACTAGAAATCAAGAGTAAAAGTAATACAAGAAAATTTACAAATGTGTAAATTAAACAATACACTCTAGAATAACCAATGGGTCAAAGGAGTCACAAGGCAATCAATCACAAGGGAAATTGGAGAATATCTTGTGATAAATGAAAATGAAAACACGACATTGCCAAAAGCATAGGATGAAACAAAAATAATAGTGAGAAAAATGTACATCGTAAACACCTACAATAAAAATAAGAAAGACCTTAAATCACTAACCTAACTTGACACCTCAAGAAACCATAAAAAAGAACAGAGTAAACCCAAAGTTAGGAGAAGGAATGAAACAATAAAGATTAGGCCAGAAATAAAATAGAAAACCAATAGAAAAAAATCAGTAAGACAGCTGATTTTTTTTTAAAAGTTCAACAAAATTGAGAAAACTTTAGCTGCTAAGGACTAAATTTATTGGACTATGTAAGAAAAAAAAGAGAAAATACTTTGTCTTAGCTAAGGCTGCTCTAAAAAATTATCACAGATAGTGTGGCTTAATAAACATTTATTTTTCATAGTCCTGGAGGCTAGAAATTCCAAAATGAAGGTGCTAGAAGATCCAATGTCTGATGAGAGCCTACATCCAGATTTGCAGATGGCTATACTCTGCTTGTATCCTCATATAATGGAAAGTTAGGAGAGGAAGCAAGCTCTCTCACATCTTTTCTTATAAGGGCACAAATTCCACTCATTGGGGATCTATGATCCTTATCTGGTTACTTCCCAAAGACCCCACTCCCTAATATCATCAGGCTGTGAGTTAATATTCTGACATATGAATTTTGGAGGGACACAAACATTCACTCCTAACAGAATGAAATATTGAAAATAAAAAAGGAAAGAGGAGACATCACAACTTATGTCACAGAAGTTAAAAAAAAAATGAGACTACTATGAAAAAGTATACATCAACAAATTGGATAACCTAGATTATGAATTCTAGATTAATATCTAGAAACGTACAATCTGCCAAAACTAAATGAATGTATAAAAAAAAAATCAGAGCAGACCAATAACTAGTAAGAAAATTGAATCATTAATCAAAAATCTCCCAACAAAGAAAAGCTCGGGACCAGATGGTTTCACTGGTAAATTTACTAAATATTAAAGGAGAATTAACACCATTTTTTCTCAAAGTTTTTCAAACAATTAACACTTCCAAACTCATTGTATAAGGCCAGCATTACCCCAATACTAAAATCAAACAAAACCACCATAAGGTAAAAAACTACAGACCAATATTGCTGATGAATACTGATATAAAATTCTTAACAAAATACTAGCAAACCAAGATCAGATACACATTAAAAGAACTGGACATCATGATGAAATGGGATTTGGTTCTAGAATGTAAGGATAAGTCAATATAAAAATAAATCCATGTAATATGTCGTTACCAGAATGAAGGATAAAAAACACATTATCATCTCAATGCAGAAAAGTCTTTGGACTTTCAACATCCTTTCATGATAAAAATATTTTTAAAATATAGGAATAGAAAGAAATTACTTCAACATAATAAAGGTAACATATAAAAAGCTCACATCTAATATAATACGCAACCTCAAAAACTGAAAACTTTTCCTCTAAAATCAGGAACAAGGCAAAAATGCTCAGTCTACTTCTGCACAGTACTGAAAGTCTTAGCCAGAGCAAGCAGGCGAGACAAAGAAATAAAGGGCATCAAAATAGAAAAGGAAAAAGTAAAATCACTACTGTTCACAAACGATATGACCTTGTCATGTAGAAAACCTTAAAGATTCCACAGAAACCTCTTAGAACTAATAACAAATTAAAAGTTGTAGGATACATAATCAACACTTGAAATTCTATTGCATTTATAAAAACTAAGAATGAAGAATTAGAAAATGAAATTAAGAATACAATCTCATTTACTATAGCATCCAAAAAGAAAATCAAATACAGGAGTTCCCATCATGGCTCAGCAGTAACGAATCCAACCAGTATCCATGAGGAGGCAGGTTTGATCCCTGGCCCTGCTCGGTGGGCACTGCTGTGAGCTGTGGTGTAGGTTGCAGACATGGCTCTGATCTAGCGTTGCTGTGGCTGTGGTGTAAGCCGGCAGCTGCAGCTCTGATTGGACCCCTTAGACTGGGAACCTCCATATGCCACATGTTCAGCCCTATAAAAGCAAAAAATTTTAAAAAATAATAAAATACTTAAACTTAACCAAGGATGCAAATGGCTTGTACACTAAAAACTACAAAACATTGTTGAAATAAACTAAAGAAAAAATACATGGAAAGACATCCTATGATCACGGATTGGAAGACTTAATATTGTTAAGATTTCCATACTACATAAAGCAATCTAAAATCCCAATGGCATTTTTTTCTGCAGAAATAGAAAAAGCCACCCTAAAAAATCATATATGATTCCCAAGTACACTGCATAGCTAAAACAATCTTGAGAAAGAAAAAAATAAAAGCTAGAGACATGAACCTGATACTTCTTGATTTCAACACATATTACAAAGCTACAGTAATCAAAAATCATGGTACTGGCATATAGAGAGGGTTTACAGACAAATGAAACAAAATATAGATCCTACAGATATGCCCTCATGTACACGGTGAAGCAATCTTTCACAAAGGTGTCAAGGCTTGGAGTTCCCTTCGTGGCTCAACGGTTAACGAATCCAACTAAGAACCATGAGGTTGTGGGTTCGATCGCTGGCCTTGCTCAGTGGGTTAAGGATCTGGCGTTGCCGTGAGCTGTAGTGTAGGTTGCAGACGCGGCTCAGATCTCGCGTTGCTGTGGTTTTGGTGTAGGCTGGCAGCTACAGCTCCTGTTAGACCCCTAGCCTGGGAACCTCCACATGCCGCAGGTGCGGCTCTACATAAAGGCAAAAAAAAAAAAAAAAAAGGTGTCAAGGCTATACAAATGAGACATTATAGTCTCTTCAACAAATTCTATTGGGAAAATGATACCAATATGAAAGAATGAAGTTGGATTCTTGCCTAACAGTATATACAAAAAAAAAAAGCCTCAAAAGTAGATTATAATCCTCAATGTAAGATTTGAGAGTACAAAACTTCTAGAAAAAAATATAAAGAAAAATCTTCATGACATTGAATTTGGCAATGATTTCTTGGATCTGACACAAAAATCTCAGGAAATAAAAGGAAAATAGACAAATGGGACTGGATAAAACCAAAACTCTGCAAAACAAAGATAAAAATCAAGAGAGTAGAAAGGTAACCTGTGGAAAGAGAAAATATTTGCCATATATCTGAAAAAGTTAATACAAAGAATATATAAAGAAATCTTGTATTTTGACAACAAAAAAATCAAATAATGCTATTTTAAATGGGCAAAGAACTTGAATGCCTAGATATGTTTCCAAAGAGGACATTTAAATGGCCAATAAGTATATAAAAGACACCGAACATACTAATTATTAGGGAAATGCAAATCAAAACCACAATGAGAATATCACCTAACACATTAGGATGGCCACTATCAAAAGCAATAAAATAACAAATGCAGACAAATTGGAAATGTGGAAGAATTGGAATTTTTTTACATTGTTCATGGGAATGTAAAACACCTTCACCAAGAAACAGGATGCAATTTTAAAGTAATGAGATATCATTTTTTCACTTTGGAAGCTGTCGTGTAAAATTACTCGATGCTGATGAGGACTAATAAAATGAGCTGAGGAGAGAGGCCCACCCTGCATTAAAAGCAATCTGTCAAAATACATTTTGCATAGAAAAAAGTCATGGCTTCTGATCTGGATATTCCTTTTTAAGAACTCTATCTTCATAAATTATCAGTGTTCCTTGTCACAGTATTTTGGAGCAAAGTTTTGGACTGAAGCTAAATATCCAAAAATTTTAAATTGTTTTAAAAATCCTGTTGCATTAAGGATATTCTGTAATAGTGTTATGTTCAATTTGTGTTTCTTACGGTTATGAAGTCTGAAGTTTAAAATCAAGGAGTCTGGAGAACTTCATTCCTTCTGGAAAACTCAGGGGAGAATTTGTTCCTTGCTTTTCTCAGTTTATAAAGACCATCTGCTTTCCTTGGCTAATGGCCCCTTCCTCAAATTACTTCAACCTCTTGCTTGCTTCTATTGTGCTATTTTCACTCCTCCCTCTGACCCTCCTGTCTCTCTCTAGTAAGGACCCTTATTGATTACATTTGGTCTACCTGGATAATTTGTGGTAGTAAGATGCCAACACGAGATTCTTAGCAATCACATCTGCAGGATCTTTTTTAACATGTAAGTTAACATTCCTAAATTTGGGGATTAGGATGCTGATATTTTGGGGCACCCATTATTCACCCTTCCATTAAAAACCAATGTATAAAATGAAGATGATATGTATTCCTATTCCTTCAAGGAGTAAAATTGTTCATGTGATATTCTTCTATTTCTTAATTTTTGTACAATAAGCATGTAACGGTTATAATCAAGATTTTTCAGTGTCAGCAACCAGAATATTTCATAATTCTGACCTTCGTGTATTGTTTTAACAGTAGTTTTATAAAAGCACAATTTTTTTCCATCTTAATTCATATGATATCAAAAATTTACTTTTCAGATGTAACTAAATTTGAATATCCAAAAAGACAAAAAAATGCACATATATATATGCATATTTCTTTAGACACAGCATATATAGTTTGACCTCGCCCCAAATAACAAGTGTGTTCCCTGGGTAGTATCTTCTCACCATAAATGAGTACCTTGAATATTTGCATGAAAATAAAACAGGTGTCTTTCCTTGGTTTCCATAAATAATAAATAAATACAATGACATTTTTAATTACTTTGATATTTTTTCTTAATCCTTGAAATATTTTACTAATTTTTTCACATTGTTTTTTGTAAATGCAAATATATAGTGGCTTTTAGGAAATTTTAGATTCTATTATTTATCATCTTGCCATATTAATTTAATGTTAGCTTTAATTTAATACCGGGGATTGAGCAGTTTTATCATTGACTTAAATATTGTCTGATTTTGTTTACCAAAAATTATAGACAAGAATGATAAATTAGTTTTCATCATAAGTTTCTTCTTTTACTGAAAGTCTTGAAGTGATTGTAAGTAGTTCTTTTTACTTTTTATCTACTTTTGCAGGATTCAATAAATTGGTCAGATTTTATTTTTAATGTTAATCAGAAATATCTGTATTCTTTGTTTTGTATTGCCAGTTGAATGTCATTCCTCAGTAGCATATTGCTTTGAATTTTTTTCTATATGATTTCAGCTAAAATCATTACAACAATTTTCCTCTGAAAGTAGCATTCAATAATAATGTTAATTTCAAGCATTTATTAAAACAAAAAGATGAAACTTCAGTAATATTTTACTGCTCTAAATAATTTTGTTGAATATCCTATGTGAATGCGCTAGTATCAATGGTAATCATCTTTTTCTTGATTGAAGCAGTGATGTGCCCTCTGCTCTCTGCCTCTGGGTATTTCTACTTCATTTGATAACTGTGCAAAGCCATCCTGCTGTGGAATTTATGAATCTCTTAGATGAGAGTGATGGAAAAAGTAATGGTACTCATTTGGATATTACCTTAATTATGCAACTCAGGGAGTCTGTCTCATTCAGTTTAACCTTTTCTTTCACTAGTTTATCTTCATGTCCTTGTTCTATTGGTCTATTTTTATTTAATTTTCTCACTGAATATTTGAGAACAAAGTGATCAGAAAACATGTGCTTATTTTCATTGAAATTCAAGTTAAGCTGGTTAAGTTAGCTTCCATTGCTCTATGGTTTAGTCTTGCTTTGAGAACACTTAATTAGTTCTCCTCAATAGCATTTGTTATTTCTGTCTGGTGGCATGGCGCTTTGACACACAGGGGTGCTTGGATAACTCTGAGAGGCCAATTGAAAATAGCATTTCAATCAAATTCCGTAACAAAGAGTTGATCCCTGGATACTTATGGTGAGGATTTTGAACTCTTGTTAAAATAATTCTATTGAAAACATATCTTATTTCATATAAACTATTTCAAAGCTATTGTTCTTTGTAACTTTTTATCCTTTACCATCTTTGATCTGAAAAAAAAAGATCAGATATAACAAACTTCTGAACCAAGTCACCAAGTTTGCTGATTAAATAGCTTCGCTTTATATGTAAAAGCCTTTACTCTGATTTAAAGTACTTAATTTGCATTTAAAATATTTGCATTTTTGGTGAGGATTTAGTATGTTATGCTGATTTTCCTCTACTGCATTTCATTTTGAAATTATAATGAGCTTATGGGATTGGGTTCTCAAGATGTCAGATGGATATGTCACCATCTCCATTCTCTTGACTTGTCTTTTTGTTAGCTCTACTAGCTTTGACTGCTTCTCCAGTCATGTATTCAATGCCCTTGGGATTGCCTCTAACACTGGCTATGACACTTAATGAGCATCTAGGCCATAATTTGATGTGGGAGCCTTGCCAATACCCAGTCACTGTGAAACCTTTCACATAACATCTGGTTTTGCCATAATCTCTTTCAGCTCTGAAGGTACACAGAGGTACATAACACGTATGCAATTTATAAATAATCCCAAATTTATCTTTGTTTTTACAATGTAAACAAATTTAATTCTTTTGGATTCTGTATATAAAATTTCTACTTACAGCTAGAAATCAGTTTCCGAAATACTGTTGGTTTTTAACTTGAAAGGTAATCTACCAAATAATGTAGGCAGTAGGACAAATCATTTTCAATTTTAAAATGGTCTCCAATAAAGCTGTAGAATTTTATAATTTTGCAATTTGTTTTTCTTTTTATGGCTGCAGCTGTGGCATATGGAAATTCCTGGGCCAGGGATCAAACCAGAGCTACAGCTGGGGCCACAGCCACAGCCACAGCAACACCAAATCTGAGCTATAACTGTGATCTACTTTGCAGCTTGTGACAACAATGGATTCTTTACCCACTGAGCCACAACAGAATCTCTGCAAATGTGTTGATTATAGGATGTAATACAAAATAATTTGATTTATTTTTAAATTTAAATTCAGTGATAAAGAATAATATATGTACATATATTACTCTTTACTTGTAGATATAAGCATGGGATATACAATTTATTTTTGTAATTGTTTGCTATGAAAATGTTGTTTGCTTTTTTTTAGTCTATAGTAACTGTATCTAACTTTTTCTGAATACAAGACTGAACTCATAAATAGACTAAGTTATCAAGCAATTGTTAATTCATTCATAAAATATACAAATTCTAGGTCATCTAATGTTTCAAAGTAAAAAATTCATTATTTTGGTGGATGCTTCTCTGTAGCAGCATATGGATAACTACTTAGGACCCTTGTTTTTAGTCTATTAATTGTATAAAATTTGAGTAAAAGAACTTTAGGTGAAAAACATCTTTTCCATCACTTTAAAAACATATAAATAATAAGAAAATGATTCACCTTAAAAATTTTTTATAAAAATTTTGAACTCTTCTTTTGCATCTGCACACTGTCTAGTATGTTGTGTTTTGGATCCCCTAGAACCTCTTATTTTGCCTTTTGTATGTATCTATTTCCTACCGTGAGAGCTCTCCTCTGATGTTATTGCCTGCCTCCTGTCTTCACCGTATCATGGTATATGATTATTTGTATTACATACCTGATGCTTTGGCTTCCATGCATATTTGAATTTTATAAGGAATGACAGTTACAGTTATTTTAATCAAATTTTACATGTTTGAAAGAATGCATAGTTTTTGAAAAGTAGATTTTAATTATTATAAACCTAGTAATTACTTTTTGTAGCAGAAGTATAATTATGTAAATTGATCTAACATGGAAGTATTAAATATTTTACATTTTAAAATATTTCTTGCTTGACTGGTTTGACCCATTGATTCTAAAATCAAATATTAATATTTTAAGTAATAATACAAAGCATTTTCAAGATTGGGGCATTGTTCTATTAGAAGAAAAACACCTTTGCCATAAATCATATTTTTAGTGAACTAACATTTAATAAATGTACTTATCTGTAATATTCTTTTAGACTATGGTGAAAATTCCAATCCCAAAATATTGATCAAGAACCAAAGCATAGACTTAGGCACTCAGGGAACGATTAAATCCCATCAATTAAGAGTAAAAGCATTATATTCATTAAAGTCAAGAATAAGCTAGTGATGATAACTTCAGATATTTATTAAAATTGTCCTAAAGTACTATGCAGTTAAGAAATAGATGCAATGAGTATATTAGGAAGTCATTTTAAAATATGCAAATACTCTTCAATGAAATATATAAGGGAAAAGACAATTACATTTGGCTCGGTGACGAAAACAAAAATAAAGTACATAGGAGTAAGTTTAAGAAATATGCAGGAATTAGATGAAGAAAATTATACTCCACTGACAAAACACTAAAAAATCTTGGAAAAATGGAAAGATATACATTTTTTCTTAAATAGAAAAATCTAGTTATAAAAATTCTCATTCTCTTTCAGTTTATGTGATTCCAATACAAAAACAAAGATCTGAAGGGAAATTGACAAAATCTATTCTAAGTATTCTAAACCATATAGAAAACTAATCAAGGATAAATTCTGAAAATAGAGTAGAATCTTATGATGAATCTTACAGGGAATGTAAGATGAATCTTATGATGAATCTTACAGGGAATTAATCTTATGATTTCCTATGCCAGTTTTTAAATAAATAACTGGTCCCGCACAAATTTTGTCAAATCAACAGAACAGAATTTGGTCAATAATGAATATGATATTTAGAATCTGTGATTTTTTTCATTCAAAAAGCAATATTGAGATAATTAGATAGCCATCTGAAAAAAATATAGATAGATCTCTGTACCTATCTCATTACCTATATACAGCTAACTATGTCTAAATGGATCTAACATTCCTAGAAACTATAAAAATAATAAATTAAATATTTAGAAGTGTTATACAGGAGTGAGAACACTTTGTAAAGACATAGACTATAAAATCATAGTGGAGAAGTTGATAAATTTAACTGTATAACTGTTTAAAACTCATTTATAAAAATTAAAGTGAAATACAAGTAGCAATCTTGGGAAATGCATTAGATTTAATTTTTAAAAAGGCTAAATTTTAAAATAAATACTTACAGAAAGACCAACAACTTTATGGAAGAGTTGGGGAAAAGGTAGTTGGATCATAAGCTGACAAACAAAAAAGGGAAAGGCCCAAATTGCCGATACTTAAAGGAGCTCAAATTTAAATGAGTGGCATATTGTATATAAGTATTTCATTATAAAATTCTAGAAGACTTGGATGTACAAAAATTCAGCATTCTCCACTGAATTTAACATGGTCTCAAGTCATTTAAAAAAAAATCCCTCCTAAATTACTGCTGCTACTTCATAAATATTTTCTGTTTGAAAGTAAATTCTATTAATTAATTTCTCAGCCTAGACTATCCATTTTAATTAAAAAATATCCTAATTCAATATTGTCATCATCAGCATTCATCTGTATCCAAGACTGGCCTCTAAATTCCTAGGAAGAGTTTAGGAGTGTTTTGGTGTTCAGTTTGGGGAACATCAGACCTTACACTCTCTCCTTATTAACCTTGTTCTCCTTGGATGGGTAACTGAGTAGCTACTCACACTCTCATTGATCCCGGAGCGTTCTTACAGGGAATGAATCTTATTAACAAAACAAAATAAATCAAATAAGTATGCCAAGATGTAAGTATAAGGATGCTCAATTCTGGTATGGTTTTATAATAACAAAAACTCAAATAAAAAGGTCCCTAAATTTCAACAAAGAAACAATAGAATATAACACAACTATTAATCAGAGAAATATAGACTTAAAGATGCTAATAACTTGGTAGGTTCACAGGGAAAAACAAGTAGGACAGTATTACCTTTTTTTGTGTAAAAATTGTTATAAAAAGATAGAACATTTCTTGATAAATATCCATAGGACAGAATATGGCAAAAGGATGATTTGCCTTTTTTACTTAAACTAAAACTCAGAGAAAAGTTAAAAGAATGAGCAAGAAATTTTATCCAATATTTGGCCACACTTCATATTTTGAATCAAAATGTGGCTAAAATTTAATATCCAGGTAATCCTAGGGCTGTACATGACCTCAATTTCAATAAACAGCATGCAGAGTGAAAATTCAATTGTACCATACAGATTTCATTCAATCAAGGGAATAATGAAACAAAAATGTTCTTCAGAAAAATGCCAAACTGCTTATTGACTGGTGGGATAGAAACTAATGAAGCAAAAAGAATTTTGGACTTATTTGACTTACAGAAGTCTCTTTATAAGTATCAAAGCCAGGATTTAAAGAGAATGAAAAGAGATGTAATTATATCATGTTATTAGCTCATTTTAAAAAAATGTTTATTAAGCAAAGAAAAGGCTAATATATATTAAAATCAAGTCAAATTTGACAAGTTAAATTTCTAATTCCATTAGCTTTAAAATAAAGTATTTATCACAAGACTAAAATTTAGAATTTTCTCAATCATAGGTAAAACATGATTTTACCTGTTTTACCTCAGTCATATGTAAAACAAGAATACTCCAAACTCAGTGCAGTATTTATCTATGATGACTCCAAGTTTTTTAAATGGGGAAGAATTCAGCTTTTAAATTTGTTATAGTATCTTAAAACGAAACAAAGCTAAAAGTTGGCACGTGCTCATTTTTGTAGAGGATCAATTACCTGCCTTTGAAAACCCTCTTGACAATCAAGTTAACTTTGAAACTTTTGAATAATCACTCACAAGTAAAGAATTCTGGCTGAAATAATGCAGCATACATTTCATGGGCAATATACAGAAACTGAATAGTTCTATTAATAAAAAAGGGGGCATCAAATGGAAGGAAAGTTGGAGCCAACAAAGCTGTATTTCTTCCTCGTTCCCATTCCATTTGTTGACAATATCTTCTCTCCTTTTGTTCTGGAAAAAAAGTATTGCTAAGATCCCATTTGCCAAACCTCTTTTCTCACTTCTTCTCCCCCCCTTTTTCCCCTCTGTTATTCAGTACTTCCTCCTCTTCTTTTCTCCTTATTCTATTCCTCTTTCTCTATCCTCCAGTCTGATTCTCTTCTCCCTCATTCCCTCCCTCTCTTTCTACACTCTTTCTCTAGGGATTTTTCAAGATAATTCTTCCCAAGAATGTTTCTTCATTCAGACCAGACAATCATCAGAGCTATTGGCCTATAAGAACACTTTTGATAATGCTATCATAAATTTTTAATAGAAAGTACAGTTAAAATATAACTCAAAACTAGTAAAGTTTGCAGCATTAAAAACACATATTAATGTGTCTCTAATCTATATTTTCAGTTTGATCACCGGCCTGCTGTATCTCACTCTTTAGCCACCCTAGAATGACCACTCATTTTTCTGAATATGGGTCTTGGTGCTCGGTCTTTTCTTATGTAGTTTCCTCTATACCACCCCACTCACCTATTACCCAAAGATGCAAGTTTTATCTCAGCTCACTCCCTCTTTCAGGAAATAAGTGCTATCATCAGATTTGGAATAATTCAGCTTTGTTCAGTTAGCACAGTTGAAATGTGAAACTAATTTCCAGACTTGCCAAAAAAAAAAAAAAAAGGACACATTAAATCAGTCAATGTGCTTGCTATGTGCCAGTCACATAAATGTGATGGACTTGATCCTTTCTCTAACAGATCCGTACTTTAACAGAAAAACAAAAATATAAGTAAGAATTTTCATAAACTTTCTCTGGAAAATCACAAAGTAGAGATAACTAACATTTGCTATCCTGCTCAATAAATGATATCTTAAAAATAAGTTGCTTTAACCAAAACTAAAAGGGATGAAGAGAAGTTTGTCAGCTGACAAGGAGAAGGTAGAGTGTTCTACCCACACATATGAAAGCCTGAGGGTGAAAAAGAGCACAACTTCACCGTTTCAATGTGAGAGTTCAGCATAGCTGGAGACTAATGTGAAAATGATAAATGTACTGAGAAATGAGTCAGGACCTAGGGGTGTGTTAAGCGGTTCAAATTTTATCCTAGAGACACTGAGAAGATAATGAAGGATTTAAGTATGTGAGTGAGATGATCACTTTCAGGTTTGAGGAATAAAAAGTACTTTATCTTCTTTGTGGAAATCTATCTATTCACCAAAAGATCTTAAAAGACAAAATCAGTGACTTACAGTTTGAATTTCAGACGTAGACACATTCTTTGCAATGTCTCGAGTCTGAAAGACACAATTAGCATCATCTCAATATGTTTTTTTAAACATATTATTTGAAAGGTATGACTTGGAAGTAAAAGGATATATTTTGGATTAATATATATAGGAAATTAAAATAATCTGGTGTGTTTTAATCAATAATTAATGCAACTGAATAATTATGCTTATGGTTAAGTACAGATATTATAAGACATAACAATCATGGACCATTGATAAGGCTTTTCAGTATTGAACACATGCAATAAATATGCTTATGAGTGAGGTTATCATTTATTATATGAAATCTTCCTTGAAAATGTTACTTTTGGCATACATTTTTAGGTACAAAGAATATTTAGAATCAACTGAGGGACTATTTAGAATAAACTGCTTTACTAATTTACTTACAAAGTAGTCACTGAGCTTCTGTTTTTGGGATAGTCAAGAGCAGTGATAGGTTCTCTTTTACACATAGGAGTCTCACTTCCTGAGAATTAATGAGTATAATTCATCATTACAGATTTTTGGCATTTTCTAACAATAAACTAAGCTGTCTCTTCCCAGAAATGGTTCCAGTCATGCCACCAGTTTGAGAAGGTTTAGTTAAGGACAAATGAGGTAAGTCATTGGAAGCCTGTTAGTGTTCCTTATCTCCTTCTTCACTGGAGAAGATAATGACTCAGAGAACAACTTGGATCAAGGGTAGGTTTAAGTTTTATGGAGCCTCTTTAAAAAAAAGAAGATAATATTATGAACACAATACTTGATAGGAAAGTAAATCTTACACTGAGAAGAGAAACCACATATCAAAATTAACTGAAATATGACAAATAACTCAAAAATTACAAAATCTAGTAGAAAAAAGAATACTGATTAATCAACTGCCTGACACGTCTTCAGTATATTGTTTGGTTGTATACTCTTTGATGACCTATTCATGTGACACTGATTTCATAATATCATTTTTCATCAAGTGAATAGAGAGATAATTATTCCACCAGTGTAGTTAATAAGAATATTGATAATTGGGATTTGTAAAATATATATTACAATTTACATTGAGACTCTTGCGTATACTGTTTACAGTTTGGTACTCTATAAACTTGGGAACATTGATAAATAATATTTTGTAAAATTTCCATCATGAAGGAGAAAATATATGGTAGTTTTTTAACTTTATTTCTTAGCATTTTTAATATATTCTTCATGGGAATTTTCATTTTGACAAAGGATTTAAAAAAACATTTTTTCCTTGAACTTTTGACATGTTTAATGTTGAAAGAGTTTTCTGCAGACTAGCTTCTGGTTCTGTACTTCATTACTTTCTTCTCCACTACTCCCATATTGTCAGTACTTGGTACCAGAAGATATATGCATAAAATGATGAGACCTCTAGACTTGTCACTCAGGCAGATGAGTCAGCAAGTAGGCAGAAGTTCTTCTGAACACCATTCTACATAAATAGCCAGAAATAACCCTATAGCCCACTAAAATCAGATATTTCAATCATTTCAAATTCACTTTGTCTGGATCCCAAAACTGACCATTGTAAGCCAATATGACAGAGGGGAAGTCAGAGAGGAAACTGACATTGTAGTTTAACCATATTAGTTTTTCAAATTTTATAAAAACATATGATAATGTAAAAACATAGTAAACAATCTTCTTAGGACTTGGTTTCATCCTTCTACAATATGTGTGAAAAATTTGTGTTCCTCTTTACTCAGATTCCAGAAGAACTGCTCATTTTCCTTGCCTTTTCAAGAGGTGGCAAGCCCTCTGCTCCCTCTTCTGTCCAGCACACAGTGTTACTAGATCTGAAGTGCTGAACTCTCCCTTAAAGTTTTCCTATATAATACCCATTCTTCTTAAATTGTTCCTGTATTTGTAAATGCTTATTAACTAACCACTTGAATTGTACTATCTGTTTGTTGCAAGATTCTAATTGATATACCTGCTCATCCTTCAGTTCTTATCTTAAATATAACTTTCTTCTCAGGTTCTTTCCAGACCGATCTATTGGTATCTTTTTTCTACCATGGTACTTCTTTTTTTCTTTCATGGTACTTTAATTTTTGTCACAACGTTCATCCACACTAGTAATTATATATTTATTTGTTCATTTACCAATAGTTTCCAAACACTATTTCCAAACACAGTTCCTGCCAAATAACAGATATTAATAAGTATTTATAGTAAAACTCCAGGGTAAGGTAAATTCACCCATCCACCTTCCCAAACTTTTACTTTCCCAAAAAGTAAAAAGTAAGTTTTTACTTTTGGAAGGAGGGATGGAAATGGAAGAGAGGGTGAGATGTAAGCCCAGCCACAGGGAATCGACAGGCATCACAAACTCATGAAAGGTAATTTCTTGACTTTCCCAATATGTTGCTCAGTCTCTTCTCCTTGTGGCAGCCAAAATTATGGGCATCAGTTAACAACAAGATTACTAAAATTGCAGCTATTGTCTCAGATGTTCCATCACAGCCACAAGAACAGGAATTAATTTTCTTGATATTTAAGCCAATGTGCACATCCGATACTGTGTAATGCTAAATCACAGCTGGAATCAAAACTCTTGATAAGGTTGTTAGACTCTAATCACACTTGTTCATATTATTAAGTTTTCCATAGTGCTATCCTACTTTATAAGACTGTATTTTCAGGATCCCGCTTACTGCTTTGCAGTGGGGTTTCACTGTATTGCATAAATGGGTGAATGAAATCAAATTTATCAGTATTTCTCATATCTTAAGAATAAAAAAATACTTACGGTTAAGATAATGAATGGAATATGATGAAAAGAATTTGATTTTTCAAAGACTGAGTTTAAACTAACACGGTTTTGAGGGAAATAAAAATCAGTTAACTTTGTAAATAGAAATTATTAACTGTTATCGAAATGCTTCTGCTTTGGAGAAATCATGTTACACATACTGGGAATAAGATGTTCTGGGAAGTAACTGTTTCTGTTTTTGCACGTCTTTTTATAAAATTTAAAAAGGTAAGTTTACATACATTAAATCATTTGAGTGTAAAGATCTTATGATGTGTCTACTTATATGGTACGTAGACTCAATCAAAACTATTCTATCCTTTTCCTTTATTTCTTATATTTTAAAGCCAAAATCTAATCATTCTAGACCTCCTTGCATCTAGCAGAAGCCATTTGGCAATCTAACTAAGAAAAGTATTTAGCAGTCAGGGATTTCAGGAAAATGTTTGTTTCTTGATACAGCACGGCATACTCCTCCTCCTCCATTACTGTTTCTTCCTGACTGGTATGTAACCATAAAGAGTGGAGATATCAAAGCAGCGATATTTCAACAATGAAGAAAATCTCAGAATATAAAAAGACTAGTCTTGAAATCATTGAGATGTTGGACCAAGGCCAACAACTGCCTCTTTCTTGGCATCTTGTTGCATGGTAGTAAAATACATCTCAAATTTATTTAAGCCTCATTCAGCAGAATATAATTTTCTATCA
This sequence comes from Catagonus wagneri, assembly GCA_004024745.2. NCBI lineage: Eukaryota > Metazoa > Chordata > Mammalia > Artiodactyla > Tayassuidae > Catagonus > Catagonus wagneri. Next base: position 3,107,687 of record PVHT020000173.1, on the reverse strand, counting down.
AGAGAATAAGAAGATAATTTATTTTGTCTTCTGTGATATTTACAGCCAAAGACAATCAACGAATGATAGAGTGATTACAGAATAGTATTATTTAGCCAATGGACAATCTGAAGTTCAGCATCATTGGTACATGTTTATACACAGAATACAGGATAAAGCCTGCACCTAAACCTGAAGGAAAAGTACTCTTATTCACTAACAGTTCATAATCTAGGAGAAAAATAATACTTGCCTTAAAACTAATATATTGAAATTTGTGATGATTTAATAGGCTGGGTGTTTAATAGTACAAATAGCTAACACTTTTTGCGTGGTTATTATGTGTCAGTCACGTTTTAAACCAATTTATATACATTAACTTTTTTTATTCTCTGCATAACCATATTTCAAATGTGTATATTATGCATATTTTACAGGGGAGAAAGTTGAGGGTATAAGAAGTTATGAGTTTTTAAGTAACTTATCATAAGTGACACAGCCAGTAAGTGACAGAACTGGCATTTGGACCCATGCAGTCTGGCTCTAGCAATTTGCCATTGCCTCATACAATTTCTCACTGGTCTGTTGTTGTCAGTCCTAATGAAGTAGATATTTCACTCTGATTTAAGGATAATATAATTAAAACGTAGACGAGTTTTAAAAAACACAGCTTTCAGATACAATAAATAGAGAAATACTATTAACATTTATATAGCACTTAGTCTGTGCCAGGCACTGTTCCAAGTAATTTACATATATTAACCCATTTAATCCTCATAATGAAATAACAATTTGATGAGACTGAACCTACTTATTATCTCTATTTTATAGAAGAGAAAATTGAATCCTAGAAAAGCTAAGACACTTCCCCAAAGTGGCAGAACTAGTAAATGGTGCAGCTGGGATTCTAACCCAGAAAACCTGATTCTAACATTTAGATTTTAAACACACTAGTAGCAAAAACATAAACTTCTGTTCACTGCATAAACAGTAAAGGCTAGTAAAATTTGTAGACAAGATAGAGTATATTTAAACAGGGAAAGCTTTATAAAAGGGAAAATTTGATCTGAATTAACTTTAAAGGAGGAGAAAGTAAGTAGCAATAAGAAATGAAATTGAGATACAGAAGTTATTATTAAAAAATGGAGAAGAATCTGGGAATAATTACAGAATATCAGAGTCAAGTAGAAGTGTGATGGCATCCAATGAAATTAGTTGTACTTATAAAAGCAACAGATTAATTTCTAGATCTGAGAAAATTTTAAAAATCCAAAGGTAACTTGTTCTACTTTACCTACCAAATGATAACACCTACCAAGTGATACTGTTCACTTCAATTGTTGACAATTTACTCAATTTAATTCCACAACAATTTATGTTCTGACTAGCAGTTCTTATGAAAATAAATTCAAAAGCTATAGCTCCTGACTTCAAGGAAATTATAATTTTCCAAATTCCAAACTGTCAGCAGTTGTCACATTCGCCATCTCATTTTCAATTTTTAAATATGATTGATTTTAATACATTATTAAATAATTTAACAAATAGTTCATTAAACATGTATTGAGCAACAACTGGCTCCTAGACATTGAGTGAGGAGTTGTGACTGCAAAACCTTATTAGGAGAGAAGACATAAACAAATAATTACATTACAATGTGAGGAATGTAATGAAGCAGAAGAGTCCGTGTGCTCTGGATTCTGTAAAAAGAGGGTCATGCTGGAATGGATGAGGTATGAATTAGACATTTAGAAAAAACTTCAAAAGCTTCTTTTAAGAAATATTAGTGTATGTGCTAAGCAGTAGTGATAGAGCTCTGAAAAATTCAAACCTCATCTTTATACTTGCAAAGCTTACAGACAAATGGAATTAATGCAATCCTTGTAGCAAAGAATATTTTTTTTAAAGGAGTATGAAAGGAAGAAGCGAATGAAGAAACAAAGGAGGGACCACAGAAAAGAATTTTGGAACCAACCAAATGTTTACCTTTTGAATCAGCAGCTTCTAAAAATGGGGAGGTGCCACAAAAGGAGACAAATGAGAGAGGAAAGGAGGGATCAATCACAACACTTGAATCCAGTAAATTTTATAGTTTGAGAAAGGTTAGATATGCAGATAAATCTGGAAAGAGCAAGAATCAGTGCATATAAAAGAAGACTAAAAAGCACACTAGATTGATGATTCAGAGGTGTTAATTTTCTTTGGAAGTGACAGGCTAGGTCTTCCAGCTATGCCCTATCAAGTTAAAGCAGATTTTTTTTCCTTGGCACCCATGGAGAAAAATGTCAGAATTCATGGATATGATGGTGTATTTCACTAACAAAGTTGTCTATGAATAAGCAATGCAAACTGAATCACATTTGTACTGCTCTTATGAGATTTTCAAGGCAGACATACAGTTCTGTGAGTCCATTGAAAAACAATCATTTCTAATGAAAATGACTTTATACTTCTTCCTTTTTAGTAAATTTAAAATCAATGTAGTTGTCTTTTACTGATACTTCAATAAACATATTTTGTTTTTTCAAGTATAATTTTACACACAGTGTGGGACATGATGATAAGACGTGGTTCAATGTGAAGATAGCTTTGTACATTCAGGCTTTAAGGAGCTCCCTTTGCTTCAGGTATATACCAATGACAGAAAATATACAAAACAAGTAAGCTAAACATACACAAGATCCAAAAAAAGGTAAACATCTCCATAAATAAACACAAAACTAAAATATCAGCTTAAATTGTGGGTTTTCTGAGCTATCAGTCTGAAGCTAGTAGAGATGGCTGGGAAGTCCATGTCTTCTATAATAGAGAGTAGAAGTGCTGTATAGAAGACAGAAGACAGAAGAAATTACCTAGGCTCAATGCAGGTAAACCTTAATAGTAACCTAGCCAAACTCCAAATGGCTCAGTACCTGGATATTATGCTTCTAGTAAGGTATATAAGCCCACAGAGCAATTTTGCAGTTGGCACCCTGGGTAAAATACAAAAACAGGTACCAGAGGATACTGATTAATAAACACAATCGAGCAGAATATGGAGGAGTCAAAACTTTAAGAGGTCACCAACATGAAAATGATTCCACTTTCTTAAGGCCTTCCTTTGCTAATGGGAACTTCAAAAAGAGTTTCCTGGGAGCCAGCATGACCTGCTCACTGTGGAACAGGTACCCTAGAGCTAGACGGGATCAGGGGAAAGGTGAGCCACACAGGCTGCAGTGGGGGAAACAAACTTCTAGAAGCCAAGGCTATGCACCTGCCCCCCACAAAGACAAAGCATACACCATTCTACAGCATTCTACTGGATTTTTTAAAGTAACAAAAAGTACAATCAGCATGTCAGCATTTAGGATATAAAATATATGTTAAAATTATGGCAATGTAGAGGAAAGTTTTTGAGTTAATCAGGAAAGTTCAAGATAAGAAAAAATAGTATTACATGAAGAAAATAAGATAAAGCAGCTTAAAAAAGAAAAAAGACATTGGAAATGAACTTTAAAAAATACATCAATTGAAATGAAATTCAACTTGAAATTGAACAGCAAAAATAACACAACAGTAAATTAATGTATTAAAGTAAGATGCAGGGAAAAATTTAAAAGGCCAAAGGAAAAATTACATGATAGATAAAATATATGGAAGATAGAGAACTAATATCCAAGCCAGGAAAACTAGGTATTCCCAAATTTAGGTCAGAACATTTAACAATTGCTGTCTCTGCCCCACACAGTTCCATCCAGCATGAGTACAGACAACCTACAGAAACCTGAAATAAGTGTCTCAGATCAAGGAATCCTGTTTTCATCCTCATATACCACGGCAGCCTATCACATTGTTCTATTGTAAGAATGGAGCGGATGCAGATCATAATCCATTCTCAGTTCTCTCAGCTGAGTAATTGAGGCAATCCAAGGCTTAATCACAAAGACAACATGTACTGCTGCCTTCCCCATTAAAAATTAAGCATTCAAATTGAGCATATGTAACAACTGAAATAATCTCACATGTGTATCTTGTTGTCATGTCAATAAAGTTGTATGCTGTCACTGAAGTCATGTTACACAAAATACTAGAATCTTTTTTTTCATAAAAATATCTTTTTAAAAATGCCTTTCACCTTAATTTTTTTCACAATGAAAAATACGAGCATCAGACATTTGTAAAATTTTGTATGTTATAGTGAAATTACACAGAAAATACAAAGTTTGGGAGGCACTGGGCCAAGCAGTTAACATGAAGATAAGAAACAGTCAATCCTGTAAAATGTTAACATCATACTCTTTTTATATACAGGTTGATATTTGCTTAGATATAAAATGACACAAGTTATAAATACATCTAATTTTTTGGTTTCTCTAAAAGCACATTAAGGAAAGGTACTCTCACTCTGGTTCTCTTTAATGAGCAAGTATGCAATTCTTAATGATCACAGTGTCTCAAATTGTCTAAACCAAAAAAAATTTTTTGAAAGAAATTAAAATATAAATTATATTGTAAAGATTATGATTAAAATGTTCCTCTCTAAACATTATGAGGCTTCACATGCAGTAATCAGTAAGTTTATACAAGCATGTTTTTTGATAGTGAGCTTGATTCTTGGGCAGAGCAAAAAATTTTAATAAACAAAATACAAAAACATTATAAGAAAATTCTCACTCCATGTAAATTTCTGTTATATATGTGCTGTAACTCTATCAAGAAGTTTCTAGAAGATGTAGATGATGTAGATGCACCTACTGATAATGTTCCAAAGAAGTATAAAATATAGGAGATATGTGACTCAACATCCCATCAGAAAGTATTCATTCCAAAATGATTGGGAATGGACAACATAGGACATTGCTGAAATAAATTACATTTAATTTAAAAAGTTTATTCCAGGATATAAAAGTTTAGCAAAAGCTATAAAAGAAGCTTGGACTAGAGGATCTAAGTTAGGAACAGAATATAGAGTGACAGTTCACGGACTCCAAGAGTTATGCCAGAATAATTCCACAGGGCAAGCCAATACTGGTCATCAGCAGAAGTTTCAGCATTGTCAAATCATGGAGGGTCCCTCCATTTCATTAATGTATAAATGTTGTCATTGTCAAACTATTACATTTAGGATGGATAAGCAATGAGGCCAGGTCCTACTGTCTAGCACAGGGAACTTTATCCAGTCTCTTGGGACAGAACATGATGGAAGATAATAAAAGAAAGGGAGTGTGTGTGTGTGTATAGGAAATTGGTGCAGCATTGCAAACCAACTATACTCTAATAATTTTTTTAAAAAAATGTTTTCTTTGTTATTATCATAACACCAAGCACTGATTCAGTGCTTTGTACCAGGTACCAAAAGGCTTCATCTGATATAATACTACATGGTATACTTATGGCAGGTGGAGTGCTCTTCCATCAATTATTCAATCAGCAAACTCCTACTCACCCTCCAAATATCAAAGCCCAGAAGATTATAAGATAGGAAAAATAACAATAAGGGACCTAATTTTATGATGATTAAACTACAGAGGAGACAGTCAAAATTGCAGCAAGCTTTTTTTTTTTGTAGAACTTTACAAGCTGATTTTTAATTTTATATGGCAATGCAAAAAGCCTAAATTAGCTAGAACAATTTTTAAAAAACTACAGTAAAAGGCCTTACTATATCTGAATTCAACCCGTATTCTAAAATATATTAACCACGACAGTGTGGAAATTGAGGAAAGTGACATATATCAATGGAATATTGCCTACTAGGCAATTCAAAATGTTGTTTCTGTCAATTGGTAGCCATATGGAAAAAATAAATAGCAATCCTTATCATACTCTATGCACAAAAATTTATTCAAAATGGATCATAAGCCTAAATACAAAACCCAAACCTATAATTTTTCTAGAGGAAAAAGTAAAAGAAAATCTTTGCAAACTTCAAGTGATCAAAGCTTTCTTAGATAGAACACAGAAACAATGAGATAGAACACAGAAACAATGAGCCAGAATTTTTAAAAAAAATGATAAATTATATTTTATTAAAATTTAAAGCATACACGTCTAAATGCACAATTAAACAACAAAAACAAACAAAAAACAATTGAAAAATGGACAGAAGATCTAAACTGACATTTCTCCAAAGAAGATATTTGAATGACCAGTAGGCACATGGAAAGATTCTCAACATCGCTAATTATGAGAGAAATCCAAATCAAAAGTGAACAAGGTACCACCTCACAAGGATCAGAAAGGCCATCATTAACAAATCTACAAATAACAAACACTGCAGAGGGTGTGGAGAAAAGGGAACCCTCCTACACTGTTGGAATATAAATTGGTAAAACCACTATGGAAAACAGCATGGAGGTTCCTGAGAAAACTAAATATAGAACTACCATATGATCCAGCAATCCACTTTTGGGCATATATCCAGACAAAACTATAATTTAAAAAATACATGCACCCGTACACTCACTTCAGCACTCTTCATAATAGCCAAGACGTGGAAACAAGCTAAATATCCATCAACAGATGAATGAATTAGGAAAGTGTGGTATGTATATACAGTGGAATATTATTCAGCTATAAAAAGGAATGAAACAATACCCTTGCAGCAACATGGATGCAAATTGAGATTCTCACTGACAGTAAAGTAAATCAGAAAGAGAAGGACAAATGCCATATGATATCACTTATATGTGGAATTTCAAATATGGCATAAGTGAATCTATCTACAAAACAGAAACAGACTCACAGATGTGGAGAACAGACTTGTGGTTGCCAAGGAGAGGGGGGAGGGAGTGGGATGTACTGGGACTTTGGAGTTAATAGATGCAAACTATTACACTTAGAATGGATAGGCAATAAGGTCCTACGGTATAGCACAGGGAAATATATCCAATATCCTGGACAGACCATGATGAAAAATAATATATATTAAAAAAAAGAATGTATGTATATGTATGACTAGGTCACTTTGTTGTACGTATATGTATGACCAGGTCACTTTGTTGTGTAGAAATTGGCACAACATTGTAAATCAACTGTACTTTAATAAAAAAAAAAAAACCTTAAAGACACAATTAAAATGAAATGCAAACAACAAACTGGGAGAAAATATTCACAACACATAAATCAGGCAAAGATAAAAATAATGCTTATGGGAGTTCCTATTGTTGCTCAGCAGGTTCAGGACGTAGTCTCTGTGAGGATGCAGATTGGAGCCCTGACCTCACTCAGTGGGTTAAGGATCTGGCATTGTCCCAAGCTTCAGAGTAGGCCACAGATGCAGCTTGGATTCCATGTTGCAGTGGCTGTGGTGTAGACTGCAGCTGCAGCTTCAATTCTACCACTAGTCTGGGAACTTCCATGTGCAGCAGGGGCAGCTGTTAAAAAAAAAAAAAAGAAAAAGAATGCTTACGACTCAATAATAGTAAGATAAACAATTAAAATTTTTTTTAAATGAGAAGAGTTCAATATGTACTTTGTGAGAGAGAATATACAGATGGTTTTAGCCATGTGATGTACAGCATCAAGTCTTTGGAGATATGAATTCAAACTACATTGAGATACAATTCCACATTCATTAGCATGGAAAAATTAAACAAAATTAAAACAGAAATGGGAAGAATATTGGGAACTCGGACTCTCATGCATAACTGGTGAGAATATAAAATGGTACTACTACTTTTTAAAAAGTTGGAAGTTTCCTTTTTTAATAATTCAATGAATTTTATTATATTTATAGTTGTACAACCATAATAAAAACTTAAACATACACTTACCAATGACACAGACCCAAGAGAAACAAAAATATATAACTACAAAATGTCTAGGTCATAAATGTTCTTAATAGCTTTATTTTAAATAGAAAAAAAAACTTTAAATAATCCAAATTTCTAACAAGACACAAATGGGTAAATAAATTGATATATCCATTCGATAAAATAATAGTTAATAATAACAGGAAAGTATCAATTCATGGTATAATGTGAATAAATAAGAAAAATCATTATGCTATGTGAAAGAAGCCAAGGCAGAAACCAAAGAAACACACAAACAAAAAGAAAAAAATATAAATTTTATAAATCCACTCTTATAAAATTCTAAAGAATAAATTAATCTGTAATAACAGAAATCAGGTCATATATGGGGGTGCGGGATATACAAAGTGATGTAAGGAAATGTCTGTTATCCTAACTATTTTGATGATTTCCCAGATGTGTATACACACACCCAAACTGATCAAATTGTATACTTTAAATATGAGACATTTAGTGAAACCTAATTATACATCAACGAAATTGAAATAAGCTAAAAATTAAAAGGGATAATACTACATCCATTTCAGGGAAGAGGTTTATAATAAAAATGTCATCTTTAGGATAGGTTGCCTAAAGCTCATTTATTTGGGGTCAGTTTGCCTACAACATCTATCTAATAACACTTCTAGAAGATGGCATAATAGGACTGGAGCTCAACTCCTCTCATAAAAACAACAAAGTTACAACCAAATGCCAAGCAACCTTCAACCAAATGGACTGAAAACTTTCAACAGAAGACAAAGAGGAGACCACATCAAGAGGGGTGCCAGAGGAGAAGAGAGAGAGAAGGGGACAGAAAAAAATTTCAATGAAATAATAGCTGAAAACTTCCCTAGCATGGGGAAGGAACCATTCACTCAAATCCAGGAAATGCAATGAATACCATATAAAATAAACCCAAGGAGGAACACCCCGAGACACATATTAATAAAACAACTAAAGTTAAAGACGAAGAGAAAATATTGAAAGCAGCTACGGAAAAGAAACAAATAACATGAAAGGGAACCCCGATAAGTTTATGAGCAGATTTTTCAGCTGAAACTCTGCAGGCCAGAAGGGAGTGGCATGATATACTTAACGTGATGAAAGGAAAAAAACCTCTAACCTCTAACCAAGATTACTTTAACCAGCAAGGCTCTCATTCAATTTGAAAGAGAAATCAAAAGCTTTACAGATAAGCAAAAGCTAAGAGAATTCAGCACCACTAAACCAGCTTTACAACAAATACTAAAGGAACTTCTCTAGGCAGAAAAGAACAGGCTGCAACCAGAAACAAAACCTTGTCACTACAAATGACAAGGCTCACCAGTAAAGACATATATTCAGTAAAGATACGAAATCATCCATGCACAATTATGCTACCAAAATCAGAAGTTGTGAGAAGAGAGCACAAATGCAGGACACTGGATACACACTTGCAATTAAGAAACAAACAACTTAAAACAATCTCATTTATATATAGACTCTTATATTAAAACTTCAGGGTAACTGCAAACCAAAAATCTACAATTGACACACAAATAAGAAAAATCAACTCAAATACAACATTAAATAATTAAAAAAAGAAAAAAATAATAACACTTCTAAAATTGTATCACCTGTTAAATAATTAAAAGTCTGTTCAGATAGTTTTTAAGGTATTGGGGAGATATTTTTGCCATTTTAAGAAAATAAAACTGATTTATTTAATTTAAATATAACCTATTTGAATTTTAGCTTTTCTAGTCAAAAATTATTAAATTTTCAAAATTTTAGGAATGATGCAAACTTTTTCTATTTCTGTGGATTATTTTAAATTCTTCTACTTATAAAGCAATTTTTCAAAGTTATAGTTGAAAATACCAAAAAGCAATGCATTGGCATACTTTAAATGAGAGAAGAGCAAAACTTTTGTTAACACACCTTTATGTGAATGAGAAATAATTCTGGAAAGAACTACAGTAAAGTTTTAAGGGCTTTGAATAACAATCACTGTTTGTTTGACATGGAAATCATGTTTCACCATTGAAAGTTTTTAAATAGGACAGTAGTTTGATCTAGGCTACTTGAAAAGATTGATCTGGCAGCGTTAATGTGGAGTGGATTAGTGTTAGAAGAGATGAAAATTCTGCTAGAATGGTACTAAAATAAACTGAATGTCAAATCACACAGTTTTAAAGTAAGTAGAAGTAGCAACAATATTTTTAATAAAAAGTGAGTGGAGCATAATAAGAGTTTAAAACTTTGCCACTTTCTGCTTATAGGGAAGTAATGAGAAGAGAGGGAACAAAGAGAACTCTGACTTCTTTTCATTGTCTGGGAAAATAAAGCCTCCTATATAGGAGTCAGGAGAGAATTCAGGAATCTTATTGGTTGGGGGTCATGTTCCATATTGAGCATCCCAAAATTCAGGTTCAGGCAGGATACCCAGTTAAGAGTCCATTTAGCCCTACAGAAAACTTATTTGAAGTTTTCCGGAGAGACTGTAGGTAGGATTTGTCATTTTATGGCTGCCGAGCACTTGAACTATATTTAGGGAAGTGTCTATATTTAGGGAAGTGGACATAATTTTTTGTTTTACATAAAAGGCTAGGTGCTTGTTCCACCAGAGTCTTGATCCTAGACCTCAAAAACATATCTGAAACTTCAGCAATCAGATGCTGTCATTCAGAATGTGAATCTGAAATGGTTGACACAACGAAGCTAGGAGAGTTGGCCTCATGTCATGAACACAAACATCCAGTGTCTGTGGCCCCTGGTGGCAGAGTGACAGGACCAGTGGCAGCATGGAAACCTGATTGGTCCTGGAGGCAGAATTAGCTATGTCTTATTAAGGCTGGCTGTCCATGGTCCCTGATTAATTTTTTTTTTAAAAAAAACGGCATTACTGAGTTACAATGCAATACAGAGTTATAGAAATTCACCCATTTAAAGTATACAGTTTAGTGGGTTTTAATATATTCAGAGACTTTGCAATCACTGCAATCTAATTTTGGAACATTTTCATCACTCCAAAAGAAACCTTGTACCCATCAGCAATCAATCCATCTCCCTCCAAGTAACCACTTATCTACTTTCTGTCTCAATATATTTTCCTATCTTGGACATTCATGTAAGTGGAATTACACAATACATAGTCTTATGTGAGCAGCTTGTTTCACAGCAGATTTTCAAATCCATCCATATTGTAGCATGTATTAGTACTCCAGTCCTTTTTATTGCTGAATAATTTTATGGCTATACTACATTTTTTTATTCATTTGTCAGTGACTGGACATTTAGATTATCTCCACTTTTTGGATATTATGAATACGGTTGCTAGGAATATTTGTATACCTATTTTGGTGTGGATATATTTTATTTATCTTCGCTATATGTATCTAAAACTGGAACTGATGGGACATATTTAACATTTTGAGGAACTATCAAACTATTTTCCAAAGTAGTTGCACCATTTTATATTCTTACCAACAGTGTATGAGCATAACAATTTCTATACATCCTTAATAATATTGTTATTATGTATCACTTTTCTTATACCCATCCTATGATCAATAAAAAAGTTTCTTTGGAGTTTTTGCCTTATGTTTCTAATGACTAATGATGAGAATCTGTTCACTTTTTTACTGGTCATTCATATGTATTCTTTGGAGAAATGCCTTTTTAAATTATTTGCCTCTCTTTTTTTTTGGCTTTTTTTTAGGGCCACACTCACGGCATATGGAGGTTCCCAGGCTAGGGGCTGAATTGGAGCTATAGCTGTTGGCCTGTGCCACAGCCACAGCAACGCCATTACAGACTATTAACCCACGGAGCAAGGCCAGGGATCAAACCTGCAACCTTATGGTTCCTAGTCAGATTCGTTAACCACTGCGCCAGGATGGGAACTCCTGCCCCTCTTTTTAATTGTGTTTTTTGTATTTTTATTACTAAAAGACCTTTTTCCTACTTGATTTTTAAATCATGTTCAAAGTCCTAGTCTTTCCATCAGTTCCCTGTAGGACCCGGTATTCTACCATAAATTGCTTTTTTTTTTTTTTGCTTAAATGGGGCGCAATGGCTATCTGCTTGCAACTAAGAACCAGAGATCAAGTCTGGAGTACTTCTCTGTGCTTCTTTCAAAATAGGTTTCTCACTTAACTCCTGACCATTGATGGATTGTTGTAGTCTTGTACTAATAATTTCTTCATATTATAAATGTTTGTTTAGAATTTGTCCAAACAAAATGGATATTTGATTTAATAAAAGTACATGAGACAAATGAGAGAGACATATAAAATTTAAAGTATTAACAAGTGGGACATGAGTGAATGAGCAGTGACTAGAATTATTATTATTCATTTTGATGATGTATTTAAAAAGCAGAAGTAGGATAGTAGCTTGAAGCATAAGCAAGTTTGCTTACTAAGGGGAAAAATTTAAAGAGAAGAAGATATTAACATGAATATGTGAGACTAGATAACTAGTGAAGGAAATTCCTTAAGGAAGTGGCAGAGAGGTAGGGGTCAATTAGGTTTAGAAAGGAGGAAAGATACTCTTACTTGGAAATAAGGAAAAATAGTAATAAATTCGAGAAGAAAAGTGAAGAGATTTTGAGGTGGAGATGGGACCCCGAGAGAGTCTTCACCAAATAAATGTCTGTGATATTCTCTCGAGATCAGAGAAATATTAGGCTAACACCAAGAGTCAGAGTTTGGATGGGGGATGTTGAGGAAAGTAGGGAGGAGCTGAGGTAGTAATAAGGTAGCAAGTTAAAGGGAGTTAAGTTGAGAGGAATTTTCCAGCAAAAAATGATACTCTAGCAGTAGTGACTTCAAGAATATTTTTTATCCTTCTACTCAAATCTTTGAATTCTTCTTTAGGTTTTCTCTTGTACCTTCCTTAATAAAATTGGATCATAAGGGAATAACACCAACAAACACTCAAACACATAGAATGTTAAATATATATGAATTTGCTCTGGCTCATTCTTTAGAAGTTGGTCCTTTGTGAACTTTCCCCTTTCTTCTAGTTTTAGAGTATCCATTGCAAAATGAAAATACTATAATACTAACGGAGGTATATACATTTTACTAGTTCAAAATGTAGTTTTTAGAAAGGACCTTATTAGTCTTAAGTTTCCATATGCCTTCTTCATCTGTCAAGTGTCTTGGACTTAAACAAGTCTAACAGTGATTTCTATAGTGATACAGAGTTCTTCTCTGTGCTTCTTTCAAAATAGGTTTCTCACTTAACTCCTGACCATTGATGGATTGTTGTAGTCTTGTACTAATAATTTCTTCATATTATAATGTTAAACAAAAATCTCTGGACTACATATAGGTCAGGTTAGTTACTTTTTCTTTTCCATAATCTATTTTTATCTATTTTTCCCTTTTCAAAAATCAAAGACAACCCATTGCCATCCTTTTAAATAGCAATATATTCTACTCAGATTTTTTCATACATATATATATGAATATATATATCTGCATTCCACGTAGACTTTCTTTGTTCTTTTTATGTGTTTATGTATTTGCCTTAGTGTACAGAATACAAATCATGGATAGAAAAAAAAGCACATGAGATTTAAAAGATACTGATCAAAATACTTTTCAAGGTAGAAAAGTACTACATTTCACAGTTCTGTGAAGTTGGGGGTTTTACATTCTACTGCACTCTTCAGCTGAAGTTAGCACTCCAGGGGATTTCAAATCAGTTCAAAGTTATATAGTAAAGAGAAAAAGAAAAAGAAATGGTGAAATTCCTTCAGTTCAATTTCATTGTTTAGCATTTCAAAGGTTTCATCTATGTCTAGATTAAAGCCCTGGTTTCATTGGGTTTATGGATTTGTCTGAAGCCAGAAATATGTCCAAATTCACAATAAGCATTTTATGTATCCAAAATTAAATCAAGAAGCTTCATCGAGAAATCTCCTTTCAATTCAGAGGCAACATAAAGCCTATTCAAATGTACACACAATCTTTACATAACCGATAAAATTTTATTTGGCACATGGAAATGAAGAACAAACTTGGGGCTGTGAGTTTGTGGACCTATGGTTCTCATCCCAGCTCTTCCATTAGCCAGTTATTTGACTTTTCTCCTTTCTGGATCTTAATGCCATTGGCTATAAAATAAGACAGAACACTTGATGAAAGTGGATATTTATTCTATTCCTATAATTTTATTGATAGGCTCAGAGGACTTTTTCATTTATACTTCTTTGGGATATTTATATGAAATATGGTACTTGTGCCATATTGTATTTTACATATTGTACTTGTTATAGGTGCCTATAACAATAGCTTATAATGTACATTATGTACATATATAATGCATATATAATACATATGTACTTATATAAAGAATATTTCCTATTTTTAGAATTATACAAATTACCACCTCAGAATCCAGCCCTTTTACCAGAAGCTACTAATGCTTCATAATTGTTTCTTGATAGTAACCAAGTTAAAATCACCGCTATTTTTTATATGAAGAAACAGTAATTCCAATGTAATTTTTTATGGTACATCAGTTGAATCTTAAAATTGTACCTTTTTGCTTGCTAGTAGGTCATCGTTCTACTATGCAGTACAAAATTCCTGAGGTTTTATATAATACGACTTTATTTGCCATTGCCATGTGTCCAGTTAATGTCTCTCCAGACTTTAATCGAGTCACCTAGTAATGAATACTATTTTAAACACAAATTGTATAACATGAAAGTCATGAAAAATACTTAACAATTAAAAACTGGTCATTTAAAATTAGAGATACCCAATACTTAGCAAACTTTTCAATTGGCTTAAAGTCTACCTCAGCTCCCATGTATGATACGGTTTGCATATTTATTAAATCTTACTGAAATATAGGATCCTACTGACATAGCTAAATCATTGTCAATATCACTAAATCACTAATTCAGCAGAAATTCTGTTTTTACTTATCTAGTGTGTAAAAAAGATACATTAAAATTTATGCTCTTAATTATTTTATTGTTCCATTCAAGAACATTTACTAAGCATGTAATATTGGTTACAAATAAGGCAAGTTTTAATCTATTGGAACAAAGACAAGTAAAGTGTGATTTTTTTTTTGCCCCCAAGAAATTTGTGGTCCAATGAACATAAATAGACAAGTAAGTGGTCATAATGTGGTACATGATTTATATTTCTATTATACCTTCTAAATCTGAATCAAAAGATAGCAAGCCTTAATAATAAATTGTTGATAACCTGCTAAGTGCTCAAGGACATAGTTATTCTACAAAATTCTGGTTTCATAACAGAACAATTTAAAGCACATGTTATGTCTAAGTGTGAGAATAAAGCTAAAGAGGCATTGTAAAGCCTAGGTTTTTGCTTTTGCCTTTCAACTTTTCAATTAAACATTTAAGTCAGTAAGAAATGTGCATCTTATATTCAATACTGTACATAATAATAAGGCAATAACAGTTCTACTTCTGTGGTTCTCAATTGGGATGGTTCAGCCTCAGAGAGACACATGGCAATGCCTGGGGACATTTTTGGTTATCACACCAGTAGGACTATTACAGGAATCTAGTGAGTGTAGAGACTGGATGCAGCTAAATATCCTACAATGCACAGCAAGAACAATCTGGCACAAAATGTTAGTAGTGTTGCCACTGAGAAACCCTGTTACAGTTAAGCACTAAGGTTTATTATTTATCAATTATATAATTAAATTTGCCTAGAAGTGCACTTGAAATTAAAGTGGTTAAGTATAAAAGAAATCGTTTTCTCTGTGATAGAAAATATTCTATTTAGGTTAATAAAACACCCTAAAGAGAAAATTTCTAAAGGAGAATTTCCTAGGACCAGTTGATTGAGAAAGAAAAATCAGGACTAGTTAACAGTTCTGCATAACAGACTTACACAGACAGGACTTGAAAGCAGACAGGTACAGCACTGCAGCCCATTCCTGGGACATCCCTAAAGGACAATGGTGAATGGAAATTTGTCCAGTGAGCAGGATTTTGATCAGTGCACCTGGCTGTTCATTTTGCCTGGAAGAAAATATAGCAGACGTAAGGGTATACAATGATTCATGAGCTGTGGACAATGACTGGACACTATTGTAAAAGACTTGGAAGGAACACGATTGAAAAAAATGATGATACAGAAGTATTAGGAGGAAGGATATAAATATACTTTTTGATTGGCAAAGTATATGAAGGTGTTTGTGTCCTATATCACTGCCCATGAAACAGTGACACGAAGAATTGAGAATTTTAATAATCAAGTGAATAGGACGACCTGTTTTTTGGATACCAGTCAGCTTCTTTCCCCAGTTACTCCTGTTATTTTCCAACAGACTCATGAACAAAGTGGCCGTATTTGCAAGAATGGAGGTAAACTATGGGCTAAGTATCAAAAACTTCAACCTACTAAAACCAGTCTGGCTACAACCACTACTGGGTGCCCAGTCTGCCAGTATCTGAGATCAACACTGAGTCCCTGATATGCACCATTCTCTAGGGTGATCAGCCAGCAACCTGGTGGTAGGTTAATTATACGGGGCTTCTTCTGTCATGTAATGGATGATTCTTTGTTATTATTGAAATAGACACTCTGGATATGCTTCTGACTTCTTTACATACACTGCTTCTGCCAAAAATACCATCCAAGGACTTGTAGAATGCTTTATCCACTGTCATGGTATTCCATATAGCATTGCTTCTAATTGGGGAATTTACTCAATAGTTTAAAAAAAGGGGGTCTATGTTCATGGAATTTAGTCTTTCCATGACACCTATCATTCTGAAACCACTGGCTTAAGGGAATGATGAAATGGCCTTGTGAAAACCTGATTACAGTACCTACTAAGTGTCAGTATCGTGGGGGACTGGAAAAATGTCCTCCAAGGTGTTGTGCATGCTCTAAATCAGCCTTCAGTGTATAAGGTTACTACTACCACAGTCAAGATTCACAGACCCAGGAATCAAGGGAGTGTCACCACTCACCTCGTGATCCACTGGAAAAAATATTGCTACCTACTCTCACAACTTTAGGCTCTGCCGATCTATCTAAATTAGTTCCAAAAGAAGGAATGCTTCTACCAGGAGACACAACAATGATTCTACTGAACTGGAAGCTAAAACCACCACCCAGCCACTTTGAGCAACCCATGTCTTTGAATCAGTAGGGTAAGAGAGTTACTGTACTGATTTGACTGATCAGTTCTGATCACCAAGAGGAAATTAGGTTCTACTACACAATGGAGGTAAGGAAGAATGTCTGGAATACAGGAAATCCCTTAGGACATTTCTTAATATTACCATATCCTATGATTAAAATCAATGGAAAACTATAAGAATCAAGGTCAGGCAAGGGGCAAGTGTTAAAATATAGCTTCAGGAGTTCCCTTCGTGGCTCAGTGGTTAACGAATCCGACTAAGAACCATGAGGTTGCGTGTTCAGTCCCTGGCCTTGCTCAGTGGGTTAAGGATCTGGCGTTGCCGTGAGCTGTGGTGTAGGTTGCAGACGAGGCTCAGATCCCGCGTTGCTGTGGCTGTGGCGAAGGCCGGCGGCTACAGCTCCTGTTAGACCCCTAGCCTGGGAACCTCCATATGCTGCAGGTGCAGCTCTACATAAAGGCAAAAAGACCAAAAAAAAATATATATATAGCTTCAAAGAGGCCAAGGGTACTCTTTTTAGGTAATAGAAACATTCTGTATCATAATTATAGTGGTGGCTACACATTTATATAAAACCATCAAAATCCACCAAATAGCACACTTAAAATTGGTGAATTATACTTTATATCATTTTTCCTCAGTGCAGTTGAATTAAAAATAAAACTCTTCTATGACAATAAAGATTCTCAATACAATGTTGAAAACAGATGATAGACAGGGAATACATACTTACAATACATATACTCAATAAAGTATATGTAACTGCAAAAGAAAAAAATTCTTAGAAGAACATTTATTTATTCATTCTTTTTATTCAACAGTTTTTGAGCTTATGCCATTCATCATGCAGTTTTAGGGGCTGGAGTTAATACCAGAGGGGGAAAAACAACACAAAACAAGAGCAAGAACAAAAACTGCCCTTATGGAATTTATAATCAAAGGGGACAAAAAAATTAATAAATAATCATAAGAAAAGCCATGATCTTGATTATGATAAGACTCAGAGCTATTTCTGGCTCATCCATGGTAACTGTAGGTCTTTATGGAATATATTTTTGTGTTAGCTTTCATTTGCAGCTCAAGTTTTCTATCTCTACTGAGTTCCCCCCAAAATTTCTCATCACTTTTATCTTATTTGATCTTGTTTCTAAGAGGAAAGTTAGAGAATAGTTAAATCAATCAATACAAAATAAAACATAATGCTAAAATTGGACTCTCTTTAATTCAGTTTCAGTTAAATCCCAAAGGCTGAGAATGTAGCAAGTATGCACAGATTTTCAAATGACAGAAGAGACCATTACATACATACAAAAAAATGCCAAGGTGTCTCAAAAGCTAGGGTTGTGATCATTAGCCTAATATTCATCTTAAATGTATCAGATGGTTGATGCTGAAGAAGTGGCCTAAGGATCACTTAAAAACACACCTAATAAAAGAAGGCTTCCTAACAGAGGCCAGGCTATCTCATCAGAAAGACACTTTAGGAACCAAGCGAGGGAGTTGTTTTGAGAAGTAATTTGGAGTGTTTAAGCATTTTTTCTCCATCATGGGAGGGAGATCTTCCTTCATACCTTATTCCAAGGAAGAGAGGCTATAGGCATCACTCTGACAGCTTGATACGTATCCCATGGAGCTTAATGGGATATTGGGCTCCAACACTTTGGCTCAGTGTTGGAGAGGAGTGAAGATGAAAGGCTCTGACTAGATTATCTGCATGGCAGTAGAATTCACAGAAGTGACCGCTGTTAGATCAAGCGACTACCCTACTGGAGACTCCTCAGAGTTATATATTTCCTATGGTTTGAATGCAGTCCTTATGTCAGGGAAGCAGCATAGGACCCACTTAAAAAGGCCCCACAAAATGCTGGCAGGTAGCAAAACTGGCCAGCTGGAAGAGACATAAGGTATAGAGATGGTTTTAACTTGCTAGAATAGTCATATTCTAAAGTTAGTATACTCTGGCAGGTATTCAAAAGCTGACTGTTTGTATCATGTTGTGCTTTCATAGGTTTCTCAAAGACCCTCCTACTGAGAACAACTAACTAAAGCTCCTTAAATGAGGGCAAAGCCATTCCATGAGCCAGCTGCTACCTGCCCCCTCTCAGCTCCTACATCCTGTAGTACTCTGCAGGCCTCCTTCCATTCAGACCCCAGGGCTCTGCATGAAGCCCGATTGGATGGGGTCCATTTTAAACTGACATCAGAATAACCTCTTCAGAATTAGCCCTTTTATACCCTCTTAGATGATAAAACTCAGTTTTGAATAATCACCCCTGAAAAATCTGCATAATTGTCCTCGCAACTCACTTTTTTTAAGATACCACTTACAGTTTGTCTTTAGTCTCTGGACCTCAGCTAAAGCTGAGGCAGAAAGCATTCCATTTTTAAATTGTGTTAATAAACAAATCAGGATATTTAAAGTATCAGTAGAAGGCGAGTTAACACCATGGAGACACTAAGAAAAAAAATCAGCGAAGTTTGGATATGGGGAAAAAAGGATAATTAAAAGTCAAGCATCCCTTTAAGGATTAAGTTTGTGTTAAAGGAAATGATAGTGAGATTCCCGCATAATTAAACAAATTGACCATAGTCTTTTATTCACTTTCTCCCCAAGATTCTCACTAAAATATAAAAAAAGAACTTGAGTTAACAACATATAAAGACAAACAGAATGGGACAAAAGACAATAATAAATGTTAGGGTCATTCTGCAAGAGCAGGAGGCACTCCTACCCAGGATTTGCTTTGGATGCCAAGACTGATGACACTACATACACGCCAAGAAGGAATGAAAAGATTTATTACTTACATAACTGGAGTCTCTGGGGAGAGGAGGGTAGGCCTCTCAAGCACGTCTGGAGTTTTGAGGGAGCAAAAAAATGAGATTGGCATGAGATTTTAATGTAGTTAGGATGTGGAAACAGATGGAGAGTTCACACAACTGGCAGAGCCTTGTGAGGTTTGAGTCTCCTGCTAGTACCAAAAGAGGGAGCACCCAGGCTTTCTTTCAACTTGCAGCGATGTGTTATAAAAGGGTATAGGAAAGGGTAAGGCTTAAAAACTATCAGCATTCAATCATCAAACAACGGAGTCTGACTCATTACAGTAGACAAATTTCAACAAAGTTTTAAAACAGAGAGAACTGTTAAAAGAACAAAAATATGAGGGGAGAAAGTAGAGCCTTTTTTTTTTTTTTTCAAGCAGAAGCAGGACATTCTAGCTGTAAGTGAGGGGATTTGTAATACAGAACTCCTGAGAAGAACACTGCTAGGACTATTAGGCTGGAGTAAGGTTTATACTTTTTAGTAGCAACTTATGGGAACCAAAGACCAGCAAAGTAAAGTTTTAAAATACAGAAGGAAAATGATTTCTCAATTATTAATTATGTGTGAGAGTAGAATAAAGGTCATTCTCAGACACTCAGGATTAAGTTATTTACCATAATGACTTTTCTAAGGAAATTACTGGAGTATGTATTATGGATGAACTAAACAGAAAAACAGAGTAGACAAGGGCAAAATTCATTTTCTAGCCCAGAAAAGCAACAATTCCTGATTGAGGCTGAAAGAAGTGCTCCAAGAAATAAAAGGAGGAAGATGTAGGAAAGGGAAGAGAGAGGAGGAGGAGAAAAACGGAAAGGAGGAAGGAAGGAGGGGAGGGAGTAAACAATGGAGGGAAAAAGAAAGACTAATATGCTCACGTGTTTTCCAGTTATTTAACATATACACTGGAATATTATAGGGAAATAGTGATATTACCTAGAAAACTAGGAAAAGGGAAACTTTTTTGTTTTTTTTATGGTCACACCCACGCTGTATGGAAGTTCCCAGGCTAGGGGTCAAATCTGAGATGCCACTGCCAGCCTACTCCGCAGCCACAGCAATGTGGGATCTAAGCCACATCTGTGACCTACACCACAGCTCATGGCAATGCTGGATCCACTGAGCGAGGCCAGAGATCGAACCTGCATCCTCACAGATACTAGTCGGGCTCTTTACCACTGAGCCATGATGGGAACTCCATGAAATGGAAAATCTTAAGAAATCATTAATAACAGGAAAAAGTTCCATAAGATAGTAGATGCAATTATAGTAGAACACCTGATTCAACAATGAATAACATTTTCTCATAGCAGCATAAACACTGACTATTGATTTAACCAAAAATTATAATGTAATTATAAAGGAAAGATGCAAGGAGCAGAAGTAGGTGTTTGCATAAAAATGACAAATCCTCAGCTATCACATTAGAATGCCAGTCGATATTAAAATGCATCAGTGATATGGCCTAATAGTTAGAAATAGGAAAGCAAATGATAGACATATTAGAAAGTGTTTCTTCATTAGCAGAAAGACACTTAAAACTTTAATCTCTTTGGTATTCTTCTCATTTTAATCATGTATTACACTAAAGAAACAAAATAACATTAACAATTAGAAATCTAAAGTCAAATGAACATGAGCAAAAAGATGGGCTTAGTTTTATAGGTGGAGTTTGAGATGATGTCATGATATAGTTTTCAAATTATTACTTGTTGATTTAGTGTTATGGCTGGATGGAATCAGTGGAGATAAAGTAATAGAGTCTTATAACTGAGACGATATCCAGAGAAGCCAATTGTTCAAGGAATAGTCTCATCTTATGTACAAGAAACCAGTAATACAGAAAATGCCATTAAGTTACAGAATGTTTGAATTTATCTTCAAATATAAATTTCCATATTTTTTTTTGCACATGCTTCTCTGTTATTCTGGAATTTCAAAAATTCCCTACCTCCTTTCACAATAAAAAGAATATTTATTAAGAAAACTTTCCATCCCAGGAAGAAACCATTAGCGAGAATAATTTAAACAGGCAGAAGCAAATGCCTGATATATGTAGATATTATGTCTATCACAATTGCAATGTGAGAGGGGTAAAAATTGTTTTATTCCTATTAAAGTGGTCATATATTATAGCTAAATTTAAGTAGTGAAAGTTATACTGTTTAATGATTATATGATTTTTTCATTGTCCAAGACAAAGGATGGAAATGACACGCTATAAAATTTCCTTAAGATTGAAAACAGAAATGCCACATTCTTCCATGGGAATTGAACATCAGCTTAAATTGTAATAACAAATAAGCACTTCTTAATGGTTTCTATTTCCTTTCATAAGTTTATAAGATACTAATCAAAGAAACTCTATGGCAATGAACTCAGAACAGGAGCAATGACCCCACTGAGGTCCTTGAAACGATTTAGATTGAGGAGAAATTCACATCCCTTTCATTCTCCCACTATTCAGAAAAACTATTTCATAATAAATAATCTCACAAGAATTTTATAATGATAAACATATGCTTGGCCTCTTAAAGTCCTATAGGCCTTTCAATGTTTAAATTAAAGAGAGAAAAAATGCAGAGAATGTCTATCTTCTGATCACAGAAAGAAAAAAATGTGAAAAATGCATATATAAACACACAAAAAGTTTTCTTTAGCATATTTCAAATTATTCTCTTAGAGTTAATTTTGCAAATTGAAAGTGGATTTTATTTTTATTTTTCATTTTTAAAAGTTTTATTAAAATATATTTGATTTACATTACAATAATTTCTACTGTACAAAAAAGTGATTCATTTATACACACACACACACACATATCCAAAGACATCTTCATGACTTAAAATCTTTAGAAATAATTTGCTGAATTATACTCCACCAGCAGTTTTTCTTTCCACACTCACAAAAATGCTGAAAATTATAGAGAAATTTTTTTTTGGCCATGCACATGGCATGTGGAAGTTACTGGGCCAGGGATCAAACCTGTGCCCCAACAGTGGCCTGAGCTACACCAATGACACTGCTGGATCCTTAACCACTACGCTATGAGGGAACTCTGTAAATTAAAATGTTTTATGTTTGCACATTAGCAAAAAAAATGAGGTGGCACATTTATTTAGTCTTTTCTGTTATTATTGACAATTTCACATATTTATTTCTTTTTCATTTCTTTTTTGAATTATATATGCATACTCAAATTTATTTTTTAGTAATAGCTTTCTGTATTGATAATAGTAACACTTTGTAACATGTTACAAATATTTTCATGTTTCAATCTTGATTTATTTTTAATTAATCAAGTTACAGTGGTGATAATTAACCTTGTCACCTGCATATATTTATTAGAAAATGACAACAAAATTCAAAGTCAAGATTCAAGTAAAATGCCATATAATATTATTTCGGGTTTTTTTTGAGCTGTGTTCTTTGTCACAAATGTATTAAAGAAGAAACTCTAAGCTAAAAATTCTATTAAAGGACAGAGAACTGGACATGACATCATTCTTGTCATGCAAGTAGCTAGAGACTCATCTTTTAATTTTTTTAGCGCTCTTTCTGACTAAATGGGTTAATCCATCTGAGTCCAATTCATCTGCTTTGGGATATGATAATTTTTCTCAGAATACTATAAATATGACAAAAGTAATTTTCATTTTTTAGAATTTTTTCAAATTGTCCTAAATATGATATTTAATAATTCACAAGTTAACAGTGCCATTGTTCATGAATTATGTTGCTTAGTTAATTGGAATTCTTTAGAGGAATATTAATCTTTTTCATGCTGTAGTCCCAATTAGAAACTTTATACATCTATGTGCCACAAAGCAATATACCCGACTTCCAGGCAACTAGATTTATGGGAATAAATAAGTTAAATCCATAAAATCAGAGACTTAAAATGCAGGAATTTCAAGCATTAGACAGATATGATTTTGCTGGCTTAATATTCATATGGGCTTTATTTCTTTGCTAGTACTATAGTTTTACTCACTAACTTTTTACGACTGGGTAGGGGAAGCTAACAGTTTATAATGGAACACATGTTAAATATTAAATATCTGGTCTAATGTCACAAAGAACTGCAGCTTCAAGAGCTGAATCCAAGTGTCTTAACACCAGTTTGAATTTTAGGTAGTCTATGCTGATCCTCCATGTTCCCATTCAAAATATTATTAAAAAAACATTATCCACTATTATAGATCCATCTATCATTTTACATAGATAGTAAACAGAAAAAATGTTTTTCTTAAGGAAAGAAGAGGTATCAGCAATTCACAGTACTATCATAGAATTATCGCATAAATTTCTGATTATTTCCTATTTTTCAATATAGGTAAATTGATTAGTTTTTAATCTTAATTTTTTGTGATCATCAAAAAAGTATTAAAAAGTGTTGCCAACATTGTGTCCAATAAAATTTCACATCTGTGGAAGTTAAATTTAGGAACTGGATGACAAAAATCTAAAACCCTTTTCTCTTATTGCAGAGACAAAGGAAAAATATCATAGGAGAGAGAAGCAAAATAAAGGTAAGTTACTGGAACAGACTCAGGGAAACAGGACCAATAATTGCTCAGGCTGCAGGCAACTCCAACCACCTCGTCAAACTGTTTGAATTACCATACACACTAATGCTAAAAACAGGATCTTATCAGGATTACAACTCAAATAGAGAGATGAGGTGAGATAAGGAGCAATGGCTTTACTTTAAACTTATTTCCAGCAACATGAATGGATCTAAAGGTTATCATATTAAGTCAAGTATGCCAGATAGAGGAAGACTGGTATCATGTGATATTGCTTATATAGGAATCCAAAAAACGAACGCTACAACAAACTTATTTACAAAACAGAAATAGACCCACAGGCATAGAAATCTTAAGGTTACCAAAGGGGAAATGGAGGAGAGGGAGAGATAAATTAGGAATTGGGATTAATATATACATACACTACTATATATAAAACAGATAACCAACAAGGATCTACCAGGGTATAGCACAGGGAGCTATACTTACTACTTTGTAAAAACATACAAGGGGAAAGAATCTGAAGAAAAGATTCAGGTATATCTGAATCACTGTGCTGTACACCTGAAACTAACACAACACTGTAAACTAACTATATTTCAATAATAAAAAAAAGTGTCTAAATTGATTTAAAAGAAAAAAGTTTTCTTCTTTCTCTCCTTTCTTCCTTCCTTAATTCCTTTTTTAAATGCAATAGTACAAGATCATCAGTCTTTCCACTGTGAGCCTGTAGATTTTGGAGGGAGTTTTCATGCAAGGATAAAAAATGTATTCAAAAAATAGTAAAACGGGCAAAGAAAAAGGGGTAGCCAATCATGCAAGTACAGGAGGTTCTTAGGTTCAAGAAAAAATGCTTTATTGACTGGTAAACTTTGCTGGAGTTTTATATTCCTAAATTCCTAGTAAAGGAAAGCATAAACCATGTTATCTGATGTGCAAGTTTTGTTACTTTTTTCTTTATAAATAAAATATAAACATGCTTCATAGTGATTAGATACCGAAAAAAACAAGAACTGAGAAAAATAAAACATAATGTCCTGACTTGAAATAACTACTTTTTCTTCTCTTGCATTAGTCTTTAGGCATTTGCTGTTTTCTAATTGCTCTAATCATAGAATATGTCCAATTTGCTGTTCAACCTTTTTATTTTCTAGGACAAGAATTACCCATTATATTGTCTTCAGAGTCAATATTTATAAGATTCCTTCTCATTAATATCTCACACTTTATATCTTGCCACTTTTTTGTTATAATAATACTTCATTGAACATCCGCAAGGTGTGTAATTTTCTGCATAGTTTAGATAATATTCTCAAAAATAGATTTACTAGTCTAAAAAACTATAAATATATTATGGCTTTTGATGAACATTGGCAAATTACTTTCTAAAAATGTTATGTTGATTTTGAGAGCCAATAGCGTGACTGCCATTATTACAATTTTGCCAACATTGATATCATTTTTTGTTTTGTATTTTATTATCTTTAATTAATTAAAATTAATTATTGAGACTTTACTTCTTAGAGCATTTTACTTTTAGAAATTGGTTATTTAGTAGTCTATACATTTTCTTCCATTACTATGCCAGGATTGAATTTTATTTCTATTGATTTTCTAATACCCTTAAGGAATTTACTTGCACCTTTCCTTTTTACTTCCACATTTCCTTTTTTTAACTTCTGCTTTTTGTATTTTTATTCTTCTTCTCTACTTTTATTTCATCACCAATCTATTGAAGATGCATTATTTTTTCTTGTAAATTCATGTGGGACACACACACATCCCTTATCTAATATATTTTGTAAATATTTCCCAGAATATTGTTAGCTTTATTTTCATCACTCAAATTTTTCTACCTTTCCTTTACTCTTTCTACAAAGATTTGCTAGATTGCATTACTCCACAGATTTCCAGCATAGGACCTGACCAGTAGAAAATATACATAATAGGAGTTCCCATCGTGGGGCAGCGGTTAAGGAATCCAACTGGAAACCATGAGGTTGCAGGTTCGAGCCCTGGCCTTGCTCAGTGGGTTAACAATCCGGCGTTGCAGTGAGCTGTGGTGTAGGTCACAGACACGGCTCGGATCCTGCCTTGCTGTGGCGTAGGCCAGCAGCTACAGCTCCAATTAGACCCCTAGCATGGGAACCTCAACATGCCATGGCTGCAGCCCTAAAATGACAAAAAGGAAAAAAAAGAGAAGAGTTTAGAAAATTCTTCACTGGCCGACAATCACCCAGTGACTGGTAAGAAATAAGATAAAGTTATTGAGCAGCTTCGGAGGCTTTGGGGCAAGTGGCCCACACTATGGCATCCAGTAATTCCAGTAGTCAACCATAGGGTCTTCAAACAGGTAAGAGATCGGTTATAAAGTGGTTTTTAGATTAAGCATAAATGTAATTCTTAGGATATTAGGAAATATATTTTCATCCCAAACTTCATTTGATATCCTGGTTAAATTCACTTTATTAAAGATAAACTTTTATTTCATTAGATATACATCTGCATGTACATATAGATATATCATCTTGAAAACAGCTGTATGCCTCTGCAAGTGGCAGCAAACACCCTATTTCTGACTGAATTTATCCTCCAAGATTATATAAAATACACATAAATTATCAAAACTATAAATGTTCTATCTTATTTAGCTCTTTTAATTCAAGAAATGGTAACTCCTAAAGGCTTTCCTAATTCAATTTATCACATTTTATTGGGTTTTAATCTAATAAATTTATGATTTTAAAATATAACTTTAAATATTTAATTCATACACTTATTCATTTATTCATTATATTTTCTATTTGCCAGCCCCTGGGCTATCAACTTATTTCCCTAGAGCAATATACAATGAAGATTGCTATTGTAATATAAAGTTATTTTTCTCTTGTTAATGTGCTAAAAGGATTAATACTGAGGATGGAATTATCTTTATTTTCTTAAAATAAAGCCTATTTGGTATGGTATTATTTTAATAAGCTGGTAGATTTAATTTGAAAGTTAGTTTTTACTGTTTCATATTGATATTTGTGCATTATTTTTTCATACAGATATCAAGCAATTACGTTTCACATGAATTCAAGCTATTTACTGAATAATCCACTTTTCCTGATGGTTTTAAAATGGAATCTGCATAATATGTGAATTTCCATACATTTATGGATTTGTTTTGAACCCTATCTCCTTTCATTTATCTTATTTCTAGTAGAGCTTTAGAGAATGTATCGATCTCACAGCGTAGGACATTCCTCACTTTTTTTTTAGGGCCACACCTGCAGAGCTGCAGCTGTTGGCCTATGCCACAGCCACAGCAACCAGATCTGAGCCGTATCTACAACCTACACTGCTGTGGCAATGCTGGATCCTTAACCCACTGAGTGAGGCCAGTGATCGAACCTGAGTCCTCACAGACACTATGTCAAGTTCTTAACTCGCTAAGCCACAATGGGAACTCCCTCATTGTTCTTTTTATTTTCAAGATGGTGTATCTATTCTTCTGCACTTTTCTTTTCCATTTGAATTGTGAAATTAGATTGCCAAATTTCAATATCCTAGTGTGACTTAAATTGATACTGATTTGAATTTAAAATTTGAAAAGAATTTATATCTTTACAATAGTGAACTCATTTAAGAATGCAGCAGATATATATTTATTCAGAGCTTTTATATCCTCTTCAGTTTTGGTGGAATCTCTTTTTTTAATTGAAGTATAGTTAATTTACAATACTGTGTTTGTTTCAGGTATACAACAAGGTGATTCAGTTACGTATATATTTTTTCAGATTATTTTCCATTATAGGTTATTATAAGATATTAAATATAGTTCCCTGTGCTATACAGTAGATCCTTACTATTTATCTATTTTGCATATAGTAGTTTATAACTGTTATTCCCATACTCCTAATTTACCCCTCCTTCCCTTTCTCCTTTGGTAATCATAAATTTGTTTTCTACGTCTGTGGGTATATTTCTGTTCTGTATGTAGATTCAATTTAATTATTTTTAGATTCCACATATAAATGATATTCTATATCTGTCTTACTCTGTCTGACTTACTTCACTTAGTATGATATTCCCTAGGTCTATCCATATTGCTGCAAATGGCACTATTTCATTCTTTTTCATGGCTGAGTAATTAATATTCCTTTGTATATAGAGACCATCTCATAAACCAAATCATCTGTTGATGGGCCCTTGGGTTGTTTGCATGTCTTGGCTATTGTAAATAGAACTGCTATGAGCATTAGGGTTCATGTATCTTTGAA
>PVHT020000173.1:3000163-3073592 GCA_004024745.2 Catagonus wagneri | reverse complement strand
TTCCAGTTTCTAGAGATCCCAAGTTATTGATAATATTCTGATTTATATTTATTACCTAAAAGACATGTATATTCAGATGAACTGCCTTAAAGTTTATTATTTCTTTACTCCTAAGGCTATTCACTCTGTTTAGATCTTGTAGAAATTAAATTATGTGGGGTCCAAAATAGTAAAATTAATAATTGATACCAAGTATATAATATTGGAAGAAGATAGAGCGAGGTTATCTAGTGAGTTTGGAATACATCTTTCTAACATGAGCATGCTGATGTGACAGATTTTTAGAAAAACAACCACACTTATTACGTGCATTCCAACTGTGAACTTCATCCACACTCCCCTTGCTGCATAGTTTACTCCCTTGAGTTGCTTTTGTAAGTGTATTTCTCTTCTATCAAATTTTCGTGTATTTTTAGGGCAGTCTAATTTTAATGTGGGATACCATCAATATTTGAACATAGTACATTCTAAATCAGTGTTGTTTAAATAAAAAGATAAATTAAAGCAGATAATTTTCAACCTCTGAATTTTTTTTTTTAATGATTCAAGTCTCAGAGGTAATTAAGTGTCCTGAGTAGTGACAGTAAATAATCACTGCAAAAGGGAAAACCCATCCCTCGTTAAAGGGAGAATTGTTCTAATTAAAACATAAAACAGTTTTAAATTGATTTCTGAAAGCATGCTATCTTTGGTCCACCCATATGAGACAAAGAAAGAATCATGGATAATTGGTTTGTCTTAAATAATTTCTTGTGGAGAGCTGTCTGGAACTATTGCCTAGTTCAAATGTCCTTGTTAACTGTGCTAATCTGAAGTGCTACCTCTGAATTTTAAATAATACGATAGTATAATGCCTTGATAAGCTAAAATCAGTGTATTCTCATCAATTTGTGATTAAAATGAATGCCTAATTTGTATTTAAATACAAATTACTTCTTTAAATAAAACAGGAATTCTTTTTTTTTAAATTTAGTAGTAAATGACAACATTTAAATTCACAAGCCTCGTTTGTGCAAATATTATTTTAGGTTAAGCCAATATCAATGTGACATAACATGGAACTAAAACAATAAAACACTGTCACTGAATCATAGCGCCATCGGAATCCATTACACTGTATTAAATCATTCTCTGGTTATATGAAATGTAAACTAAGAGGTAAAACCAGACAGAAAGGGAACAATTTCTGTGCAAATCCAAAAGGAGAAGGAGAAAGAGACTGCTTAGGACACCTCAGGGATAAAATAGCTATTACTTGTGAAAAGCTTTTATGATCAACACAATTATATTCCTTCATGATCAAAACATTCACACTGATCTATGTTTTAGGAAGACACATATCATATCCATCTCTAAAGGAGCCATACCTCCTCTTGAAAAGCCCTTCTGGACATGGTTATTGATCTAAGAGTAAACTTCAAGTTCTACAATATTTATACAGAAAATTTTCTCCCAGTGTTACAACATCCCCTTGCTCTCTGCCTGCATCCACACAAAGGGACAGAACTGATAACGAATGTAGAATCTCACTGGCTTCGCTTCAATTTATGACCATTAAATGAAGGGGTCCTCACTGCTACTCATAAACACACTATACAATTTCCAGACCCTAGAGGTTTCCACGCAGTGGTTAGCCATACTTGCTGTTACAATTTTTTTCTTCTCCAATTTTCACTTGAACTCAATCCAGCTAGGCTTTTGTATAACTTAGCATACCCAAAATGAGCTCTTCCCAACATCCTGATAGCCCCACCCTCTTCACAACACATATTGTTCTTAAAATCTTTCCCATCTCATTCCTTGATCATCCCAAAAAACTTGTAGACACATTTTATTCCTCTCTTTTTATCCCTC
The DNA here is from genome assembly GCA_004024745.2 of Catagonus wagneri. Taxonomy (NCBI): domain Eukaryota; kingdom Metazoa; phylum Chordata; class Mammalia; order Artiodactyla; family Tayassuidae; genus Catagonus; species Catagonus wagneri. Next base: position 3,071,738 of record PVHT020000173.1, on the reverse strand, counting down.
CACAAATAATCCATCAACAAATTATGCCAATTCTACCTTCCAAAAGTCTTATAAAAACAAACCAATTCTTACATCTGCACTCCTGCCAACTTGATCCAAGCCACTATGATATCTTGCCTGAATCCATGCGCTATTTATTGGTTCCCTTGCTTCTGCTTTTGCTCCATGTCAATCTATTTCTCACACCACAACCAAAGCAGGCCACTCCTCTGCTCAAAATTGTGCAATGGTTTCCCCTAGTCACTCAGTAAAAAGAAAAAAAAAATTCCTGTGATGTACAAGGTCTTAAATGAAGCCCCTTTTTACATTTCTAATCCATCTTCAACCCTCTGCTGGGTCTCTCTGCTCCAGCTATAATGGCATTCTGTTTTTCCAACATAGCAGATAGTCTACGATCTCAGAGCCTTTTCACTTACAAATCTCATATATATAATCTTATTTCTTGGACTTAGGTTTGTTTGTAAACTGCTTTCTGGGGAAATAGCCCAGATTTGTAGAACTTGAGGAATTCCATGGTATTCCTGGAGCTGAACTGTGCTTATGTCTTCCCAATTCTGTGATCAGTTACATTATGTTGGTAGCCTGAAATTGGTCATGGTTAACATATAACATACGATAATATTTGTTAAGTGAATGAATGAATTAGTGGATCAGGAAAATTTAAAGAAAAGTGTTTTTATCCAAGTGGATGAAACAAAGATATTTAATACAGCAAATGGCAAATAACCCTAAAAAATGAAGTTGATTTTGGACATATGAAATACAATGGAAAGGAAACTGCTGGAACAGAGATTTCACAAGTAGGACACTATTTAAGAATATGGTGAATAAATGGTGAAAAAACATGCAGAAATACAAAGGATCATTTGAGACTACTATGAACAACTGTATGCCAATAAAATGGACAACCTAGAAGAAATGGACAGATTCTTACAAAAGTACAACCTACCAAGACTGAACCAGGAAGAAGTAGAAAATATGAATAGACCAATCACAAGTACTGAAATTGAAAATGTGATTAAAAAACTTCCAAAAAAACAAAAGTCCAGGACCTGATGGCTTCACAGCTGAGTTCTACCAAACATTCAGCATGGAGTCAACACCTCTTCTTCTGAAACTTTTTCAGAAAACTGCAGAGGAAGGAAGAGTCCCAAGCTCATTCTATGAAGCCACCATTACCCTGATACCAAAACCAAAGATACCACAGAATAATAATAAAAAAAAACCTGCATACAAATATACATTAAAAAGATCATACATTAAAATCAAGTAGGATTTATCCCAGGGATGTAAGTATTCTTCAACAGCCACAAATCTATCAATATGATAAACCACATTAATGAACTGAAAAATAAAAACCATATGATCATATCAATAGATGCAGGAAAAGCATCTGACAAAATTCAACACCCATTCCTGATAAAAATTCTCCAGAGACTCAGCACAGAGGGGAACTACCTCAGTACAATAAAAGCCATTTGTGACAAACCCACATCTAACATCATTCTCAATAGTGAAAAAATGAAAGCATTTCCACTAAGATAAGTAATAAGACAAGGATGCCGTCTCTCACCAATGCTATTCAACATAGACTTGGAAGTCCTAGCCATGGCAATTAGAAAAGAAAAAGATAAAAAGGAATCCAAATTGGAAAAGTAAAACTATCACTATCTGCAGATGACATGATTCTATACCTAGAAAATCCTAAAGACACTACCAGAAAACTATTAGAGCCCATCAGTGAATTTGGTAAAGTCACATAATACAAAATTAATATGCAGAAATTGATTGCATCTCTGTATATTAACAATGAAAGAGCAGAAATAGAAATTAGGGAAACAATCCCATTAACCATTGCATTAAAAAGAATAAAATACCAGGAATAAACCTACCTAAAGAGACAAAAGACCTGTACTCTGAAAACTATAAGACACGGATAAAAGTCATCAAAGATAAATAGGTGGAAAAATATACCATGCTCTTGGACTGGAAGAATAAATATAGTCAAGATGACAATACTACCTAAGGCAAACTACAGATTCAAGGCAATCCCTATTGAATTAGCAATGACATTCTTTACAGAACTAGAACAGAATATTTTAAAATTTGTATGGAAACACAAAACACCTTGAATAGCTAAAGCAATATTGAAAAGAAAAAGCAGAACTGGAGGAATCAGGCTCTCTGACTTCAGACTCTACTGCAAAGCTACAGTCATCAAGCCGGTATGGTACTGGCACAAAACCAGAAATACAGATCAATGGAACAGGATACAAAACCCAGAAATATACTCAAACACCTATGGTCAATTAATCTATGACAAAAGAGGTAAGAAATAAGTGGAGGAAAGATAGTCTCTTCAATAGACGGTTCTGGGAAAAATGGACAACTGCATGTAAGAGAATGAACTTAGAACACTGTCTGACACCACACACAAAAATAAACTCAAAATGGATTAAGGATCTAGGAGTTCCCTTTGTGGCTCAGTGGTTAACGAATCCGACTAAGAACCATGAGGTTGCGGGTTCGATCCCTGGCCTTGCTCAGTGGGTTAAGGATCCGGCGCTGCCATGAGCTGTGGTGGTTGCAGACGTGGCTCGGATCAAGCATTGCTATGGCTGTGGCGAAGGCCGGCAGCTACAGTTACTGTTAGACCCCTAGCCTGGGAACCTCCTTATGCTGCGGGTGCATTAAAAAAAAAAAAAAAGAAAAAAGACAAAATGGATTAAGGATCTAAATGTAAGACCATACACTATAAAACTCCTAGAGGAGAACATAGGCAGAATGTTCTTCTACATAAGTCACAGCAACATCTTGTTTGATACACCTCCTAGAATAAAGATAGTAAAGACACAAATAAACCAATAGGATCTAATTAAACTCAAAAGCTTCTGCACAGTAAAGGAAAACTTTAAAAAAAAAAAAAAACAGAACAGAATGGGAGAAATTTTTTGCAAATGACTCAACTGACAAAGGTTTAATCTCCAAACTGTACAAACAACTTATACAACTCAACAACAAAAAAACAAACAACCCAACTGATAAATGGGCAGAAGACCTAAAAAGACATTTCACCAAAGAAGACACACAGACAGCCAGCAGGCACATGAAAAAATGCTCACCATCACTAATTATTGGAGAAATGCAAATCGAAACTACAATGAGGTATCACCTCACACCAGTTAGAGTAGCCATCATTAACAAGTCAACAAATAACAAATTCTGGAGAGGGTGTGGAGAAAAGGGGACCCTCCTACACTGTTAGTGGGGATGTAAATTGGCACAGCCAACCACTATGGAGAACAGTATGGAAATACCTCAGAAAACTAAATGCAAAACTACCATATGACCCAGCAATCCCACTCGTGGGCATATATCCAGACAAAACTTTCACTGAAAAAGATACATGCACCCCTGTGTTCATCGCATCCCTATTCACAATATCCAAGACATGGACACAACCTAAATGCCCATCGATGAATGAATGGATTAGGAAGATGTGGTTCATTTATACAATGGAACACTACTCAGCCATAAAAAAAGGAAAAAAATAGCGCCATGTGCAGCAACATGGATGGAACTAGAATCTCTCATACTGAGTGAAGTAAGTCAGAGAGAGAAAGACAAATATCATATGACCATAGGATATCACTTACATGGGAGTCTAAAATATTGCACAAACGATCTATCTACAAAACAGAAAAGATCATGGACATGTAGGACAGACTGGTGTTTGCTAGGAGGGAGTGGGATGGATTGGGAATCTGTGGTTAGCAGATGAAAACTTTTGCATTTGGAGTGGACAGGCAATGAGATCCTGCTTCATAGCACAGGGAACGATATATCTAACTACTTGTGATGTAACATGATAGAGGATAATGTATGAAAAGGAATGCATGTATATGTATGACTGTGTCACTTTGCTGTACAGCAGGAATTGACAGAACATTGTAAATCAATCATAACAAAAATTTTTAAAAAATAAAATAAAGGTGACTATACTACACGAGCAAATTCTCAATCACAGTGAAACTCAGGTTTTCCTTTTTTAATGAATGACCTCTCATTTATTTTAGAAGATGAGAACTAATGTGCCAGGATATGTTACTAGGTGGGCTGAGATTAACCCAAATTATGTTTAAAAAATTTATAGCCAGCTTTAAGCTTGCATGAGGTCATTCTCCTGTTGCCTAAACCATGAGTCATATACAATTACAGAGAAATTACAAGAATAATAGACAATCACTAGGTCCCTTATTAAAAAAAAAAGAAAAAGAAAAAAAAAAGAGGGAGAGAGAGATTGAGACCACATTACACAGATCTTTGAATGCAAAATGGATTGAATTTCATTCTGTAGAGACTAAAGAGGCTGAAAACTGTCCATGTAAGGAAATTACATGTAAATTTTGTGTTTATGGAATAATTTGTCTAGCCAAAGTGTTCAGGAGAAACTGAGAGAGAGTGAAAATGAGGACAATATAAACTGATGCTTTATAATAAGAAAAAACATAAAATCGTGAACTAGTAAACTAGCAGTGCTAGTGGATAAAAAGTTGTATTTCAAAGATATTGCTCATTTGGAATCTATACAATCTAGGAACTGATACAACTTAGGAGACTAAAATTATATACAGTTTTGAAGCCTGAGAGAGTAACAGTATATTAAACTTAATTTAGCAACCCAGAAGAAGAAACAGGCTTATTCATTCATTGATGTTTATTGAGTCCTTACTACGTACTAGGTACTGAGCTAGCCACCAGGGATAAAAAGATAAATTGGGCAGTCATTTTCCCTCAAGTAGCTTGATGTTTTTAGAGTAATAAATGAAGCGAAATAAGATATCAGAATGAATCTGAGTGTCCAGGAGAGTCCGGGAATAAATATTAAGCACGCATTAGAAATGGAATCTGAATATGCAGCTGTGCATTGAGATCACCATCAGTATAAAGTTTATGAAATAAAACCTTGTTTTTTGTTGTTATATAAAATGTCTTATTTGAGAAAAAAAGGTGATGAAGTGGTTTCAAGAGAATTTATTATATTAAATATAGGTCTTTCTTATCAATTTATTTATAAATTTAATTAAGGGAGATCTGATTTTGAAAAAGAAAAGTTGTAAATGAAGGAAGAATACTGTATACATAACAAGTTTTAACCAAGGCAGCCTGAATTCTGTTCTGTAAAATTGGTAGTTCTATCTCTGTTATTTATTTGACTAATCCTGGTCAGACTTTACAAGGAAAACAAAATGGAAAAACCTGCCCATTTTTAAGAGAGCATGCCTGTTGTAGATGTTGGAATCCTTACCAGCAAAATGGCAAAGGTCAATTTGTCACTAAATTCTTACTATCACATTTTTGCCACTGTAAAGAAATCTCTGACTAAATCTTCCATTGTATTTTAAGGTCACTATATATATGACAATGTTGGATGTAGTTTCAAATATCTAAACCAATGTTAGACTCACATACACAGCCGTGAGTGAAAATATTTCTCAGTGACTTTGAATATGATAATTTCTTGAAACAGCAAAAACCTCAAAAGTGGTGAAAAGTAAAAATAGTCTTTCATTAGAATTAGGAAAAATTATTCTCATAGCATTTAAACATTTTTATCACATACTCAAATTAATTAAAGGCTGAAATTAACTCAGACATGGAACACTAATGCAAACATCAAAAACAGAATGACAAAGGCAAAAGTTATGATCAAGATGAATTATATAAAATTCTTCTTAAAGAGCATAACTTTTATTACAGCTTTCAATTGTATGTTTTCATTTAATATTATCACAAGTTTTTTATGATTCAGCATTATTTTAAAAAGACTAAAACTTTTTTAAGAAAAGATGCATGAAAGGAATCAAGAGCTATGAAAAATCCACTGGGATAATAACTACATTGAGCCTGGCTCCAAACCCAAAAGAGTGAGGAGAAAAAGGATAAGTGGTGTAACTGCATATTCCTGCTTTTCTCACCCAGTTCTCCTCCAGTGTCACTAAGAGTCTGTTACACAGAGTGATACTGAAAACCTTGAAACTGAAGGAATAGTTGAGGTAAACTTTTTGAAAGAGACCACACTAACAACATATGTATAAATTAGTTCCTTGTTCTAAGATAATTCTATTTAGAAAAGAAAACCCATGGAATGCAAATCAGGGCCATGCACTCAGATATCTACGTTGGTATGCACACTCCTTAGCTTTTCATTGCAAGTGAAATGCTGCTCATGTTGTCCCACATGCCCTGTGATCCCTTGGAATGAGAGGATTCCTGCTCTGGGGATCCACTGATTTGGCAAATGACATTAAGGAGGAGACAATTAAAATTTTTGTTTAGAGAACAACAATACACAAAGCATTTCACATATTTGCAAAGTATTTAAAAAATATTTTAGTGAGACGTGGTTACTTGTTTACTCAATAAAAGTTTAAATTTGTATTTATATTTGATTTTATATTTAAATACATATTTATAAACAACAGTTTGGTAAGAAGCTTTAGGCAAACCTTAATAGCTCATTGATTTCTGCCATTATAAGTAAGTAACGGAATTTCCAAGTTATAATGATGGCAGTTATAATCATTCAAACTTTTACAACTTTCAATTAAAATATCCATAAAAATTGATGAAAAAGAGAGCAACTGAGAGTGACAACCTGAACTGAAGACACTAAAAGATTATGTTCCAAACATAAATGCATCAATATTTGCTCTGAATTTTTAAAATGCATTCTGGAATTGCACATGTTCTACACTCTTGACTAGATTAATAGTAGCTCTGAGAAAGGTAGAGTAAGCCTTTGACTTATGCAAGCCTGATCCTGGCTTCAGGGCCCAGGGAATGTGAGGAATGTAAATAAATAGCCAACCCCTACACCACAGCATGGGAACAGAAAGGAATTCTACTCCTCATTCTCTCTACTCCCTATCTCTTCATGCTGATTCCCCCAAACCTTAACTACTTTTAAAACAGTCATTCTCATAGTGCAAATACCAACAATATTACAGAGAGAGAGTGTTGCGGGGGTGGGGGGTGTGTTTCACCATGAGATGGACTGTGGCACTAGGAACAAGTAAGAGAATAACAGGAAGAGCCTGAGGTAGTATACAGTTAATATGGTACTGAAACAAGGGCACAACAATGAAACAGAACCAAGAATATTCATAAATGATGAAAGCATTTCAAATCAAAGGATAAATGGGTGAATAGACACTAGAGATTATTAAAACATTCAAATAACCATTGGCATTCAGCCAAAAAAGGGAAGGAAGAAAGGAAGGAGACAGGGATAGAGGAAGGAAAGGAAAAGGAAAAATTGGACACCTCTTCCATGTTAAGCTAAATTAAAAGTCCAGATGATTTAAAATTGATATATTAAAAAATGGAATATGGAAAAACAGGAGAATATATAGGTAAAAATTATAATACCTAATATTGTTCTGATCTTACATTGTGCTAGACATGATGGCAAATAATTTAAATATATTGTGTACTTTTCTCAAGTATTCAGAAGCATATTAAAGTAATAACAGATGATGCCTTATTAAAGACTACATAAGATATAAAAGAAGAGCTCAAAATTAGGAAATATATAAACATTATTCATTCTCTTAGTAGATCTTGAGAAAAATAATAATTTCCATAGCTATTGATCACTTAGAATTTGGTGATATTGAATATTCAGTAAAATAAGAATGATAAAATGTATCTATTTCAATGTCAAATCCAGTATTACGTTAAATGGAAAAAAATCTCTACTAAAGAATTTAGAAATTGTGAGTTCCCATCGTGGCTCGGCAGTTAAAGAATCTGACTAGCATCCATGTGGACACAGGTTAGATCCCTGGCCTTGCTCAGTGGGTTAAAGATCTGGCATTGCTGTGAGCTGTGGTGTAGGTTGCTGATGCAGCTTGGATCCTGTATTGCTATGGCTGTGGTGTAGGCCAGCAGCTACAGGTCCAATTCAACTCCTAGACTGGGAACCTCCATATGCTGCTGGTGTGGTCCTAAAAAGCCAAAAAAAAAAAAAAAAGAGTTTAGAAATCTCTACTAAGTAAGCTAGGATAATCTCTATTAAATTTAGGAACAAGAGAAGGATGACCATATCACTACTATATACTTAGCACTTATTAACCAAACAAACAAACGAACAAAAAACTAGAAAAATACATGGATTCCTCCTTTATTTCTTTGGATGGGGGGAACACATCTGCTAAGACAGAGATGGGGGTGTGGTAGACTTTATGATTGTTTATAAGTATTTGCTATTCCTCCCTGGATTGGGATTATACCTTCTTACCCTGTTGATATCCAGCTTCATCATGTGATTTGTTTTGACCAATAAATTATGTTTGGAAGTGATGTGTTTCACTTCTAGGTAGAAGATTTAAGTACCACCAATGAATGATTTATTTAAAGGCTGTTATTTCAAATTAGTAGGAAAAAAAGCATTTTTTCAAATAAGTGATGATAGAGTGACAAGGTGATTCTATAGAGAAGATAATATTGGATCCATTCCTCGTGCTGAAAATCAGGATAAATTATAAATGGGTCAGAGATATGCATATAAAAACTGAAGTAATGTAAGTATTTAAAATTATCAATAGTTGCGCTAGAGAGAGCTAAGCTGCCAGGTGTTGAGTTAGACAGTTAGGAAAACAAGTCAAAATGGAAGAAACGTGGTTATTTATTGAGATATTACATGCAAGAGGTTAAATAGGTGAAAGCACCACCTTCCCTAATGTTTTGTCTTTCTCCTAGCAACTGTACAGGGTGAGGATGAGACGTATCCAGATGCAGCAAAAATCTTCTCAGTGCTAAGGGAACCCCAACAAAAGGCACCTGCCTTTTAGAAGATGGGGACAAGGGGAGGAAGGTAAGGAAGGGTTAAGAGTGGAAAAGTACTGAATATTATATCAGGATGGAGAAAAATACCTTCAGGACCTCCTGATAAGGTATATGGGTGGCAGGCGTGGGCCTGGTCCCTACCCCAGCCAAGGAAGTCTCCAAATGGAGGTGTTTGGGCTATAAATACAGGTATGCTGAAGAACATTGGAGGTTGGAGGCTTAGAGGTGCTGAGGCCTAAACTGCAACTCCCCCGGGCTGTGAACCAAGTCTGGTATCAGGAGAAAACCTTCTTTGTAGGAGGCCTGCCAGGTAAAGATTTTATAATTGCCTATGTTTGGGCCTGCAAGATGCCATACAGGTTTTTAGCCTAGAGCTAGACTCCTCAAAAATCATGATTTGTGAATTACCCTATGAACTGGAAGTGAGGAAATATTTTCTAACTGTAATCCAGAAGTAGAATACAAAAAGATGGACATATTTGATTATATAAAAATAAAATAAAACTTTGCATATCAAAATGTACAAAAAGCAAAGTTAAAGCAGATAAAAAATTGAAAAAAGTATTTGCAATTTATGTTACAAGCAGCACTAGCTACAGAACTAGTAACTACTATACAGAACTTATAAAAATCAAAAATGGACTCAAAAAGACCATCAACCCCATAGAAAAATGAGCTTCCTAGAAATAGGAAGAGCGAATTAAAAATGCAAACAATTCTTACTCATGTGAAAAGATGCTCAGTATCATTCATAGTTAAGAGAAATGCAAATTAAAAATACACTGAGATACCATTTCTCACGTGTCATATTGGAAAATCAGAAGTTTAACAACACAGTCTGTTGTTGAGATTGTGACTAAATAGTCACTTTCATCATTTGCTTTTGGAGCTGCAAAATGATGAAATGTCTATGACAAAGATATTGTAAATATCTAGTAATGTTGCATATATGTTTACCCTTTGACTGGAAATCCCACTTCTATGATATGACAAAGATATTGTAAATATATAGTAATGTTGCATATATATTTACCCTTTGACTGGAAATCCCACTTCTATGAGTCTATCCAAAAATTACACTAGCTAAATACAAAAAGGTATAAACATAAGGCTACTTGTAGTAGCACTACTCATTTATAGCTGAAGACTGGAATGTATACATCAATATGAAATGAATAAACCCTTGTATATGCATATAATGGTATAGTATGCAACTTTAAAATAGAGTGAGAAATATCTATGTACATCACTATGGAATAATATTCTTTATATATTGTTAAATAAACTGCTAAGAGAGGGTCTGGCAGAAAGCACTTAGGTGTCAGTCCCACCAGGTAACTGAAGGTCACCTCACTCAAAGTCATTCCTCCTTTCCAGGTGGAAAAGCCTTTCTCTGTGGTTCCAACTCAGAGCATCTCTGAAGGGTCAACCCATCTTCACATCTCCCCCAGAAAGTCAGCTGAGGTTTCAGACGAGACTGGATCCAGTTTATCTTCTCCCATTGAAAAATTCTACTTCTTTCCCTTCCTCTATAAGGTGTTGATCTCAATAAAGCTATAAAGCTACAGTAACCACTTGCACACTAATCCCCGTCACAGAATCTTCTTCCCAGGGAATTCAATCTGTGATAGTGCCAGAAGTAGCTCAGAGAGCTAAACTTGGGTGGGAGTTTGAAGCAGGATAACTGTGCCCACCAGATGACAAACTATGAGTGGAATACAGATACACGTGCCACAACATGGCAGCGCAATTACTAAAACTGCATTTGTTCCTAGTATTGTACTAGGGCCATACTAAAGGATGCGAAAGCAGTAGCTGCTGTAGTATATACACTGCTCAAGAAATATGAGAGCAATCACAACTATAAGAACAATTGCAATTGAATGGCTTTCACTAAATTTGATCATTCTGAATAAGATAATACATAGCTGAGGTGATTAATCAGAAATTAAAACCTAAGCATGAAAGATCAACTGCCTTCCAGGCAGCCTTCAAGGATATGTTATCTTTTGAAGCTATAGAGTGAGAAAACAGAGGGCCAACCCCAGGCCTTAATTCTCAGATTAGCTAAATGGCAATGGCTGAACTCCCAGTTAAGGTAGAACTGCTATGCCTCAGTCAGAACCATTGTGAGAAAAATAATAGGACACTCAGACATTGGAATGGGTGTATCTGCTTGATGCCCCTAAAATTTTGAAATTCTCAAAGTCCTCTAGACTTGCTGAGGCTGCAGAAATGACCCTCATCTCTGTTAAAAAAAAAAAAAAGTGTAACAAGTCTCTCTTGTATAAAGACGATGTAGAAACAAAAACATTCCTTAAAATCTGTCCTAACCAAGAACATACTAGGCCAAATAAGGAAGGAAAAGAACTTTACCTCAAAAGAGCCGCAGGACTTACCCACCATGTGGCAGAAGGAGCCAACAAAGTATAATTGGATACTAAACCGAGAGAGATGTTTATCAAGATTACCAGAACCTAAAGTTGGATATGAAAAAATTATCAGTGTATCATCACCTGGGATATAGGATATCACTCTCCATCAAAGAGATAGCAAACATCCTAGTATGGCTCCTAGAAGCTTGGAAAATGTAATGCCCAAAGTAGGTGAGCAGAAATGCCTGAATTGCTGTTTCAGAGAGAGGCAAAGGGTATTTAAAAGCTAACAGAAGTGGATGCTAGAATTAATTTTAATATAGGGACAGAAAACTCACACTATTTACCAAAATGATAAGGAATATGCAAAGGAGGGGGCATCTGCATCATTTTAAGTTCAATGTGTGTCTCCTCTGTAGACTAGGGCTAATAATAGAAGACGACATTACAGACAGGGTCAAATAATAGCAATAGTTATGACAGAATATTAAATAATAGAGCCCCAAGCAGCAAGAAAAAACAGAAGCCATATGGATGCAATTATTATGAGTGGTGAGGTCAGAGGCATAGCTAAGGAAGTCTGACAACAGAGATTTATAAAAATGGTTAGAAGATAGTTCCCCTAGGGGAAACCTGGATGGACAGTGAACAAAGACAACACGAGCTGTAAAAATAAAAGATTTTAAGAGTGATCAGAAGTCTGAGGATAGTTGCCCTGATAAAAAGTCATGGTCCCTTGCTAGTTTTTGGACTCAGAATTTATTGATTGAAAGAAAAGTGGGGTCCCCAGGAGCATGAACCTTTGAACATCATGACAGGTATAAATGGTCATAAATCCACTTAATTTGGTAACTGTACACTGGAGAAGGAAAAATACTCAAATATTTCAAAGACTATTGGAAAAATACTCTTGACACATCAGAAGATAACATGATTACACATTTCATAGAATAGGATAAACAGATGGCAGATAAGCACATGAAAAGCTGCTCAACATCAGTAGCAGATTTCCATAATGGTTGAAATCCAGATTAAACCAAAATGAAATAGCACTACACATCAATCAGAATGGCTAAAATAAAAAATAGTAATATAAATGCTGACATGGATGTAGACAAACTGGCATAAAAAATATGTTTACTCTGGAAAACATTTTGGCAGCTTCTTAAAAGAACTAAACATGTAACTACCATATGATTCAGCAATTACACCTTCAACATTTATCCCAATGAAATGAAAAATTATGTTCGCACAAAATAGAAAGAAAAACAAAATCTGTATGAATGATTATGGTAGCTCTATTCATAATATTCAAACTGGAAACAATACAGATATCCTTTAACACAGTTAAACCATGGTATATCTGTACCAAAGAATATTATTCAACAATTACAAAGAAAAAAACAACTGATACACACAACAACCTGAGTGAATTGCCAGGGAATTATGGAGAGTGAAAAAAGCCAATTTCAAATGGCTTCAGACCTTGTATTTCTATTTATATACTATTAAATGACAAAATTATTGGAATGGAGACTAGGTTAGTGGTTTCCAGGGCTTAGGGAGGAGATGAGAGTGAGAGGGAAGTGTATGGATGTGACTATAAGAGAGCAATGTGAGAGATCCTTGTGGTGATGGAAATGTTCTGTATTTCGGCTGAATCAATATCAATATCTTATTATTATATTTTACTATAACTTTGGAAGAAGTTATACTTAGGAGGAACAATATGAAATATACAAAAGATCTCTCTGTATGATTTGTTCCTGCGTGTGAATCTAAAATTATATCAAAATAAATAATTTTTTTTTTAAAGTTTCAGGCCAGGGTACAAGCCTCCATGCAGACCCTGTGTTATTAGAGGTATCAATGATGGGAAAAGACACGATATGAAATTTATGACTAGTCCCAAAAGGAGGATCATAACTCAGATCATGAACATCCTAGAGCAAGACCATGCTAGATGGAACAGAGAATTATAGACACTTTGAAAATCACCATTTTATGTGCTACTAGGACCTGGTAAAGAGTCCCTGATCATGGGATACTAAGGGCATATGCAGCTATTTTTGATATAGTCATACAATATAATATACCCAGTAATAAAAAGAGGAATGAGCTACCTGCATATAATATGGTTGGATCTTGAAACTTTATACTGAGTGAAAGAAGACAGGTTCAAAAGAGTACTTGTAAAATTCCATTTATATGAATTTCTGGAACTGAAAAAAATATATATGTAGCTATAACAAGACTAGCCACCAGCTGATAATTGTTGAAACTATGTGTGTGCTTTATAAGATTACATGTGTATACACATATAGTCTTATAAAGCATATTAATAGTTTTGTTTTGTTTTGTTTTGCTTTTGCAGAAGAGGGAACAGACTGATTCCTAAGGAGCAAAAGGGAGCTCTCTGGGATGATAAAAATGTGCTGTATCTTACCTGGGATAGTAGTTATAGAGGTTTTTACAATTGCCCAAGCTCATCAAACTGGACAGGTAAAACGTGAGCATATTTTCACATACACATAATGTCTCAATAAATTTGATTTTTAAAATTGGTTTTAAAAAGGACTCAGGAGACAACTTAAACTCCCACTGAGATAGGAGAATTTGGGCAACTTCCATTCTCAAGAGTTTAACTTCTCTGTACCTCTTGTTCACTTTCCCTATGGTTTTAGGTAAGGTCCTGACAGCAGGTGAAAAGGCATGCAATGAATTAGAATGCTATCAGAGCCAGTAAGTTTGATTTCCCATAGAACTGTCCACTGTATCAATGGCTGAAATGAAATGTGGGTTAAGTCAATACACCACTGAGCACTAGAATCATCTTCCGCAATGTTGATGAATGGTAAAATCGCAACAGCATGCACAAAGTTCTTCCCCCTAATTTGAACTTAAACATGATTAAATCTTTAGACCAATCTCTAGATATAATTATTGGTTTCAGGGTTTAGCAGGCAACAAAGGAAGATGGTAAGTGACATAATGGATATAATCATCAAATACCAATCTACTAAATTCCACAGGCCAAATAATCAATTTCTTCAACAAATGCTTGTATAATGTTAGTCTTGTGGCTATGTTTTTAAAGTTCTTATTTTTTTAGAGATATGAAAAACCATTATCAGATTAAAGGATACTACATCTGGGATTAACTTAAAAAAATGTACATGGCTGGGAGAGAGCAGGGATATAGCTATATCAGGATTGGCCATGAGCTGATAATTACTGAAACTGGGTGACAGGTACATAGGAATTTTCTATACTATTGTCCCTATTTATGCACAGATTTGAAATGTCCTGTAAGAAAATGTTGACAAATATGTTTTTAAAATTAGAGGATAAAAGCAAATAAAAATAAAGAAGACTTTTTAAGAATAAAATACCATTTAAAACACAATAAGAAAACACTTGACAATACTGATCATTGTGTGTTGTGTCCCCCAAAATCTTATATTAGGACCCCCAGTATCTCAGAATATGAATTTATTTGGAAATGGGATCTTTGCAGATGTAATTAGTGAAGCTGAGGACATAGATTATCCTTATAAATAGAATGGCACGTGAAGAAAGTGAGAGAGGCATGAGGGATGACTGTGGAAAGACACATGAGGATGATCATTTTTAAGTCAAGGAGAGAGACCTGGAACAGATCTCTCCCTCATGGCCCTGGGAAGGAACCAACCTTGCTGACAACTTGATTAAAGTCCTCTGACCTCCAGAACTGAGAGACAAAAAATTTCTGTTGTTTAAGTCATTCACTTTGTAGTACTCTATTATGGTAGTCCCCAGCACTAATACACTGATGAAATGCACTGTGTATTTTTTCTAAAAAAATTAAATGGCCAAAATTGATCTAAGAAAGAATAATAAAGCTAGATAAACAACAATAAATAAAATTGGGAGGAAAAAGAATTTCCTCCCCCAAAGACTGTAATTTTTAGAAGTTTTCCTGAAATGTTCAAATTTCCATAGAACCGCAATTGTTATTCTAAGTAAGCTCTTCCAAAATGTAGAAAAGTCATTTACTCATAAATGTAGTTAAGAATCTACAGATCAAAGGGCAATTCCTCTTCTTTGCCTGTATTTAAGGAAATTACTAGAGCAAATATTGATAAAGTATTTCTATTCTAAGTGCTTTTCGATCATTAATTCAACCACAAACCACCTCTGAGATAGACACAATTATTAATCCCATTTTACAGATGTGAAAACTGAGATACATGCCTAAGACCACTTATCTGAGAAATGACAGAATTTGAGATGGAATGACAATCTGACGAATGTCTCTCTAGAGACTAAATCACTAAACACTTTGTATGTCTCCCTATCAAGAATCTATTTTATTTGTAGCATTCATATATAGTACAAAAGGTGGAAAAGAAAATATGTAAATGGGCAAATATTCATGTACATGTATGCAAGTTACGAAAATGATTTTAAAACAATATTTAGTGATAGGAAAAATGATCTTAAGAAAAAAAAATCACCACAAAAAGATTTTTTTTTTCTTTTTAGGGCAGTACCTGGAGCATATGAAAGTTCCTGGGCTAGGGGTTAATGGGCTATGGGTCCAATCAGAGCTTCAGTTGTTGGCCTACACCACACCCACAGCAACACCGAAACTAAGCTGCATCTGCAACCTACACCACTGCTTGTGGCAATGCTGGATCCTCATCACGCCTAGAGAGGCTAGGGATAAAACCTGCATCCTCATAGACACTATGTTGGGTTCTTAACCCACTGAGCCACAACAGTAACTCTAGAAAGTTACTTTGATATTAACTTTTTTTGTATTTTGATTCAGTTAAATAGGAAAAGATAAATTTAATTAAACTTTTTAAGTGAGCTGAAAAATATATGTTCATATAAGAAACTAATATTTAAAGGTGATGATTTTCATAAACTGAGTAAAATTTTTATAAATAAAAGTTCTTCTTCATAATCATTATGCTTTTCCTTAAAATAAAAAAAAATTAATGAATATGACTGCAATCCCTCTACTTAGCAATAATTCCTGAGGTGACATTGTAAGCTGTCATAATGCAGCATGGCATCTCTCATCTCTCTTACCCCAACTCTCACTCTCTCCCCCCAGAGTTTGATGCAAGATTCGGATCCTCTAAAATTACTGGTGCTTGTTAATTATTTATCTAATTTTTGTAAATACTGTCATCTGTACTAAACCAAAATGAAGATAATGAATTTGACATGAAAGCTATATGAAGCTAAAACTACGATTACCAAAGTAATTTTGTTAGTGTATTCTTTCTGGAATTCCATATGACAGAACAGAATATTACCAGTTAAAAATGACCATCTCTAAATGCTATGTATGCTCCCATTTAATGTATGGGGGGGAATATTCTATAAAGGCTTAAATATAATTCATGCATTTTAAACTACTAAATTTATATCTTTAAGTTTTGTTATTCAAATTATTAAATCAACACTGTTATTCCTACAATTGAAAATGATAACATCCTTTTATGAATTTTCCTTCCAAAAATAAAAAAGGAAGCTTGGCTTCAAACAACTTTTTATCATTTACCAGGTCAACATTTAATTTATTCAGTGGATAAAAATTTTTCAATGTACACAAAAGTTGAAATGAGCATCTCTACTATTCGCTAGTTTCACAATCTCTATAATTCACTAGTTTTACAATCTCTATAATTCACTAGTTTCACAGCTCAAATTATGGTTTGATTTTTATATACCATTATAGACATAGGAGAGATAACAGAGAAACAGAAATTGGTGGTTTCATTGTACAATATGAAAGTAAATTAACAGGAAAGTCCTTTGACAAGGGGAGTTGATGCTTATTTTCCAGCTCTAGGAAAGCATGCTACCACGGAAAGCACATTTGACAAGTGGAAGCATCTGGAGAGATTGAACAACGTGAATGCCTAATTAAGAGACTAATCCTACCTTTTACAAGGCCTTCAAGAATGGTTTCTACTTTTTTGAGTTGAGGATCCTAATCTTAGCTTGGACTACCAAAATACCATAGCCTGAATGGATTAGAAAAGAGAAATATATTTTCTTACAGTTCTGGAAACCAGAAGTCACTCACAGTTTAAGGTGCCAGCTCATTTGGTTTACAGTAAAACCTCTCTTCTGGCTTGTTAGAGGGCCCTTCTCACCATCTTCACATAGCTGAGAAAAGTGTTATGCACAAGTGACCTCTCTTCTCTTCATCTATGGACACTAATCCTATCAGGGTCCTACTCTTACGGCTTCATTTACCCGTAACTACCTCCATAAAGGCCCTAGTACAGGCACATTAGGGGTTAAGCTTCAACATATGAACGAGGGGTGAGGGCACAGATATTCAGTCCATAATAGTCATCTTTAGCTAGGATTTTAGAGTCTTCGGTTTCCAAATCTTCTAAACATTCCCTTAACTTCTTTGGCATGCAAAGTATTTCCTTCTTTACCTATAGGTACTATTGTTTCTTGATGCATCTCTGTCATCCATTCTTTTTATTTGAGAAGAAGAGAGAGAAAAAAGCTTACTTTGAGACAGGAAAATAATGTTTCCTAAACAAAATATGGCCTGTGAGGAGATCTCCTGTGAAACCATAAGACTTTTGGGAAACTATGGGTAGTGTCATATTTAGTTTATGATTTTAAACTTATTCCTACATTGTAATTCCATTTGATAAGCTACAAAGAAGTCAAAAAAGTATTTCTATTTAGGCTTTTGGTTATTTGGGGTGGGGGGCAAGGGTAGTATAAGGATGGTGAAGCCTTTTTAAAATTACTCCTCTGCTGACTCATTTTCCAGAGGAACTGTAGAAAGGAGTAAGTCCTGGAGATTCTTAAGCTAAATATATCTTCTTGCCCTTCCAACTGTTTCAACTATGCAAACTTTACCACATGATAATTGTAGCAATGGAGTTCTCAGAATCTAAGTTATTAAGTGTATAATAATACCACGTTTGGGAGCAAGCGGGCTTCAGAAGAACATTCTAGGGTGGGCGTTGGTAAGCTAATGTGTCTCAGTGGTACATGCCTTCTCAATCTTCCTGGTCATCAAATATTGTATCAAACACACACATACCCAAACACATACACACACACACACCCTACATTTGACTAAAACACTCATACACCCATACACAAATAGTATCTGAGGACAAATACTAACTTTCAGTAATTATATACCCCAGAGGCATATTAAAAAAGAGACACAGTTTCACAAAAAAATAATCTACTCTGAATACTTTTTTCACAGTGAAGAAGCTGCTTTACATTATAATGTGAATGTCAGTACTCAATCAGTACATACCTCTGTTTCTAACCCCTGCCCAGATATTTTTGTGTGTGAATAGGAAATATGAAGCTCATTACAACCACCCTTTGAAGCAACAGAACTGTCAACGTTTAACGGACATTTTTTGGCAATAATGAGTACTAACACAAGTTTAAGAATTGCTTTATCTTTTACTATAGGATTGATAAAATTCTTAGGTAAAACATTCCCACACCATCTACTGGATATAGAATAGAAGCTGTATAGGGATATTGATAGCACTGGAGAATGGAGACAAATTCATTCTTCCTAAAATAATACATATTTAACAGTTCAAATTTATATTCTCAGTTGATAATGAGACCTTTGTAGACAAAGAATAAGTCTTATCTGAGTTTCTTGAAAGTATTTTTCATAGTAACCTGAAAATGATCGTGTTTTCTAAAGTAAAAAGTCTGTTCTAATCATCTGATTAAGGATTTTTTTGATTAGTTAATATTTACATAAGTCTCAGGAACTTATAAAAATTATATTTACTTCCAGATTTAATGAAAACACTTTAAATAGCCATTAAGTGGTAACCGAATGCCTTTTCCTCACTAGTACATAAACATCATCTCAATTTCACTTTGATTAGGTATTGAGGATAACTTTAGATAAGAAAGTGGAAGTAGTTAAAACAGTTTGCCTTAACTTGTGCATAGATTGATAGCAGTAAAACAGAACTCCGTTTCCTGACTAATGTTGTATGAAGAGTTTCAAATTATTGTGTGTCATAAAAGATCCTATTAATGTGGTCTGTGAGGTTTCTACAGCTGATATACGAGTTTCTACAAAATATCAAGCGGATGCCTCTAATTGCTTACCAACCACTCATCCCTTAACTCCTAGTGTGGTTTTCTCCCACAACACTCCAGTAAAACCGCTTTATCAAAAGTTGCCAATAATTTTTCTTAGTGCCTCTCTCTTGAATGCTCAGAAAGAGAAAACTATACATTCCTTTACACCACCTTTTGAAACATCTATACACCACCTTTTGAAATGTCTATCTTACTTATGGCATTAGAATACCCTGGTAATTTTTCCATCCCTTTATTTCTCCTTTCTCTCTCCTTTGTGGTGTTTTCCTCTTCTTCAGTGCCACTAAATGTGAATGCTCTTTAAGGTTCCATCCTTGACTTTCTTCTTATGCTCTGTGCACCTAGCTTCTCCCTTTTCTGTTCATTATCTTCCCAAGTGACTAAGATAGTTATGCAAATGAATCTGAAAATGTATTCTGACTTCTTTTATCTAATCCTGGCATTACAAATGTCAGCTAAATGTTATTACAGGTGTAGGATGTAGTGATTGGGAGAGTAGGGAGTAAAAAGATATAGATTGGTTTCTATATATACAGGTAAGAAATTTGGGAAAAAACATGTGAAACAGAGCAGGAAGTGATGAATTCCATGAAAGACATTCTGTATACTCAAGACTATTTTGTCGCTGGGTTCTGGGTAAAAAATGAATGTACTGGATCCACATAAATCTGTCTCAGTGAGACACTAGGAGATTTCATATATTTAAGAAATAAAAGATACAAAGATGATAACAGTTTTGTTTTGTTATCCTTGAGAAGTTGAATGGTGTGTGAAAGGTCAGAGAGTGAGATGAAGAGTTAAGGTGATGAATTAGAAGGAATACATGCAACGTGGGAAGCTCAGCAGATCTGGAGAACTACAAATGCCTGTAATTTCTCCCACTGCCATGGTGGCAAATATAAGAAACTTCAAGATATCCATGTTATATCCATTATCTGGTCAACAAAAAAGTGTCTATATTCCTTTACATTATTCCAGCACCTTTTTATGCATATCCAATCCAGGTTCTTCTCCTAGAAATGGCAACATCATCATCACATATTAGGTTCTAATTGCATTACCTTTGACTTCTTCCTTATTCCCTAACACCTACATTAAATAAGTCAATTTTTTCCTCTGATTCCTCTTCTAATAAAACTATTTTTTGTTAGCATATCTTTTCTGATGTCACCACTACCACCTGGGTTTAGAGATTTTCACCTCATAATTAGGCTACCACAAAGTACCTCTTTACTGGTCTCAGTACATCCTATTTCCCATTCACAAGAAATGTTTAAAAAGCACTCTGATTGTGTCAGTCCCTTGGACCATATGGTTAAAAAGTACTCTGGTTCTGTCTGAAGCACAGAAAGTTACTGTGTTACACGGGAATTTGAGGTGTGGATTACTTGAGGGCACTATTTATATAGTTACTGAATGACAATGATTCTCATTTTAGACTAAATTTTAGTACAAAAAAGATCACTGCACCATGAAGCAAACAACAGACATGACAAAGCTGGACTGAGGGCTACAAAGACAAAACGGAATCTCTTTTTTACAAATAATATTAGCTAAAGATTACTCTTCAGGTGAAACCTTCCAAGAGTAGCTTTTATTAGGAAAAGTCTTTAATTTCTATGTAATTAATTAATGTTATACCCTCAGTGAGGAGACAACAGTACCTATGAGGCTCTATCACCTCCTCTCCCTATTTTGGAACTTAATTTTAATGTTTAAATTCTGAGGCTCTTGTTCAACTGGTGATCATCTCTTGGTATTTAAAAGGCTCTGAGTATATATTTCAGCCCTGAGTACAGCTTGACAATCCTTTTAACCATATTTTGTTACCTCCCTACGCTGTTTCTCAGAGCAGTATTCCACAACTTTTCAAACTTCGGAAATCCCTTCAGCCCTCTTCCCTCAATTTTCTCCCTTCTATGTTCTCAGGCACAGAGATGGTTCCCCCTACCTTATGAGCCAAATATGAAAATTATAAGTCAGTCTCATCATTGAAGAATTCAAATTTATGGGGGGAAAATCAGAAAAACCATCAATTAAGATGAAGCAGCCAGAATGAAGAAATTAGGAAGAAGCATACATAATTGTTCCTGACAATAGTGGTAAAAACCTGGTGTGCCTACTTCTAATCCATAATGCTTTATAGAAGTTGTCATTCAAATTGATCACAAATACTACAAAAGTTTATACGATGTATAACATAGATTTCATTCAAATCTGGAAAAATTTCACACTGAAAATCTGGTGACGCAACAGAGTATCTGAGTACTTAAGTGGTATTATTTTTAATCCATTTATTGAGGCATTCATATGCTTTATCCCTTAAATTTAATTTTATTTTATTTTATTTTATTTTATTTTATTTTATTTTATTTTATTTTTTGCCTTTTATCTAGAGCCGCACCCGCAGCATAGGGAGGTTCCCAGGCTAGGGGCCTAACAGGAGCTGTAGCTGCCAGCCTTCGCCACAGCCACAGCAACACGGGATCCGAGCCGCGTCTGCAACCTTCACCACAGCTCACAGCAACGCCAGATCCTTAACCCACTGAGCAAGGCTAGGGATCGAATCCGCAACCTCATGGTTCTTAGTCAGATTCGTTGACCACTGAGCCACGAAGGGAACTCCTATCCCTTAAATTTTAAAACAGTAACAATTGAAATTTTTCTATTTCCTATAAATTTCACCTGTATTATTTATTTAGAAAGTTTATTGAATCCAAATAAATTATAAATTATGTTCTCAGTTATATAATTTTCCTTCCTATTTGTAAAAGAGAGTGATCATGGAGTCTTTCTTTGTTTTTATTATAGTACATGATTTTTCTCCTTTTCTCCTTTTCTCATGATTTTTCTCCTATTCAGTCTAATAACTAGGAGAAATAAAGGACAATTTTCTAGCAGAAGCTTAATGTAACTACAAAGACGGTAGCAATGTTCAGAATCTCAACTACTGAGCATTTAGAATCATCTCTCAAAACCTAACCCCCCTCCAATATTCCTTACCTCAGTGGTAGTTACACGTCTGACCATTTGCACAACCCCAAAACGCACACTGTCTTTGATATTTACCTGTCCCTCAACCTGCATATATAACCCGACACCAAGTCCTGCTGTTTTTATTATTTGAATATTTCTCAAGCTACTCCATTTACTTCCCCCTCCACTGCCATCACCCTAGTGCCAGCCATCATCCAAAATGCAGCCAGTATGGCATAACGTAGAGACTCAGGACGCAGTCAAACCTGGCTTGATGCTCTGCTCTGCCTAGTTGTAGCTACAGTCTGTTGGAATATGTATTTAATCTCAAGTTTCTCAGTCATATAATGGAAATAATAAAAATAGTATTAGTATTTATTTACTCCATAGGTTTACTATGCATTAAATGAGATAATCTACATAATGTACTTCACGCAGTTTTTAGCACATACTAAAACTCCTAAATGTTTGTATTTGCTTTCATCCGATTAGCTTACTATATCCACTTGTCAATCAATGCATCACACTAATCAATGCATTCTACAGATTTGTGCTATCCAATTAGGTTGCCACTAGCCCTGTGAGGCTACTGAGCACTTGACGTGAAGATAGTACAAACTGACATGGTCTTGTTTATTTTTACTTTTAAATACGCCTACTGGAAAATTTCAAATTACACGTGGCCCATATTTAAAGTTAAGAATTATAAGGTTAGAATTATATTTCCATTAAATACCACTAATACAGATTTTGCCCACTTTCTCTTATTTATGATTTTTAAATGGCCAGGTACATTCTTGAATGACTCTAGTGATAGGATTTTTTGTTTAAAACTATATTTTAAATATTTGAAATTTATTAGAGAAGATCTGAAAAGTCTTCACCAGGATGGGGCACAGACTTTTAACATTTTGTAATGCTGATCTTTAAAAATTATAAGTAAGTTTCAAGTAACTTTTTTTTTCAAATAAGACATACCTATCATTCATTAGTATCTATTCAAGACAGATTTTGGTCTTTCTTAATAAATCAATTTGCTCTGATTTTAAGGTAATTATTCTTATGAACTCTGAATGCTAGAAATGTCTATGTGTGCCTGAATACATGGTGATTGTGAGAAATTAGTATTCTAGAAGAATTTGGGGGAAAAATCTAGATTGAGTTACTGGAAAGTTTTTGTAGAGTATTAGATTGAGATTGCTTTTTCAACTTTAAAATTTTAATTAAAAAAAAGAGATTGCTTCCAATTGTTTGTACTAACATACAAGGCTATAATGAATTTTCTTGTAAATGTATCCTTTTTGTTTAAAAAAGGAACATGGAACAAATGATAAAATGATAGCACTTTTTAATTTCTGGGATGGTGTCATATGGGTGTTCATCACATTATTCATTCAGCTTTTAAATTGAGTTTTCATATTAATCCTAAAATTTATTTATGGATTATCTTGGGCAGTCCATGAAGATATTTCTATCATGACATTTTAATTTCTTCTTCCTATTCTCTTTCTCTCATTATTTTTCTTTATTGCTTTATTTATCTTTATTATTGTGCACACTACTCTCTCTCTCTCCCACCTGTCCTTTCTTCCTAACAACTTACATAACATTAGTACCTTTGAAGTTTTAATTTGGGATTTTTGTGACTATACAAATGCTTAAATTCTTACATATTTATACAGTAATAAATTCTTTCTTACATGCTTTTCCCTCCTATAACAATTTCTTGCTTTCAGAATCAATTCCTTCCTTTCAAAAGTTAAATCACTTAAGAACTCTTTTAAAGAGATTCTTTATGTTGCTAGACTCTCTGATAACTAATATCTTGTTTTCTTTGCTCCAACATTGAAATAATAGCTTAGCTGAATACAGTATCAGATTCAAATCCTTTTCCTTGAAAACTCTCTTACATTTAGTGATGCTATTATAAGGGCTAAAAAGTATTGATTTTAGTTCTTTCTGCCTTTATTCAACTTTTAGTTTCTCCCTGAAAATAAATTTCCCTTTGTTTTTAGTAATCTTAAAAACAACTACATCTAAATTAGGAAGTTTCTTCCCACTTATCTCTCCTGTTTGTTATATGCCCTTTTAAACTGAAGTCATATTTTGCATGAACCTTAACAAATTATCACCATTTTTTTCTCCAAATATTGTTTCTCATTTTTTTTCCTTTCTTTTTTCAGTCACACACGTGGCATGTGGAAGTTCCCAGGCCTGGGCTTCAATCCGAGCCACATCTGTGTCCTAGCCACAGCTGTGGCAAGGCCAAATCTTTACTTAACCCACTGTTCCGGGCTGGGTATCAAACCAGCAATACTAAAGAGACAAGCCGGATCATTAACCCACTGCACCACAGTGGGAACTCCTGCCCCTCAT
Organism: Catagonus wagneri; assembly: GCA_004024745.2. Taxonomy (NCBI): domain Eukaryota; kingdom Metazoa; phylum Chordata; class Mammalia; order Artiodactyla; family Tayassuidae; genus Catagonus; species Catagonus wagneri. The sequence goes on along the minus strand of PVHT020000173.1, from coordinate 3,047,034 downwards.
TCTTCCCTTTTTTTTTTTTTTTTGCCTTTTTGTCATTTTAGGGCCGCACCCACAGCATGTGGAGGTTCCGAAGCTAGGGGTCTAATCAGAGCTGTAGCCGCCGGCCTACGCCACAGCCACAGAAACGCAGGATCCGAGCCGCTTCTGCGACCTACACCACAGCTCATGGCAACGCCGGATCCTTAACCCACTGAGCAAGGCCAGGGATCGAACCCACAACTTCATGGTTGTCAATTCGTTAGTCGGATTCGTTAACCTCTGCGCCAGGACGGGAACTCCCTGCCCCTCATTTTTTATGTGTATTGCCATTTCTTGGTCTCCATATCTTTAGCTTTTTTTTTTTTTTCACTCCATCACTTAATTCCCTGCTAATGCCTTAGAGTTCTTCGATCTTATCTTTCAGCTCAGTAACTTGTTCAAGTATATTCAACAAGTTCTCTCCACTGGCAATAAGAAAATCAAATGAAAAACAGATGTCATTTGTGAAACAACAAAACCTACCAATTGCTTAGAAATATTAAAGATTGCCTGAGAAATAAATGGGGATTTTTTAAAATTTCTATCAAAAGATATCAAAGTAGATCTAAATAGTTGGAAAGATACAATATACTCATGGATACAATAAATAAAGTTTTAAAGGTTTAATTATCTTCAAATTAATCTATAAATTCATTGCTATTCATTTCAACCCAGAACTAGATTTTGAGAACTTGACAAATTTCAAACTGTATAAAGGAAAATAAATTTCCATGACTTTCTAAAGCAATTTTCAAAGAAGTATAAAGAAGGGAAACTCCTACTACTAGGTATTAAGACAGAATGCAACATCAGATGAAAACCATCAGTTTGGTACAGGTGCAGGACAGACTAATTGACTGAAGGAATAGAAAAATAATGATTTAAACACATTACTTGTCATATGATAAAGGACATAGTACATAACTTTGGAGAAATAAGACACTTTTGTAAGCGACCAGAAACTTGACTTACTACTTAAAGAAAAACAAAATTGGATCTCTAATACGTACTATTTTTAAACAAAAACAAAAAGTCCAAATGGATAGAAGGCCTGAGTATGAAAGTAAAACAACTAAGCTAACCATACATTATATTTACTAAAGCAAGGTATAAAAGCACAAATCACAAGAGAAAAGCAAACATAATTTGATTTTTGACTAACATGAAAATTGGGCAACATAAGTAAGAATTTGTATTAATAATTGTCACTCACACAGGTCATGACCATAAGAAAGATGTTAGTGAGCAGGTTTATTATAAAATGTTCTTGAAGTCAATACCTGTGATAGGAAGGGAAGGGAAGAAAACAGAATTGGGTTAGAGACACAAGTAGTGCAGTGATGTGTTATAAATGAAAGTTTCTTCTCTGAAGCAGGAGAGAGGCTGACACTCCTGTCTTGACCACTGACTGGAAGCAAGCTGCCCTGGGAAGGGTGTATGAATTTGGGTGAGATACAAATGACCCTACTTAGAGAAGTTTCTAATGAGGGATGAATTATTGGACTGCCTGCAAGTATCACTTTTCATAAATGAGGGAATAAGCCCTCTGGTTCTGAACAAGGATCTGCACGGTCCAGCTCAGATTCCATTTCAGTCACAAGACTAAGATTAAAGTGACAACCTGGGATTCAATACTTAGAATGAATAAGCAATAAGAATTAATATATAAAATATCCGAAGACTTCCATAGAATTGAGTAAAAAATAACCACGGGAGAAAAAAACAACAGAAGTAAAAACTTAAATGATTCAATATATAGTTATCCCAATCTCATTAATGAGAAAGATGAAGAAGTATTTATTGAGGATGTTGACTATAGTAACTTAGCTCTTGAATGCTAATGAAATAGATAATATACAAAAAGTATTGTAATAGAACAAGGTACAGTAGTACAAATAAACCAATCAGTTGCACATAAAAGAAAAATAGATTTTAAAAATATAGAATGTTGACTACAAAGTTAAGGTTATAATGCTGATGCCATCTTATAAATTTAACAAAACATTGAAAGCAACTATCTGTATTTGTTCTTGAGGATAGTAGAGGTAAATGACATGGAAGTCTGAGCCCTCTGTGTAATTTTTTAGTATGTTCTAGATGCGCTCAGGCTGAAAGCCAAATGCTGTTTCTGCACCTGCCCAGTCTTACATGATAGATCTGATAATATCCAGCTCAGGAAAGGAAATCTCAGTGACTTAATCACTGAAAAATCCATGGTCAGGGAATCAGTTTCTACTAAGATCCATGGCAAAAATATTTATTAAAATTGAGACTAGTTTTCAAAGGAGGCATAATCTTCCTCCAAATCCGGGAAACTTATCAGAGATTTTGCACAGCAAACTTTTCCTTCACAGTTTTGACTTAGAAATTTTTTATCTTCTGTCAATGGGAGATGGGAGGTTGAGAGATACTATTTCAGGGATTGTTTATGTGATGTTTAAAAGTGACCGCTTTTTAAAAATATGCATATTTATTGGAGTATATTTGACTTACAAAGTTGTATTAGTTTCAGGTGTACAGCAAAGTAAAACGGTTATACATATACATATATCCATCCCTTTTCAGATTCCTTTCCCATATAGGTTATCGCACAGTATTGAGTTATACATATACCCATCCCTTTTCAGATTCCTTTCCCATATAGGTTATCGCACAGTACTGAGTTATCCTGTGCTATACAGTAGGTCCTTGTTACCTATCTATTTTATACATCCACCATTATTCCCCTTTGGTAACAAGTTTGATTTTGAAATCTATGAGTTCCTGTTTTATAAGTTCTGTATCATTTTTATTAGATTTCACATATAAGTGATAACATTTGACATTTGTTTTTGACCAACTTTATTATGATAATCTCTAGATCCAACCATGTTGCTGCAAATGGCATTGTCTCATTTTTTTAATGGCTGAAAAACATTCCATTGTACATATGTACCCCATCTTCTTTATCCAGTCCTCTGTAGATAGAATTTAGGTTGCTTCCAGGTCTTGGCTATTTTAAAGACTTCTGTGGTGAACACTGGGGTACACATATCTTTTTGAATTTCTCTGGATATATGTCCGAGAGTGGGATTGCTGAGTCATAAGGTAGTTCTATATTTAGTTTTTTGAGGAACTTCCATACTGTTCTCCACAGTGGTTGTGCAAATTACATTCTCATCCCTTATTGTTTATAGACTTTTTGATGATGGCCATTCTGACTGGTATAAGGTGGTACTGAATAGCAGTTTTGATTTGCCATTTCTTAATAATTAGTGATGTTGAGCATCTTTCCATGTGTTTTTAGACCATCTCTATGTCTTCTTTGGAGAAATGTCTATTTAGATCTTCTAACCATTTTTTTTTTATATTGAGCTACAGGAGAAGTTCATATATTCTGGAGATTAATCCCACGCCAGTTGCTTCATTTGCAAAGCTTTGTACTATTTCCACATCCCTTGCCTTAAGCATCTTTTCTATCTGGCTGTTCCTGAGTTACACCTTTTTATGATAGATTGCTAATCTAGTAAGTAAACTAGTTTCCTGATTTCTGTGAGTTGCTCTAGCAAATTAATCAAATCCAAGGAACTTAATATTTATAGCCAGTCGGTAGAGGCACAGGTGACAATCTGTGATACAAGTGACACACACAAATTCATATGCATACTGAGAAAATAACAGGATTTCTTTGGAATTATTTGAAAGTAAATGTAATAGCTTGATAACTTAAATACTGAAAGGTCAATTTCAAAATCACAATGAATTTAAAAAACTTTTTTCTGAGATTTGATTGTTGCATATCTGTATATGCCTCAGATGAATCCTTTAAAATGTATACTTTCAAGAATTTAATGGTCATTGTCTGAACTGTGATGTGTTTAGCTGAATGAAATGGAAGCCCATCTCTGTAGCTTAACCTTGTAATAGCATTTAAATTTCCTCACATAACGAGAAGTCTGAATAGCATTTAAATTTCCTCACATAACAAGAAGTCTGAAGGAAGGGAGTCTGGGGCCCTTCTATCATTTTGCTCCATCACTATTACAGGGAAGCTTTTATTTTCATGCTTGTCCAGTCATGAAGGCAAGATGGCGTCTCTCTCTTCACTTACAGTGTAGACTAGAAAGACAGACAGGGGCAAAAAGAGTGTATTAGAAAAACAAAAATGCTTCCAGAAGTCTAGCAGAAACAAACTTGTATTTCCCAACATACACTTTGTTACATTGCCATCCTGGGATGCAACAGTGACTGAGAAGGTATTTTATCTGGGAATTCTGCCAATTTGATCAAAAAGTGGTTCCATCATTAAGGAGGAAATGAATAGTTCTTAGGTAGAAAATTAAGATGTCTAAAAGTCACTGAATTCATCACAACCAGTATTTTCAAGCAGCCTAAAGCTGATTAATAATAAATTTCAGTTACTTTTCACTTTTTTCATATTTGAGGGTTTTTTTTCATGAATAGCCCATTGTTAATAATAAAATATTAAATTAAATACATGTCTTATGGACTTTATTCCTTGCATGATACTAGTAAGAATGAGGTTATTATTGGGTCATTAACAGCTTTTGCATACTAGAATATTATTAAAAAAAACTTACTTGGGGTCTTATAAACAATACTAACTTCCCCTGGACAACACCTAAAATCTAAATAATAGGACCTAAACTCAAATTAAAGGGTTTTTCTGAGTTAATTACCAATTTCTATTTCAAATAACAATTTCAAAGCCCACAAACTGATCACAGAATACTAAGCCCTAAAATGAGAGCTTTAAGCAAAATGTAGAACATTTAGTCAATAAACTGTTCTGTATTTTGTCTTTCTTTGCTAGCCTTAATATCTAAAACTCAGTATTTGATAGATTATTTTTAAGGTATTAAAATTGTTCCTCTTAAGGAACATTGTTCTGCACTCATAAAAATATTTCTTAATTATATTCTATCTACCACTGAAATGTTAATCTTAGGTTCTTTGCATTCCTCAAACCCAGCCTTTAATGCTGATAATAAAGGTGGACATATTTTTCAATAACATTTAGGTGACAGGGGACAGAAAAGAGAGTCAAGATAGGTTATCTGTCCTAATATTCTGTCTAAATGGTACTCAAAAGTGAACATGGTAGTAAATGCAAATCTAATACTAATTCATATCTAACTTAATACATATTACAGATTCACATCTAATTTTTTTTTCTTTCTTTTTAGGGCTGCGCCTGCAGCATGTGGAAGTTCCTGGACTAGGGGTGGAATCAATGCTGCAGCTGCTGTCCTACACCACAGCCACAGCAACACAGGATCCAAGCTACCTCTGACCTATACCACAGCTCACAGCAATGTTGGATCCTTAACCCACCAAGTGAGGCCAATGATTGAACCCACATCCTCATGGATACTATTTGGGGTCTTAACTTGCTGAGCCATGATAGGAATTCCGACATCTAAATTTAAATCCTCTGTGAATTCAATTAGAATTAATTATACCTCATCTTATATATCTTATTGAATGTATTTTTTCAAATCTAATTTTGATCCTATTGATTTGAGATGATTTGTGTTTTATGAACATTCATGTGCAAGTATGACATAGGGTGTCAAATATATCGCATGACATGTGGGGTTCACATAAAATACTATTTTAGGAGTTACCATCGCGGCTCAGTGTTAATGAACCCAACTAGTATCCATGAGGATGCACTGATCTCTGCCCTCGCTCAGTGGGTTAAGGATCTGGCATTGCCCTGAGCTGTGATATAGGTTGCATATGCAGCTTGGATCTGCCACCGCTGTGGCTGTGGTGCAGGCCAGAAGCTACAGCTCCGATTTGACCCATAGCCTGGGAACTTCCATATGCAGTGAATACAGCCCTAAAAAGCCAAAAAAAATTTTATCCAATTATAAAGGAAAATATTTATAATCTTGCATACAAAAACTTTACCGTTAATTGCTTATGGCAAAAGCATTTAGGAACATGTAATTTTTAAAGATACACTTGAGAGAATAACCAAATAAGAATTTTTTAAAAAGAAAATTCTGCAAAAGACAAGGTACTCTATAGAATACATGTATATATATAGATAACTGTATATTTTTGATAGATGATATATTGATATATAAATATATGATGATATCCTGAGGGAACAGAATTAGAAAAACAAAGTAAGTAAATTTGTTTTCTCTTAAAATGTCCCTGGAAGTATTCTCTATAAGGTAATTCTTTTCCCTCTCCTGAATAAAATTCTTAAATAATAAAAATCCTCCTGATACTTCAGCCATTTAAATGATTTCAGTTTGGAAACTGATAGGTACAGCTAGAATAATAATAAAAACTCGAAAATTCATTCAAAATTAAAGCTTCTGCACTCACCTAACCAGCCATGCAATGGAAGGCAGACCTGTGCAATATGACTTGGATAGGTACTCCTCTATTTTCTCAACTTGTCTTCTTCCTCTCCTCAATTGCTAATTAGCACTGGTTTCTGATAATACCAGGTTTCAAGATGGTGAAGGGAGGAGATGTAAGGACACAGGAAAGCTCTTGCACACTTGTACTTTTGTGAGCTGCCATCACTGACTGCTCACTGGTTTGGCAGGTATCAAAAGTGATTCTTGGTCTGTTTCTCTTTCAGGGTTCTTCAGGCATCTCTCAACTGTCCACTGATTTTTGGGTCTCAGCAGTCCCGCTCTTCACAGACTCTCCATTGGGATCTTGTGGTCTTTTAGGCATCCCTTTTGGATAAAATCCATTTAAGATGACTCTAAGCCAGTTTTCACTCACATATGTGTTGTCCACCTTTTCTCTACATATCTTTGGTTCATTTTCAGTTATGATTTAAGTTATTTTTTCAAAACCAAGCTCTCTCTGCTGTTGTCATGACTGGTATTTTTCAGATGTATACAGATGTGTTTTAATTAATAACAATGAAAGTTTTATATAACACTTTACATACAGAAATACTTTTATAAAGTTTTAATAACACTGCAGTTTGAAGATAACCGATACATATGTATGTATATATTTACATTATTTTCATGTCATTAATTCACTATAATGCAATACACAGCAGGTGTTTTAATATTAAAGCAAGAATCTTTGCTTTATATACTATATAAAATAAACTGTAAAGTATCAGACTATACTTAGTATTTCCAGAAAAGCAAATAAATCAGTAAAACTAAGCTCCTACCTTAATGACTTAATCTTTGGAATGAGTAAACCAAGTAAAGAAGCTCTGGCTTTCAATTTAATAGAAGAGACAGACCATTAGAGAAGAGTCCTCAATGTCATGCTGTGAGAAAACTGTAACAATCTGGATGCATAGTCCAAGATTTTATGATACAAATCCTGATTATTTTGATGTTCATAACTCCTCATCATCTTCTTTTAACAAATTATTCATGTTGGTAGCCAAACAACAGTCAAGTGGAATGGTTACTATTGCATCTATAGTTACTGATGTTATCCAAAAAGAGGGCATGAGTATTGTTCCCACATGGATAATGTCTTACATTGTCACTATACTATGACCTCTGTCATAAATATACATTCATTTCAACATTCTGAGTGTATGAATGCTCAATTCCTTTTCTCCATGTGGCTAAAAGTGTTGGGAAGGATTAGGACAAGATTTTGTCCCCCGAACTTATTTTCCTATTTCAACAGAGATCCAAAACAACACTGCAAGGGTCTCTTGTATAACATCTAGATCACAGTTCTAGATAATCTCTCTCTCTAATAGCTAAGATTTTAAGATACACTATGTTTATTAATGAAACCTATTTGGGTGTACTTTGTTCAAAATCAAGGTTATTATTTTCTAAGCCCATTGTATGTAGATAGCAAATATTTTCCCTCCAAAAATGTTACTATTTTGCTCACAAGCTGACAATTTGAGTTATGTTTTCTAGTATATTTAATATATTTCATATAAATATATTTGAAATATCTCTATATACACTGCCTAGTTATCGCCACTGAAAGGACTTAGAAGAAATGGCCCACCAATACTGGGTTTCTAAATACCACTAAAAAAAAAAAAAATTGAGTTCATTGTGGGGAATGGCAGATTCCAGAGTGGGGGAAAAGAAAAAGCAAGATAAATTTGGAACATTTTGTTATGTCAGGAGGCAAGGGCATGTTCAAATCATCGGGGGATAGGTCAAAAGGATAAGCCAACCATCTTGAAGGAGCTCCTACTGGCCAAATGTGGAACGATCTGAACATCAAAATAAAAAATATTAGTATTCTAACCCATTAGATTAAATAAAAACCTAGGAGTCCATACTGACACAAACTTTAAAAACAAATAAAGGGACCAATATTAAAATCTTAGGTTAGCTTATCAGGGTGGCTCATTCAGTAAGTGTGTATTGTGCAACTGAAATACCGATAATTTCAAGGAGAACCTGTAGGTGGAAATCCCTCCATTATGATGGATAAAGCCTTGAACAAAAGTTTATCACTTAGACACTTAACCTCCTTAGACAGAGGGCAAGTTTCGATATATTGGAAATTTTCTGGGGGAAAAAAGCTCCAAGTATGTATTTCCAATTCTACATGGTAATTTTAATTCTATTTCTCTCACCTCATAAGGTATGATACTATAATTGTTTCCTGACAGAAATTATCTTTAATTTGGCCTGCCAAAAGGTTTGTATCCTCCTTCCATCCCTGGATACATCTCTCATAATATCTCCCTCCCAGCTCCTCATTCATCTATTCCACTTCTGCTAGGCACTTAGGAATCAAGTTTACAAATTAAGAAAATTGAGTTCTTTTTCTTTTTGTCTTTTTAGGGCCCACCTGTGGCATATGGAGACTCCCAGGCTAGGGGTCGAATGAGAGCTGTAGCTGCTGGCCTGCACCACAGCCACAGCAACATCAGGTCTGAGCTGTGTCTGCGACCTACACCACAGCTCAGGCAATGCCAGACTCTTAACCCACTGAGCAAGGCCAGGGATCAAACCTGCGACATCATGGATGCTAGTCAGATTTGTTTCCACTAAGCCATGACAGGAACTCTATGAAAATTGAGTTCTTATACATAAAATGTAATGAATGTTTCAAAATAACTCTACCACCTCTAACTTAAAAAGAGAAACAAACCAACCAACCACACACATTAAATCATGGTTTTCATTAGCTAGTACCTGGTTCTCAATGCTAACATATTTAAAAGGCTGAAAATTTACAATTATGCTAAATGGAAAAATTGAAAATTGTATCAAAAATTATTGAATACTTCCATGAACATAGTTTTCATTAAATATGAAAGACAGTATTCAACATTTGTTTTGAAATGACATAATGATAAATGTTCTAGTGGCTATAGAATACAACTGTAGTGTAGAGTTAGTTTATGGCTATTAACTAGAATAGATATGTCATGGAAGCTGTTCTGAAGATAAATGTTTTATTAGTTAAATTGTAACAGCAAAAAGATATCCAACTCACTCACTCACTGAGCAATGACTTATCGAGTATCTATAATACACTACTAGTATTATATACTATGTAGTACTACTACTATACTGGACCATAGGTCCCTAGAGATAAATGAATAATGTCTCTGTCCTAAAGAAACTTACTAGTGATAAAGCTATAGATTTAAATTAGTAATTAAAATTACTAATTTAAGAGCGTCTCAAGAGCATCAGTCAGTGGTAGCACAAAGACTGAGCAATTCTATGGATAGTGGGCAGGAGAACGTGAAAGTAGATTTTAAGAGATAAATCAAAGTTTATTAGGGAATAACAAATGAATGAGAGGCTATTAAACAAAAGAAACAGTTAGTACACAAAGTCACAGAGGCACAGACTAGCCTGGAACATGGTGAGAAGAGGGGAGGAAATAATTACATTTTAAGCAAGGTTCAACGTGTGGAAGGCCTTGGACCCTAACCTAATTGGTAGTATAACTGAATGCATAAAATAATAAAAGTGGAAATTACCTAGTCTCTGACACATCCAGTTCCTTATCCCTTGAAGATCAAAATACTTTCTTTTCTCCTGCCTGAAAAGTCCTTCCCCCAGATTTTTACACAACTGTATGGTGTACCGCATTCAAATCTCACTTGAAAATCACTTCCTAGGAAAGGCCTTTCAAAACATGAAACTAAATTAGTGACATCTACCACACCCACCTATTAACCGATTTCTGTTTGTGTGTTTTGGTTTTTTTTTCCTTTTTCTTTTTTAGGGCCGCACTTGCTGCATATGGAAGTTCCCAGGCTAGGGGTTAAATCAGAGCTGCAGCTGCAGCTCCTGGCCTACAACAGAGCCACAGCAATGCAGGACCTGAGCCACAGCTGCAAACTACACTGCAGCTTGCAGCGATGCTGGGTCCTTAACCCACTGGGTGAGGCCAGGGATCAAACCTGCATCCTCATGGACATTAACTGGGTTTTTAATCCATTGAGCCATAACGGGAACTGTTATTTCTATTGTTTTTAAATCAAGAGAGAATAGAAACACAAACTAAATATCAATTATACAACTTTATGTAACATACCCACATCCCATTGATTTCTAACCTCTTACTCTTATAAACTAGACCTAGAAAATTTTAGAAATTGCTAAGCAACGTTTGGTGGAATACAGACTCCAGGGATTTGTTAGTTGGCAATCCTCCCTTTATCCTGTAATGAACACATTTTGTTCATTAATAGCCATATATAACTAAAGCAGAAGAAATCCTTTCAGAGGTATTTGCATTTTATTATCTCAAAAGGATAAATCTTTAATGCAAAAATTATCAGGCAATATGACAAAACATAGTGAAGCATTTTGGAGAGAGCAGAAAAGATGTTTCTAGCCCTTTAAATCATACCCCATATGCAAATCATCTTGTCCTTGAGGAGACCTACATTTGTCTCTAGAGGAAAGATCTAGGAAGTAAATCTCTATTAGTACTGGGAAAACCTCGACTTCTTTTATTTAGCATCCTGCTAAAGTGGGAGCTTCAGGGAAAGTTTACACATAAACTGACATATTTTAAAATATTTTGGGGGCTTAAAGAGGAAAAATTTAGTAAGCTTGTTCATGTGGTCTGTAAAACATTGAAATGAGTCCTTGTACTACTGCAGTCACATAATCAAACAGACCAAGTGCATAGTTCTCCTTACCTCTTCAATTGTGATTTGGAAAAAAAAATTTCAAAATACCGATTGTTATTAAGTGAAGGAGTTATTTCCTTACCTCCTATCAATATATGGTTAAAAGTACAAAGAAAAATTTAAGTATAGCCTAAAGTAGAAAGCATAACTTTGAGAAAATCTTTGTAACTGAAGCAACCAACAAGGACTTAATCTCCAAAATACACAAAGAGTTCATACAATTCAATAAGAAGAAAAGCAAACAACACAATTGAGAACTGGGCAGAAGATCTAAATAGACATTTATCCAAGAAAACAGAGAGATGGTCAAAAAGCACATTAAAGGATGCTCAACATCACTAATTATTAGAGAAATGCAAATCAAAACTACAATGAGGGAGTTCCCGTCATGGCACAGTGGTTAACAAATCCGACTAAGAACCATGAGGTTGCGAGTTCGATCCCTGGCCTTGCTCAGTGGGTTAACGATCTGTGGTGTAGGTCGCAAACGCGGCTCAGATCCTGCGTTGCTGTGGTTGCGGCGTAGGCCAGTGGCTACAGATCCGATTAGACCCCTAGCCTGGGAACCTCTAAATGCCACGGGTGCAGCCCTAAAATGACAAAAGGCAAAAAAAAAAAAAAAAAAAACTACAATGAGGTATAATCTCACATCAGTTAGAATGGCCATCGTCAACAAGTCTACAAACAATAAATGCTGAAGAGGATGTGGAAAAAAGGGAAACTTCCTACACTGTTGATGGAATGTAAGCTTGTGCAACCACTATGGAGAACAGTATGGAAGTTCCTCATTAAACTCAACAGAATCACCATATGACCCAGCAATCCCACTCCTTGCATACATCCAGAGAAAACCACAATTCAAAAAGATACGTGCACCCCAATGTTCATAGTACCACTATTCACAATATGCAAGACATAGAAACAACCTGACAGAGCATCAGTAAAAGAAGATGTGGTACACACATACAATGGAATAATATTGAACTATAAAAAAGAGGGAAAAAATATCATTTGCAGCAATATGGACGGGCCTAGAGAATATCATACTAAGTAAAGTAAAACAGAGAAAGACAAATATCATATGCTATCATTTATATGTGGAATCTAATAAAAATTATACAAAAGAAATTACTTATAAAAGAGAAACAAACTAATAGATTTCAAAATCATACTTATGGTTACCAAATGTATGAGGGAGGAATAAGTTGGGAAGATGAGATTAACACCTACACACTACTATACGCACAGAAAACTAACAAGGATCTATTATATAGTACGGGGAGGTCTACTCAACGGTCTGTAAAATCCTAAGTATGAAAAAAGAATCGGTATATGTATGTATACAACTGATTCACTTTGCTGTACCCCTGAAACTAATACAACATTGTAAATCAACTATACGCCAATACAATTTTTTTTTTTTTTTAGGGCCACACAGCACCTGGAGGTTCCCAGGCTAGGGGTTGAATTGGAGCTGTAGCTGCTGGCCTACACCATAGCCACAGCAATGCCAGATCCAAGCCATGTCTGCAACATACACAATACAATGTTTTTAAAAAAAGAAAGCATAACTGCTATGCTTTAAAACTATGTCCTCAAAGTTTTGTACTTTTATTAAAATGGTAGTCCCTAGGCTAAAAAAGACTGTAATATATGAAAATTATTTGACTCAAAATTAGATGGAATTCATTTAAATTTAGACCACATATAATTAGTAACGGACCAATATCACAACCAATTGTAGGAAAATATTAATAAAGATACAATGAGCTAAAATTTATCACACAATTATGTAAATATTTGAATTGTTTCATATTTATTCACAGTTCAGTCTTATTTGCACAAAGTGCAATGCAATTTAAACATATTGATTAAATTAGCATTGTAAATTTACAATGATAAAATTGTGGTCCTCAACTCCTGGATAGTCTTAGGGTCAGAGAACTATTCAAAAAAATATTTAAAAGATATTTTGAAAAAAAGGATGAAGAGTGATCCTAAAAAATTAATATGAAGCAACAATGGGAACGGTTGATCAGAAGAGCTGAAGAAATGTTAAGCGTGCCCATGGGAAGGCCTATTATGTACAGTCCTGGCCAAATCAAATGTGAAGAATGTGCTAAGAGAGTTCCCTTCGTGGCTCAGTGGTTAACAAATCCAAGAACCATGAGGTTGCAGGTTCGATCCCTGGCCTTGCTCAGTGGGTTAAGGATCCAGCATTGCTGTGAGCTGTGGTGTAGGTTGCAGACGCGGCTCGGATCCCGCGTTGCTGTGGCGAAGGCTGGCAGCTACTGCTCCTGGTAGACCCCTAGCCTGGGAACCTCCATATGTCGTAGATGCAGCTCTAGATAAAAAGACAAAAAAAAAAAACAAAAGAATGTGTTAAAAGAGCATTTGCACACTGAACCATTACTTGAAGATAATAAACAGAATGATGAGGCCTGGTCTTTGAGTATTCATTGATGCTGTATGAAAAGTAGTGATGGCATTAGTGCTTAACAATTAAGCTAACATGAATCCAGAATGAACAAGTCATGCTCTCTAAATAAAAATGTACACTGTTTGATTTGTCCTTTATAAATCTATGCTAACTTCATGTTTCACTTCCTTCTCTTGATATCCTAATTTTTGTAGTCAATGGTTTGTGAAGTTCATTTTTTCTCCTTTTTGAAAGTTTGTAATAGCTTTGCTTTTTACTCATCTTCTAGTGACTCCTTTAAGGTATACTTTTTCTCCCAGATTACAGATAATGGCTTGCCAAACCTTTTATTGACCTAGGACCTGATAGAAGATGGAAGATTAAAATCCTCTAAAGCAAGTAAATATTTTCAATTATCCCATGACTCAAAGTACAATTTTCTTTTACTGAAACTTACCCTCCCTTTTTCACATTTAAAAAACATTCTTCTGGACAGGTAAAATGGGAGACTGTAGTCTCAAAACTTAACCATCTTCCCAGAAGGCAAACTTCTTACTGTTCTTGATCTTTTAAAATACGTTCTTAAATTTTAGGTTAACTTTACTTACATCAGTTGACTCTAAGCTTAATATGATAGATACATTTGAATCTTTCATAGTCATTGTAGTTATTTATCTCCTTTTTTTCCTACTATTGTATTTTTCTTCACTCATTCAACTTCTGTGAGGAATATGAACGTAAGTTATGTTCTCAAAGAAGTTATAGCCTAGAAGTGAGGCTTAAATATGCCTAGAATTTTATAATACAAGAAAGAAAGCCATGCGTTGAAAAGGCTCAATTAGCATTTCACAGGATTTCACTAGATAATATTACTTACAGTTGACTACATATATTAAAAAAAAACTTTACATAAGAGGTTTACTTAAGCTGAACTTTTAAAGATTCCCCTATTCAAGCAAATGGTTAAGCTTCAACGCATCTATAAATTACTCAAAGGGATATGTACATATATGGAAGATATTCATAGATGTGTATTTAAATGGTGGGGGGAGAAGGGTATGGTAAAATCATTAGTATTTATCCTGAAAGACATCTCCGCTACTCAAAATGCTTAAAAGTAAGCCACACCATGCTGAATAGTTTTTGGAGAGGTTTGCAAAATTATTAAAATTAGTATGATTAGAATTACATTCTCATTGCCTCCAAATGTTCATCAGCACTTCTGCTTCTCAATAATCTGGCTGAGGAAACATGATGAACTTTTCTTTGAATTTTTTGAAATATGCTTTTCCAAAGATTAGAAAACACATCTGACTGTTCCTTACTATTTCAAGACAGAATATGTTCACTTTATTTCCCTTTCTTTATACCTACATTTTTCACTATTGACAAAAACTAAGTCCATGATAATATTGTGCTTTTATTTCTTCCTTTACTTCTTTGAAATAGAAACTATTGCCATTTTAAATCAATAACAAAATGATAAAAATAATAGGCAGGATTAGAATATGGGCAAAATACATCATGTTAAAATATGTGTAGCATATTTTAAATTTTAAAAAAGATGGGAATTGATGGGAAACTAAAGCACAGACCAAGGAAATTTATAGAGAAAAAGGAATAAGATGTGCATTTGGAAAACAGGAGGACTAATAATGCCAAAAACCGTAAGCAGTTATAAATATAATAGATAGTGTTCTACAGATAAGTGTTTTCTATAACGATAAGCGCATGAAAAACATGGTAAGATGCAGTTCCCTTCGTGGCTCAGTGGTTAACAAATCCGACTAAGAACCATGAGGTTGCGGGTTCGATCCCTGGCCTTGCTCAGTGGGTTAAGGATCCGGCGTTGCCGTGAGCTGTGATGTAGGTTGCAGACGCGGCTTGGATCCCGCGTTGCTGTGGTTGTGGCGAAGGCTGGGAGCTACAGCTCCTGTTAGACCCCTAGCCTGGGAACCTCCATATGCCGCGGGTGCGGCTCTACATAAAGGCAAAAAGACAAAAAAAAAAAAACAAAAAACGGTAAGATGATTTAAAAAGATTTAGAATCACAAAGTAAAAAGTGACAGCAACTGAACTACTCACTTAAATAAAAAAAGGAGAGGTTGGAGTTCTCCTCATGGCGCAGCAGAAGCGAATCCAATCCAACTAGGAACCATAATGTTGTGGGTTTGATCCCTGGCCTCGCTCAGTGGATTAAGGATCCAGTGTTGCCATGAGCTGAGGTGTAGCTTGCAGACATGGCTTGGATCTGGTATGGCTGTGGCATAGGCCAGCGGCTACAGCTCCAATTAGACCCCTAGCCTGGGAACCCCCATATGCTGTAAGTGAGGCCCTAAATAAAAAAAAGAAAAGGAGGGGTGATAGATATAACTACATGATGTCATGAAATTCAAGTATCTGAATTTTTGAAGTGTTTAAAAAAATCTAGTAAGGAAAGCTAAAAAGATAAAAGGCATAAGAATATCCTTTTTAGTTAGTAGAATGTGAACTGATGACAAGAGATAGGCCCTAAATAAATAAAAAGAAAAACAATAAATATAAATTTGGATATTGATATTAAATAAGTATGTCTGAATAATACTGCATAAGAAGGAATAAATTTCCAGATCCAAATACAGTATCATCCTGTTGTATTCTGTGCATATGTTGAATAAGTAAACAAAAGGATCAAAAGTTATTACTTATTGTTTACATAAAATATTGCAATGACTTTAAAGTCATGGAACAAAAAGAAATGCTATGTTCATGCTCTCTTTGCTTGAGCTGGTCAAATTTCTCTCCATGTATTTTGAACTCTGCAGTTATGGTGCAGTAATAGTTAAAACAATTTTTCAGTTCTCTGTTCTCACTTTGTATATTCTGCAGGGTCTATGAATTATTCCACAGAAATAGGTGCTTTACAGAAACCAAAGTCATTTCATTCTGACTTTTTAACAGATAAAATGTTCTAATACTTTTAGATTTAAGTAGTCAAACTGCCTGTCCCCAGATATTTTACATAGGTCCAGGTGACTAGTGGACAGTCCTGATTGAAAGTAATTTCCTGAGACTCAGAAATGCTGGGCCATATATTCCCTCCCAATATTACGACCAATACTAAAAATAATAAGATGGTTCTATGAAATGCAGAAGCACAATCAATGAAACAGTTCTGGCCCTTAGATGAAAATTTAATGGGCAGAAATCTAAATGTTATAGTCACCAAAATATTTTTGAAGTTCTGGGGTAACGAGAATTGGCACTAATATGATTTGACAAAAATGCTGAATGAAATAGCAAGTTTTGTGCATGTGTTTGGAGATGTGTAAAACCCTAAACCTTTCTCTAATTTCCTGATGCCTGATTTCTCAATATTAGATCCTCACCTTTCTTCTTCAGGGATCTTTCCTCTCTCTCTAGTAAGGTATTACAAATCAGAATTCAGTGTTTTCCTAGTCTCCTGTTTTGTGCTCTGCTGGGTAAGGCCAAAGAATTAGTGTTTCGAAGTATCCTCACATCTATCTCTGTAGCCCAACCTCTCTCCAGGACTTGGGCTAGTATTTCAGTTACTGGGCTTAAGGTGTGCGCCCCCATGGAGTCACTGAGCTGGGCCCAGAAACCACCAAATCCTCCTGAAACATTATTTAGGCAAACTTTTAGGGAAAAGTCATATCTCATATGTCTAAATATAAACTTACTACAGACTACAATCTAAAATCTATAAGACTTTTCAGATGAACACTAAAGACTTCAAATAAGATTACTTTTTGGCTAGGGGTGGGTGAGTATATCATTGTTGGAGATATTTTGATAGAAAAGTCTAGGAAGTTTTGCAGTACGCTAAATAAAGATACCTTACAAATATGGGTTAGCATTTTTGCATGAATACTGTAGCAAGAGTGAAGAGAGGTTTAATAATAGAAATGACCATGGACAAATTATGAAGCATGTCATGTTTATCCTGCACCACCACCATCACCACCACTACAACCTCTCAGACACTGCCTAGATCCTGTCCCAAGCTCTTAAAGAATTTGGATTCTTATTTTAACCTCAGCCTCAAGGTTGACTATATTCTGTCTTTTCTTCATCAATATGAAGAATGCACTTCTGCATTCTATTCTCTTAAGATATTAGTACACATGTAAAGAGATAATCATTTAGTACTAAATATAAAGGGTAGTGGTCAGATAATGAAATTTTAAACAATTTCACTTTGGACATATCTATCATTAGGCAGAATTCTGCTAAATATTTACACTGTGCCAGAGAATTAAAGAATGATAAGAATGCAAAGATGCACTTAAAAAAAAGCCAATTTATTCTTGCTGTGAAGGATAAGACTTGAAAATAAGGAAGTATATCAGAATCGATATTTCCATAAAGGGTACATGGAGATATAAAGAAGAGTGTGCTGGTAGGGAAAAAAAGAAAAAAGTCCAAAAAGGCTCTGACAGAAAATGGCCTTAAAATTATTTCTTAGAGGGTAAGCACATATAAGCCACACACACTGGTGGGGGGGTTGTATTTCAGGCAAACACAGAAAAATGAAATAACCTAGTGAGTCAAGGAAACTGCGAAATTCAAGATGAATGAAGCAAAAAATGGGGGAGGAAAGACCTGGGCCTGACCCTTCAGTAGGACACCTGGGTCAGCTGCCCCAGGTCACAAATATGGTAGAGGACTGGCACAAGGTACTGTATCTCACTGCCCTGATCAGAACATTACTGAAATTAAAATGTTAAATTTCTGTCTTTTATGATATTCCAAGGAACCAAGAATAGGCTCTACAAAGGGGCTTCCTTTTTTGTCTGTTTGCTTTGTAGTATCCACCTTAGCTGGGTGCCCTGCATTCCAATTCCAAGGGGTAGAGGGCAAGATGTGGCTGGAGAGTTAGGAAGGGGCACAGGAAGATCAAACAGAGATAATGAATTTGTACTTTACTGTGTATTTTTTGCGCAGCACTGGTGGATTTTAAGCAAAGGAAAAAGGAGAGGTTTCAGAAAGTTTTCTCAGCTAATCCCAATAGAGTTTTTTGAGGTAAAGGCAGGGAAAGAATAAATGACAATAATATGGGGTAGTTACATTGATAATCTGAAATACGTTAGAAACGGTGAAGGTATGAATATGTGGTGTCCTATAATACTACAGTAGAAAGAATGATGGCCCTCTAAAAGATATCTAGGTCCTAATCCCTAGAACTGGTGAACATGTCATGTCATGGCAAAGGGAAATCTGGGTTACAGATGGAACCAAGGTTGATAATTAGCTGACTTTAAAGTAGGGAGATTATTCTAGGTTATCTGGTTGGGCCTGATGTGATCACAAAAGTCCTTAAAAGTAGAAGAGAAGGAGGAGAGTCAGTGTTATAGGACATAAGAAGGAGTTTACTGGCAGTTGTTGGCACTGAGGATAAAGGAAGAGAGCCACATACTGAGGAGCTCATTCACTCTCTATGAGTGGGAAAATGCAAGGAATAGGACATTTTAGAGATCCAAAATAAAACAAAGCCCCTCCCTCCAACATCCTAATTTTAGCCCTTTGAAAACCATTTTGGATTTCCAGCCTTCACAACAATGGATAATAAACCTGTGTTGTTTTGAACCACCGACTCTGTGGAAATTTGTTACAGAATCAATAGGAAAAATACAAATATCCAGCTCGACCTTGGCACAAAGAAAGCCCTTGACTGAAAACCATATTGAACACTGATTCATATCTTCATTAGAGGTCTAGTCAGGCAGATCTCACCCTTCATAAACACTTTTCCAGATGAGGTATGCCATGCTTAGGTCTTGCTAGTCATGGTTTTTTATTATTTTTCCTCAAACAAAGATCTAATAATATGTTGAATAATCAGTTGCTGTGCTTTGTGTCCATTTATATTCAGACAGTTAATTTAAAAACAGTCACCCACCACTATGAACTTTAAGTGTAACACAGTATTTGAAGTAGGAGCTTTAGAGTCACACAGACATGGACCAAGTCACAACTCCTCCTTACTGGTAGTATGACTTTGGGTAATTTAAAATACTTGAGCCTCAGTTTCTTCATCTGCAAAAACGAAGAGCGATGCCTTAGGATCCTCAGAAACACATTCTGAGATGAGGACTGTATGCAAGTGTTTAAGAAAATGCTTTCAGGAAAACACATAAATTACAGAGTAAGCAAGATAGGGAAGGAATGGATTTCAGGAAAAATCCTATCATCAGCATGATTCTGCAGGGGAGCCTTGGGGTGTAAATTACACTTTAGATTTTCTTACTACCAAAGGCTTTTATACTGTATAGGGCAGTCCTTGGCAAGTGGTGTCCTAGGAGGAAAGTGAACTCCCAAGTGGTTCTCTCTGGTTCTTTGTGCCTGAAGGCAAAATGAGTCTAGTAGCCCTTAGGCAGTCTTCCAAAGAGAATCTCAGGGGCTGGCTGCGAGATGTAAAAGAACACAGAAGCTGGGGGTAAGGCACATACAATCAAAGGGATCCTAAGGGATCAGGATGGAACTTGACTTAGTCTGCCCCAAGCATCTACCTCATAAAACTCTTCTAAGGATTGAATGAACTCACGTTTTTCTTTCTTTAGCTTTTAAGATTCCTAAACTAGTTTTCCTTTGGAATAGAATGCAATATCTAGTGTCGTGTTCTGCACACAGAGTGATAAGCAATGAAATAATTATTTCTTGATAGAGGCATCCATCTCAGAAAGGGTAAAGGAGACAAAGGAGAAATAAAGCAAATGTGAATGATACAAGAATAGAAAGTAACCACATTAGTCTGAATCTAGTATTTAAAAACGACTGTAATTTCATTTTTTAAAGCTAGAAACAAACAACTTAAGATTTGTAACTGCTTTCATCTCTAAAAATATCAGCAAAGTAAAACAACCAATGAACAAATAACATATTTATTTGATGACAATAAATCTTATAGGAAATGCTATAAGATTTCCCACCCCTAGGAAACAATCTAATGAGTCCCCATAATACATGTAATTTTTTTCTTAAAATATCTCCTTCTTAGCTACTCTATTCCTATACTGATAATTAAAACCTTTAATTTTTATAGCACTTTAGTTTTAAAGTGGATTCAGCTTTACACAATGCACAAACAACTCTGTCATATATATTATCACTCCTTATTTACAGATGGGAGAAAGCTCTGACAGGGTAAATGACCTAGGTAAGGTTGCACAGTAAAGGCAGCATATCAATTTCTGAATCCCAAGAAAGTGCTTTCCTCGGGGTTCTACATTATTTTACACCCTGTATCAGTCAAGGTCCAGTCAGGAAACAGAATCACACCACAGTCAGAATAAGGAAGATTTAAAGAATTATTAACTAGTAGAAGGGGAGTGATTATTAAGAAAGAAGATATCACTAAAGAATAGATGAATAGTGCATTGAGGGAGCAGCCATTACTTCCAGGGCTGTGGGAAAGAATTCAAGGAAGGATAGCTTAGAAAAACTACTCTCGTCTCTGCCCTCTAAGCTACAAAGCCTGAAAGACAGTCCTCAGAGATAATGTGGCTGTGACCCACTTAACAATCAAGAAACTGGCTGAGGTGCCCCAGACTGAGCTAGTGAGGAAAGAAACCACTAGCTAGGTGCTAGTGAAACTTGCTAGGAAGCCAACCACTGGGTTGCCAGCAAGCCACACACTGGGCAACCGACCAAACTTATCTGAGGGTATGTAATGTTGTTTTCTTACACACCAGTGGCCAGAAAGCCACTCACTAACCATAGAAGCAAGAAGTAGAGCTCTGGAAATAAGAAGAGGAGCCCCACCCCCCCACTTTTAAATGCAGGATCCTTCTAGAACCTTCTATCAACCACAGGACTAAAATTGTGCTGACAATAAAGAAATGTTTACAAGTCATAGCTCTAATATCACAGTTCAGGGCAAAGAAGATGAATTAGGAGCTGTGACACACTATATTAACTGGCACACACCTCAGTGCCTCTCCTGGGTTCTGGAGGGTAAAATGCTTTTACTCCAAATTTCTGCTCCATTTTTTTTTCCCGTAAGTACCCCTACAATAAAATGTGGACCTAATCTCTGGGGACACTATGTATTGATTGTTGGTATGACATACGGTAATTCTAAGGGGAGAGCATCAACACAGTGACTGAGACCAGTTCTTGAGCCCAAACACTTAGGTCTGAATATTAGCTTCACCACTGACTAAATCTGCAGGCTTGCAAAAATTAATGTCTGTATGCCTCAGTTTCCTTATCTGTAAAAGGGGATAATAGTATCTACTTTATTAAAATGTCAGGAGAACAAGCTACAGAATATGTGATAAATGTTCAAAAATGAAGAACTTTATAAATATTAGTATTATCCATACATATTACTTTGTAACTAGTGCTTTAAAATACTGTTTAACTCAGTTCTCATTATCAATTTCCACCTAGGGCTGTCTTTCATTAACACTAAAACCCAGTTTCTCTGGGTGACACCAGGCCATGCTGCAAAAGCTCTCACCTTCATCTGGGCATTGTCTGCATCTCTTGCTTCAGATGCTGGCATTGCCCAGGCTTTCTGAATAATCCTCATCAATCAAAACCAGTTCATTGGAAAACGGAAAAAAGGCACATGGTTAAAGAAATTATCTTTCTTTAAGATCTTTTCCAGTTCTAACTTGGATCCCCCACATCCCCAGAGAGTTATACCAGAGAGGGGAAAAGGAGGAAATTATCATTTTGAGTACCTGCCTGCTCAAGGCAAACACTTTGCATGTATTACTTGATTTCATCCTTGTCACAATTCTTACCAGATTTTTGACAAATGAAGGAAACCAAGGCTCAGAAAGGCCAAAAACTCATTCATAATCACTCTCATGCTAAGCAGCAGATCCTGAATTCAAACCTAGTCTTTCTGTTTGGGTCGACTAAGCATTTTTAACTGTTCCGCTTGCCTCCCACACTGTCTTAGTCTCAGACAGCAAGAACCCTAATCGCTCAGAGCTTTTCATGCTTCTCCGATTTAAAGAGATGAGTGGGTGAGCAACTTTTTTTGGTCTTAAAACTATCAATTGAAAGTAAAGCAAATGAAATTCATTTACCAGTTACAGGAACGTTAAGAAATCACTAACATCTTACAGGAAACTAGCCTTTGAGTGAAGACCGAGGCCCTCCTGCATCCTGGCGCCCCTGTCCTCACCTCTCCTCCCGGCTGCAAACTTGGTGAAGGGAAAGGAGCCTGGCGGCGAGCCAGCGAGCTGAGGTCCAGCCAGGGCTCTGCCGCTCTGTTCACTCAGGAGGCTTCTTCTCCTTCTGTGAAGCAGGAGCTTGTCAGGTCTGGTGAACTCAGGGTTTCTCCCCAGTCCCAGCTGGGCTCTACGGGCGCCTCGCTCGAGGGCGTGCCCCGCGGTCTCGCCGCAGATCCCGCGCGAAACTGCCGGGCTCTCTGAGGAAGCCGCTCACCGCGGCGGCCGCCGCCGCCCCCACCCAGCAGCCCCGCTCCTCGGGCGTCTCCTGACTGGGAAAAGTGCAGCCAGTGCCAGGAATCGCCTCTCATCAGACAGCCCTTCGCTAAGTTCCCGTCTGCACCTGAGACCGGGACGCTGCTTCCCCCTTCCCGGCTGACAGGAAAACCAGCTCGGAGTTGACTAACTTTGCGCTCCTCTGAGGGGGAATTCTGACAACTCTGAGGAGTCTGACTGGAACGTGAGGAGACAGAGCCTGTCGAAACAGTGAACCCCGACGCCTCCACCCGCCTCGCAGCGCACAGGCCTTCTCCAAAGACTGCACGCCAGGCGGGTCCCACAGCTCGGCTCTCTCTCACGCCCGCATCCCGCGCCGGGAGGCTAGCAGCGCAAGAGCACTGGGCGCGCGGAAGACCACTGTTTTCTGCCCCAAAGGCCCAGGTCTGAAGGAGTCTTTACGGCCGCAGTACAGCAGCCCAGCGGGTCGCTCGGCCGCCTGGGGGCTGAAGAGACGTCCGCACTGGGCTGGCGGCCCTTCCTGCCGGCCCCACGCCGGGCCTCGGCTCCCTCCTTTCCCGCTCCCGCCTCCTCTAGTAGGCTGCCAGGCGGACCCAGCCAGCCTCTTTCTCAGCCTTCACTACCGGGTCAAGCCGCGGAGGGAGGGAGCGGAGACAGCGGCGAAGCTGCTCCCCACCCGGCGCGCGCGCGCCCCTCCTCCCGCTCCAGCCCGCTCCAGCCCGCTCCCTCCTCCTCTGCCCTCCGCCTCCTCCCCGGCTGCCAGTACAGTACAACTAGTACGCGCGCACTCGCACACGCACGCGGACCCTGCTGCCGCCACTGCAGCTACCATGGATATCGGCTAACAACACACACTCAGGCGCGCGCGCGCGCGCTCCCACTCGCACCACGCAGGAGTGGCCCCCGGCATCCCTACCCTCCTTCCCCACCCCCACCCACCCGCTTACCAGCTCGGCTACTGCTCGCACAGGCTGCCGTCACCGCCGCTGCCACCACCACCACCACCACCACCACCAGCACCACAGCTCTTCTCTGCTGCGGGGCCACAGCCTTGAGTGTCATTCAAGGGACAGCACAACCTGACCCAAGCTCTCCTACCTCTGCCCAGCGGTCCCTGTCATCCTCCCCCTTCCTCGTCCACACTCCATCCAAAGAAGAGGGAAAGCACCGAACAGAGAGAGAGAGAGAGAGGAGGAAGGCAAAGTCTGCTCTTCTCACCTCTCGGCCCCCTGGCTCCTCCATCCTCATTCTCGCAGCACCAACTCCCCTATCCTAAAGGAAGCCCTCAGGGGCTGAGGCGACTCACCCCACTGCCATGTCCAAAAGCTTGAAAAAGAAAAGCCATTGGACTAGCAAAGTCCATGAGAGTGTCATTGGCAGGAACCCCGAGGGCCAGCTCGGCTTTGAATTGAAGGGGGGCGCCGAGAATGGACAGTTCCCCTACCTGGGGGAGGTGAAGCCCGGCAAGGTGGCCTATGAGAGCGGCAGCAAGTTGGTGTCAGAGGAACTGCTTCTGGAAGTGAACGAGACCCCCGTGGCGGGCCTCACCATCAGAGACGTGCTGGCCGTGATCAAACACTGCAAGGACCCCCTCCGGCTCAAATGTGTCAAGCAAGGTGAGCGCAGCGGCTAGCTCGGTGCTTTGCCCGGAGGCTGGACCGCCCGAAGCGCGGGGCACAATAGAAGGGTGGGCTCGCGTGTTGAAAGGGGTGTGTTGCGCGACAGTGGGGTGAGGTCGCGAGTCCCGGCAGAGCAAGTGAGGTTTGCCAGGGATCCGAATGGGGGGGTCCGTGGAAGGGAGGGGCGGGTTGCGGTGTGGCGTGCAACTTTGTTTGCGCAGCTACCCCCTCCCCTTGGGAAGGTGTTCGGCCTTGTCTGAGCTCGGAGGTGCGGGCGAGCTCCTGGGGCAATTGAATGTGCGTCAGCTGCAGGGCTCGCAGTGGTTGTTGAGCTTTTAGGGAAGGAAGGACGGAAGGAACGAAGGAGGAAAAGGCATGAAAGAGAAAGGAGCAAGTTGAAGGTGCAGCGGCATCATCAGCAAAGCCGGGAGGAGTAGGGGGTGGCGGGGCGAGTGGAGGAGTGCGCGCTCCGTTGAGGGAACTGGACCTAAGACGCCTTGGTCCGAAGCCCAGTCCTCTGGGGATCGCTGGGCCGCTAGCTGACAAAGAAGGGAAGGGGCACATTGCTTCGGGAGCTTTGACGGGTCTTCCCTAACTTTTTCACTGCCTCACTCCTCGGTCCCCCTCCCCCGCCCACGGTCGTGTCATGTGGGCACCGCGCGTCACGTGCGCACTGACTAACCCGAGCGCTCACCCGGAGCTGGCCTGCGGGAGGTGCCTCCGGAGAAAGGCGCCGCACTAGCTGCAAGTTCTAGGGTTGAGGGTCGGAGGGAGAGACGTGGCTACCAGAACGTTCTTTACAATGAAGTTGCCTTCTTTGAGTGGAAGTTCTCATGGTTGGACTCTCCTCTTGCTTCCAATTAGAGAAGGGGGGGCGTGTTTCTGAGAAGAAGTTGGAAAAGCCAGCTGGTTGCAACTCAGGCTCCTTCAGCTGCAGCCCGGTTTAGATGAGCCTTAATTGAAAACTGTTGTTGACGGGGACTTAACTAGATCTCATTTAAATCCTTACATGATTTTGATCCAAGATAGTCTGTGATACTCCTGGATTGTAGTTTATTTGAAAGATAATTGTATTTAGAACTCATGGAATATGCACATGTAATAAGATATATTCAGGGAAAATTTCTTTACATTCTGTATTAGCCCTCAGTTCTGTGCTTCACTGTGTCATTGATGATTGATGCTCATAATGATGTTCAACGAACCCCCACAGGAACTTGAATCACCTGAATCACTGTTGACCAAGAAACAAAAATAAATACTCCTTTTAATTTTTGTGGAAAGTATAATCCTTTTGTATATTCTATGTATTATGATTAGGGTTAGGGTTACGATTCTCGTGTTGAAATCATTCTTTCCCTTGCTAAATAATTGATAAATTTACTTTATAAGCAAAGTGAAAATTTCAGAACCTTAGATATATTGCCTATGTCTTGGGTCTCACTACAGATTTCACTTGCTAGAAAAATATTTAGAAACTCTTGGCTCATTAATTTTATTTCTAGAGAGCCAGTAAACTAGCATAACTGAAAAACTTAATCATGGCTTATTTAGCAGTTGTGTTTTTAAAATATTAATGAGATAGTTGATTTTTGAATATTTAAACATTGGATGTGTTATACAGAAACTATATAATCAGGTAAACTAAGGCAGATTTCGCAAAGAAAATGAGATGTGTAGAATAACAAGATTATTTCTTTAAATTTTTTAAATGTATTTTTTGTCTTTTGCCATTTTTAGGACCGCACCTGAGGCATATGGAGGTTCCCAGGCTAGGGTTCGAATCGGAGCTGTAGCTGCTGGCCTACCCCGCAGCAACACAGGATCCGAGCAGTGTCTGTGACCTACACCACAGCTCAGGGCAACACCGGATCCTTAACCTACTGAGCCAGGCAAGGGATGGAACTTGAGTCCTCATGGATGCTAGTTGGGTTCCTTAACCACTGAGCCAGGAGGGGAGCTCCAAATAACAAGATTATTAATTAAAAAGTGCACCAGCTAAAACTGTGTTGTTTACTCAGTTATTTACATACTTGGCTAATTTTTCACTATAGTTGTCATAAGGTTATATTATCATAATTTTAAAAGAACGTGAAGTACCAGAATTTTAAGACAAACTAGGCAAATAGATCTATTGTAATTTTCTACATTAACTATTTTTAAAAGCATTTTAAAATCTAATTAAATTCGGAGGATTCCTTTTTTAATTTAAGCTGTTTTTATCTGCACAGTGATGAGTCATATATGAAAAAGACCATTTATTGTCATACACAGTTTTTTTATGAACTATGGCTTTTTAGTTTATAATAATAAACTTTCCTCACCAAAGTGTTTGATTCTAAATTAGCAGCTCTGTTTTATTTTCTCATTAATGCAGCAGATGCAGTTGAGAGAAGTTTCTTGAGTGATTTTGAGATCTATGCTGAAGTTCTAAAGGTTTTTCTTTCTTTTCTTTTTTAATTTGCACTAAAGTTCACAGCAGCTAGTTACATTGGCCATTGTGTCCTACATTCCTTGCACTATGGCTGCTACTGCACTGCATCTAAAATCACATGGGGACCTACATAACCTGAACTTATTTTCCCATTTAGTATCTCACAATGGAATATAAAAGGCAAAAAGTTTTCTAATTCTTCCCATGTAGAAGAAGGACCAAATAAAGCCTTTGAAATTCAGTTCTAGAGAAGATGTACATTGCTCTCCCTCCTATTGCTCCTTTCAAACATGCCTTCAAAGGAAAGTAGATCCACATTTATTGAGTCATGCTTTCTTTTTGACTGACTTCAAGCCAGTATCATAGAGTTTACCTGCCTGCTTCTTTTTTATTTGAAAAGGTGAAAACAAATTCTGCCATATTTTCTTTAATAAAGATTGATGTCCTCCATAGAAATTTAAGTATGTGAATTTTATTGACCAGTAGACAATAAAATTGTTTAAACAATTTGATCAGTTACTTATTTTAGGATAAAGTATCTTTAACGTTTTGGAATGAGGATAATGAGACAGTTATCTTTGGACCTAATTTTTGGGGGATGCTACTATAGTTTTTCAGTGTATTTTTTTGATGTACATAATTTAGATAGTGTTGAATGCTAAATTTGTTTATTTGCTTTCTATGTGTTTGTTTTGAATGAGTATAATATTGGGGTGAAATCACAGCTAACATTTAAGTGCCACCATTTCTGCTCTTAACATTTATACTGTGCAATCTTTTGCCATATTTATTATACTCACTTTCTTTTGTAGTTGCTTGAAATTCACACATTCACTTTCATAATGAGCAAAAAGTTTTCACATTTGATAACCTGTTACTGCTCATAATTTAAACAATGGCTTTCAAATGGCAGTCTCTGAATAATTTCTCTGGAGAGATATGACAAAATAGCCATTTAAGTGTCTGTGTTTGAATCCTGAATATGCTACTTAGTACTGGTTATATAAACAAGTTATTTAGGCTGGGATTGTAATAGTATCTTGAGAATATTAAATACGTTATGTATTTAAATGAGATAGTGTCTGGCAGATAATAAGCATTATGTTAGTGTCAGTAAAGGTTATTCCAAAAAAATATTGGTCATTTTGAGCTAGTGATACTATGAAATATTTTTAACTTTCAAGATGGTTTACATTTAATTAAAGACTAACTGAAAATGATAAAATGATTGACTAATTAATAGTATGAGTAATTTGGAAGTAGTAGTCTTGAAATTCTTTTGTCGAGTAAGATAAACCCTTTTCTTGAAAACAGTTAATGTAAACAGTAATGCCATTAAGTGGAATGGGTAGGACTTTTACCTTTTAAAAACAACTCTCACTGATGTCATCTTTTTGTGTAAAGATCTGTTTTATATTTATTTTATACTCTAGCTATAGTTTATTTTCACCCAGTAGTTTATTCCCCTTGCACTCATATCTGTTATTCAAAACAATTGGTGAATATATTGAATCATTTTCTCTAGGCCTGACAAATATAGAAATCCTAATATAATTCATTAAGTTTGAGAATATTTGTATTTCTTACATGGGACTCTAGTTAGACACATATTGTGTTTTCAGGCAGAACTTTTATTTCTTAGCTAGAAATCAAGACTTCATAAAGAAGAGCAATAACAAAACAATTTCTAAGTGTTCTTAGTCAATGATGTGTAATAAAGAAAAATATATCAAAATTCAGCAAGTTTATTTTGCATTTCTGAGAATATCAGCAGCTCAATATGAATTATTCTTTGTAGTGACACTTTCATGATGAAGCAACCAGCAATATGTCTATCACCAGTCTCCCTCAGTGATTTTAGCATTTTAGTTAACTTATTCCCATCTTAAAATTCAATTGGAACATCTACCTTGAAGCTCCAAAGTACAGTGTTAATTTTTTAAAAATCTTTCTTAGTTGCAATCTGACTGTCTATGATGATAAGAAACATGGAATAGAGTCTTACAATTTTCTTAGTATTGTGACTTTTTAAGTATTTATTCCATTCCGTTCTCAGCTCCCTCTCTTCTGTCTCCAGTAAGGACTGATGTGATATTTCCTTTCATAAAAGTAAATTATTATTAATGTTTTATAGATAATTTAGTAGCAGGTTGCTAATTACTGAATTTACATAGTTAATAAGAGACTTGTATAGATATATGCATCTGCTTAATACTTGTAAAATGCTTATATCATCATTGGGAATTAATTTCTTCTATTTCATTGACATTTTGAAATTCTTTGTAAAAAGACTCCATTTGTGATTACTTTTCTAAAAAAATTTGTTTCAAGTTTAATATACAATGTTGATTTTTTTGGAGAGTATGCAACTAACAAAAGTTTTCCTTTTTTGACAACTAACTGAATATTAACTCAAAGGCATCCATTGCATCTATTTTCAAAGATCCAGTAGGCTAACGAGTACATATTTTAAATGAACGGTAAGATTTGTTTAAATATTTAACATATGGCTTGCTTTTCCTTGAAAAACATTTCTCCATGTAATTGTTACATGAATCAATGTCAGGTTTTATGTCATTTTCAGTTATTTTGGTTTACTTAAAAAATATCACTGGCAAAATCATAACAGTTGACATGGATCCAATAGTGGATTCAAACAATACTTATCTTAGTATTTTTTTAAAGATATTTAAAGATTATAGTTGATTTACAGTGTTCTGTCAGTTTCTGCTGTACAGCAAAGTGACCTAGGCATTCATATATATATATATATATATACACACATACACATTTTTTTCCTCCACCATGTTCCATTACAAGTGACTAGATATAGTTCTCTGTGCAATAGAGCAGGATCTCATTGCTTAGCCACTCCAAATGCAATAGTTTGCATCTACTTAGAAGTAGATATCATACGGTATTTGTCTTTCTGACTTATTTCACTTGGTATGAGAGTCTCTAGTTCCGTCCATGTTGCTTCAAATCGAGTTGTTTTGTTCTTTTTAATGGCTGAGCAGTATTCCATTATGTATATATACCACATCTTTTTAATCCATTCATCTGTTGATGGACATTTAGGTTGTTTCCAGGTCTTGGCTATTGTGAATGTTGCTTCAGTGAACACAGGGTGGCATGCATCTTTTTCAATGAAAGTTTTGACTGGGTATATGCCCAGGAGTAGGATTGCTAGGTCATGTGGTAGTTCTATATTTATTTTTCTGAGGTACCTCCATACTGTTTTCCATAGTGGTTGTACCACATTACTTCCCATCAACAGTAAAGGAGGGTACCCTTTCTCCACACCCTCTCCAGCATTTGTTATTTGTGAGCTTCTTAATGATGGCCCTTTTGACCGGTGTAAGGTTGTACCTCATTGTAGTTTTGATTTGAATTTCTCTAGTAATTAGTGATGTTGAGCATTTTGTTCATGGGCCCGTTGGCCATCTGTATATATTCTTTAGAGAAATGTCTATTCAGGTCTTCTGCCTATTTCCCAATTGGGTTGTTGGTTTTTCTGCTATTGAATTGTATAATTTGTTTGTGTATTTCAAAGATCAAGTCCTGGTCAGTTGCATCATTTGAAACTATTTTCTCCCATTCTGTAGTTGCTTTTTTTTTTTATGGTTTCCTTTTCTGTGCAAAACTTGTCACTTTGATTAGGTCCCATTTGTTTGTTTTTATTTCTGTTGCCTTGGGAGACTGACCTAAGAAAACTTTTGTAAGGTTGATGTCAGAGAATGTTTTGCCTATGTTCTCTTCTAGCAGTTTGATGGTGTCTTGTCTTACGTTTAGGTCTTTAATC
This sequence comes from Catagonus wagneri, assembly GCA_004024745.2. Classification (NCBI taxonomy): domain Eukaryota; kingdom Metazoa; phylum Chordata; class Mammalia; order Artiodactyla; family Tayassuidae; genus Catagonus; species Catagonus wagneri. The sequence continues at coordinate 3,016,228 of PVHT020000173.1, read as the reverse complement.
CATTTTGAGTTTATTTTTGTGCTTGATAGGGTTTGTTCCAGTTTCATTGACTTACATTCAGCTGTCCAGTTTTCCCAGCACCACTTGCTGAAAAGGCTGTCTTTTCCCCATTTTATATTCTTGCCTTCTTTGTTAAGGATTAATTGGTCATAGCTGTCTGGGTTTATTTCTGGGTTTTCTCTTCTGTTCCATTGGCCTGTCTATCTGGTTTGGTACCAGCACCACACTGTCTAGATCACTGTAGTTTTGTAATATTGCCCAAAGTCTGGGAGAGTTATGCCTCCTGCTTGATTTTTTTTTTTCCTTCAGAATTGCTTTGGTGATTCTGGGTCTTTTATGGTTCCATATAAATTTTTGGATCATTTGTTTGTTCTAGTTCTTAGTATTTTGTATTACCGTGCACGGGAATGTATATACTTACCTGGAATATATATGAATACAAGGATAATAAGTGCTGTAGAAGCTCACAGATTAATCTAGCAACATCCGTAAGGTCATCAGAATCTGATTAGCTGGATTGCCAGCATGAGTAAGTATCAGCGATATGAAATGTCCAGTGTTTCATCTGTAAAACATTCTGATCCATCCATTCTGGACCCCAGTTTGCCTTCCTTTGCAGTCTGTGCTGTAAGGATTTTAAAACAGCTCCTTACTAGACAAGGCAACCATTAAATATAGTCAATAATATTTTATTGTAATTATATAATATGATAAATATCACCATATCAGAAATTATATTACAATATATAAATGTATCTAAATAACGTGCTGTGTACTTTAAGTTTAACAATGTTACTTGTCAAACTTAGTGAAAAAAATAGCCTTTAGGCTTAAAGAGTCATAAAAATCTTCCAAAAGCCATGGCTTATTTCCAAAAGCACGCTGAATATGAATGACTCTAATCTCGTCTTTCTAGCATGTTAGGTACATAGGGGATGCCGTTTTGTTAGGACTAATGCCTAAGTTAGGCAGAAGTTGATTTTTCCTTAGAAGAGCAAGAACGTTATCAAGGACGCTCTTGCCCATCTGCAGTTAAAATGCTATGACCCTTCTTCTTAGTATTTCTTCTGAAACTTTACCCTCTAACATTATCTACTTTTCCTCTTTGGGTGGAAGTACCTTTTTCCCTTTTTCTTCAGTTCAGTGTGGAGGGTCATTCTAGTGAACAAATTTGTTCTGTTTTCTTTGTATAAGTGGAACACACACACGTGTGTGTATATGGGTGCACACACACATTTTTCAAACATTAAGGTTCAATGACAGTTTTTAAATCAGTAGTCTCAGAAGTGCATTTTTACATATGGGGATACAGTCTTATTTTAGGGAAACAGTTACCTAAAATTACTCCATGTGTGTATAAAATCTAGCTGAAAATCTTGTGTAGTCACCCATTAATTTTCAACTGTGAATGGCATTTTTAACCCTTATTAGCTATGATAATAGGAGACCATAAAGAAATAAAGAAATCAAGGGCCCAGTTGACTTCTGTATTTCATATTAGTTGTTAAGAAATGATAATAAGAGTTTAATAGTTTGGATTTTGGTTGTTGAACCATAATTGCCTAGGATAATGTCCTGATGTTAATGTAACAAAAGAAACAACAGAGGTGAGGGACATGCTAATTCATGAAATTGATAACATTTGCAGAGTAGTTTAAATTGCACTGGTTTAGATGTCTCAGTAAAATGAGAGGATTGGATACAGCATGCTGTGAATATGTGATATATTATAATTCTAAAGAAGTAATCACTTAAAAATAGGTTAAATTATTCCTACATTATGTGTTTAGCTAAAATACAGGTACTGGTGTTGCTTTACTGAAAAATTAAACATGTGAAGAAAAACTAAACTTAATTAACATGGGTCCTAAGAGATTTTGTTATTACATTTAAAGCCGTTTTCTTAATGTCAAATTAGATTGTTATGGAGTGGATATATATGAATTTATAAAGTACATACATACCATAAAATCTACCAAGAACTATTTAAAATTAATATATTTGATAGCCCAAACAGTATGTTAACCTACTACTGTAAAACAATAAAATATGCTTTTATATTCTCATTATATGTCTCCCTTTTAAAATTAAGTGGAAATTCTTCAGTGTGTAGTGTCCTTGGGTTGACCCTTTTAGCATTAACTAAGGAGATAACTTTGCTTTGGCTGAATATGCTTTCAAACAGACTTTAGAAAGTCACAAAGTGATTAGAGACATTGTTGGTTGTCTACTTGGAATTCATTTCTTCTTTTCCCCCTCCCCTCCTTCATTACTAACAAAATGCCAGTTTTGTTCAAGTATCCACACACTGATATGCTACTGTGCCACGTGTTCCATATTAGGTTGGCCATATCCCAAGGGGATGAACTTAGACTAGTCTAAACCAAGTATGGCAATTCTACGACTTTGCCAGTGATCTTTTAGGAAATGTCATGTAACCCAGTTCTGAGTAATGAAAAGTAAGGTGAAGCCCCTTGGGGATATTCTAAGAGATTTATTAGAACTAAAAGTAAGATCCAGGACAGATCTATTCATTTTTCTGTCTGTGAAAGTTGTTGTATGTGGAGACGATACCTGGAGCAACTAGAGCCATCTTGTGATCATAAAGAGAGTAGCCAGAGTTAGAGAATGGCAGAACCGAGTGATAAAAAGTTACTGGCCCTTTGATGATCTGCTAAACTAATGAGCCCAGAAATGGTCCTCTCTCAGGACTTATTGTTGTTGAGCTAACAGTGCACAAGATATTTTAAGCCATTTGGATTAGGTTTTTTGTTATGTTGAGGCCAGAATCTTTTGATTAATACAACTGTAAAATGGCATAAAAATAGATATTTCATTCCTATTTTATTGTTTTGAGGAACACTGGCGAAGATCTTCTTTCAAAAACAGAAATCTATTTAGAGAATAAACCAAGATGTATTTTCCTATTAAATAAGCCAAGTCAAATTCTAGGTATGTCTCCATTACCTCATTCAGTTTTGCTCTGGTTGGACCTCTGTTTTAAATTCCCGAAAATTGTAAGCATTCAGAAGTAAAATATGTGGGAACACAAATTTATTTTAACATTATTCAAAATAGAACATAATCAAGAAAGCAAATCAGCTACAAAAATATACCTACAATGCATTCCAGAAACAACTTGAAATATTTTTTGAATTATATAGTGTTTACAAATGTCTATTCTCTTAATTCAGGAGTATATATAATTATAAACTGATTCATCAAAAATGTTCCAACATCATTCTTCCAGAGCTAGAATGCATCTAGTCGTTATTCAACAAACACTTATTTGTACCTATTCTCCATCCAGAATTGAACTAGAGACTGGTGATAAAAAGATGAATAAAACTTCATTAAGACATCATAACCATCCTCAAACAGTTCATGTCGTGGTTTTGTCTATGTGACCTGAGTTAAAAATCATTAAGGATAAAGTTCATTCATCTTTTAAAGATATTTTCCATGATGTAGTCCAAATAAAAGATAAAAATTATTTTGGAGAAGAAATATGGGTTAGAATGTCATAGTATTCTACACCATGGATTACAGTTCCAGTAGTTACATAAAGTCTTTTGTATGTATATTAATATTGTGCTTATGCTAGACAGTGACTATAGAATGGTGTAATCCTGTGCTAGGAATTTCACACTGCGCTATATAATTTAGTGCCATGGAGCTTTGGTTCACAGCTTTACCCTCATACTAGCTGTGAGTTGGACAAATTATTGCGCATCTCTATATATCATTTCCATACTTTGTAAAATTGGTATCATTACAAACATACTTTACAAAATGTTATGAAGAATAAATGTTATAATGCCTATAGGATGCTTAGCCCAAGGCCTGGAGTATAGTATAGGCTCAATGCTATGTATATTTGTGTGTATATCATACATATATGTTGTTTTATATTATTATAATTCCATATATACTATATATGAATATCCTGTTTGGTTTGATAATTACTATAAATAAGAATTTTCAATGCAGTAAATATTTCAAAACACTGTGCCTTGTGGAAGGGCTCCTGGTCTCTCCTGAGGTTTTAAGCAACAGTTCATAGAGAAGAGAATACTTGAATAGGAGATCAGGTGAGGAGGGTAGGAGGATATTCTAGACAAGAAAGGCAAGGAGGCATTGATATTGGGGGTTTCTAGAAGTGTGATATAGACAGTAGTATTAAATGAGCTTGGATAATTAGATGTGGGCCAAGCCACCATATAGAACTGGAAGGCGAAACCTTGGGTATGACCGTTGTTGGCACCATAGTCATCATCATCATCAATAATGGCGAACATTTATGCACTGCCCAGTATATGTCAGGCAGTGTTGTAACCACTTTAGGTAACTGTAAACTGATTTAATCCTGTTATTCTACAGGGTAGGTACTATCATTAACTGTACTTTGCAGATAAGAGGATGTGCCCAGAGAGGTGAAGAAACTTGCATAGAGCCACATAATAATTAGCAGAATGAGGATTTAACATGGGTTAAAGAGGTTTTGAAAGGTTTTAAAACAGAATTGACAGGGTCATATTTGTGCATAGTTTTCTCATTGAGGGCAGCTGTAGGCAACATTTCATGGAAAGCATGTGGGCAATGAAGAGACCTAGTTAAAGGAGGTTGAAGATAGAGGCAGGAAAACCATTTTGGAGGCTACAGATTTATCCACAGGAGAGGTTTTTGAGGTCTTCAACTATAATAATGAGGGTAGGAATGGAGAAGAGACTAAGAAATATGTGGATGGTACAGCTGTCAGTACATGTGATTGTGGGGGGGCAGAAGGAATCTTGCTTACTTTCTTGTTTCAGTCAGGTGGTGTCAGTCATTATAGAAACTGGTAGCAGAGAGTAGATTTGAGAAGTTAATTCCATTTGGGATATAGTTGATATTAAGTGCCCAGAAAGAATTCAAGTGGTAGTTAAGTGAATGCCCCAGGTTTTAAACTCAGAAGTGTGAGTGGGCTAAATGTATAAATTAGCAAATATGATATTATTTGATGAGAGACTGTAAAGGCAAAACAAAGAAATGCTATGTCATCTATGTTTGAGAAGTCAAGGGATCCCGGGAAGGAAACTAAGACTATTATCAGAGTATTATTAACATTGAGTCAGTGGTCAGCACCCCCAAACACAGCAGAAATGGTTAAACAAATGACATCTTGAACATTTCCACTGCGTTTGGCAAAAATGGAGGTGACCTTTGTTGTCCGGTGTCATTTCAGTGAAGTAGATGGTGCAGAAGAGTTAGACATCACAGATTTGAAAAGCAAATAGGAACTGAGAAAATAGAAATAGGATCCTTCAAGAAGTCTGCTTAATAGGAAGGATAATGGATCATCATCTCTCTAGGGGATGCATAATGAAGAGAGGTAGGATAGAGATGTTTGTGTGTGTGTGTTTTGATGGAAGAGACGTGAGCTTGATTTTCTGTATTTGTCACATAGATATGTTATTCCATCAATACAAAAATATTCTAGCAAGTTAAGGTCCTTTAACTGATAAATAGAATAAATAATTATTCATTATTTTTTTTGTTTCATGCTAAAGCTAGGTCCTGGCATTCAAATAATAATGGTCAGCTCAGACCCCACCTTTCAAGAATACGGAAAAGGAGAAGTAATCATGTACAAAGCTAACCATAAAACACTAAGTATTAGTGAAATGGTACAGAAAAAAAATACTGCTTTAAGAACACATAGGAGGGAAAGGAAGCTGCAGAGGAATATAATATAATATAATATAATATAATATAGTATAATATAACTTAATTGGGTTCCAGTCACAGGTTCATTGCTATGCCTTCGTTATGAGGCTATTAACTTTCTCAAAACCTCAGTTTCCTCATGTTAGAGAATGGTTGTCAGAATCAGAAATGGCAATGCTTGTGGAAATGTTTTCTAAAACTTAAGTGCAGTTTAGTTGGAAATGTTATTACTTGGAGATAGACATCACTGGGGGTGAGGTGCTTTATAGCATAAGGGATCTTTGAAATGGGATCTAATGCATGAGTGGGAGTTCAGGGGCGGTGGTGTAGAAAGCAGAGAGAAGAGAGTGACCAAAGGTGGAAGAGGGTGAAAATAACCCTCGTGTGCAGAGAAGTAAATACATATCAGTGAGACTGGTGAAAAGGAGTAGCTGGGTACTCTTGATAGCAACTGTGAATTTTTCTTGAAAGACAGCTTAGAATCATATCAGGCAAGGCCTTAAATGAAAATCTAAAGAGTTTAGACGTTATTCTCTAGGTGAGAGAAGCCACTGAAGGTGTTTGAACAAGAGAAAAAAGCATAATCGTAATGGTTGGGACATTTTTGTTTGTTTTTTATTTTTGGTTGTGTGGTTTTGTGTTTGTTTTTTGTTTGTTTCCAGCAGGGAGGGAATTTGGTTTGAGGTCTGTGTTGAGAGGAGAAGAAAGTGAGAGCAAGGCCTAAAGTGTGGTATCAGTCGTGGGAGTGGAAGGACATGAACTGGAGACATCTTTTAGAGGCAAGACGAATGTGGATTTATATCCAGTTGAATGGGAGATAATGGTGAAAGGGAGGCAGGAGTCAAAGATAACTGACCTCAGGGTGGGTATTTGGAGTAGCTGAGGATGCCATTAACTACAGAGATTAAAATTTAATCTATTGGGGAAATGGCTTTGGACTGTTCCAGAAATCAAAAATTACTGAGTGGACAATTGCAGAAGCAGGAGCATGTTATTGCCAGCGTATTTTGATTCTTGGTGAATAAGAAATTTTTTATTCACAAGATATTTATCACTGATATTTTACTTACAATTTAGAATAAGCATTGGAGCTAGAGATAGTGAGTTAACAGAATTAAGTTTAAAAATGACCTATTTTTGGAGATCCTGTCATGGATCAGTGGAAACAAATCTGACTAGCATCCATGAAGATGCAGGTTTGATTTCTGACCTCAGTCAGTGGGTTAAGGCTCCAGTGTTGCCGTGAGCTGTGGTGTAGGTCATAGATGTGGCTCGGATCCTGAGTTTCTGTGGCTATGGGGTAGGCTAGCGGCTACAGTTCTGATTCTGCTCCTAGCCTGGGAACCTCCATAGGCCATGGGTGTGGCCCTAAAAAGACAAAAAAAAAGTGGCCTATTTTTAATTTTTAACAGATTTTCATATATTATTTTTCTCCAGTTGAAGCAGTGGGTAGAGAAAAATGTGTTCCTGGGAATATAATGTGTTTGGGGCGCCTGGCAGATGGCATGTTTCTGACGTTCAAAGGTTGTTGTTCACATACATCTATAGCTCATACAATTGCTGGAGCTACAGATTGGAGAGTTGAGTGATGTTCTTAGGGTGGTAGCAATAGCCGTTCAAGGAACTATGGTCTCTTTAGAAGAACACTGAGAGTGAAAAGAGGCCAAGAATGGGAAATTGAGGGATGCCTGTATTTAACAGGCCTGCACATATATTCTTCTTTGCTTAGCACTTCTAACTTAGCGGGTGGAGGGGTTAGGGAGGAGGAGAGTACTATACATATTTAATAGTATACAAACCAATATTTTAAAATCAGATTCTTTTTCGTGTGTATCATATAGGATATGTGTATCATATGTAGGTTTTTTTTTTTTTGGTCTTTTTTTTAGGGCTACATTCGTGGCATATGGAAATACTCAGGCCAGGGGTCCAATCAGAGCTGTAGCCGCCGCCCTACCCCACAGTCACAGCAATACAGGATCCAAGCGGCGTATGCAGCCTACACCACAGCTCAGGCAACACCAGATCCTTAACCCACTGAGCAAGGCCAGAAATCGAACCTGTATCCTCATGGATACTAGTCAGGTTTGTTAACCCCTGAGCCAGGACAAGAACTCCAGCCATGATGAGAACTCCAGATTTTTGATGTTAATGTATCACTGTTAAGATTGATGGTAATGTTTCCATTTTATTAGCAAGTCAAATACAGACAATAATAGTGGGGCTTCTGTCTTCAACAATGCTGACTTTATCTGCTGTGTGTTTTTAGGTTCAATTCAAAGATCACAGAAGTGAAACAATGCCTGTTTCTGATTCCATGAGATGCTGTTCTGAGACCAAGATTTTCTTTGACCATTGCTATAATATTCTAGGCTACATTTTGAGTAAATTTTGAAAATCCCCTTTTCTCTAAGGGTAACTAGGTATCCTTCACTGAAACTACGTTTGTAATGAATTGCCTTCCTCTGTCACATAAAATTATTCTAATGTTTCCATATGGCAGTGGTTGGAATATGCATATTTTTGAGCACTCAAAACTTGTATCTTCTTTTTCGTAGGTATATTCTCTAGTTCAAGGTCCCAGAAATGAAGTATGAACTATTTTGAACTACATATGTTATATAATTTTGTTGTAAATTAAAAGAATGGCATATATATCCAAGATCTCAAGGTTCATTTGTTTTATCCAGTGTTGGTATATGAGAATTAGATCCAGATCCTCCTGACTCTTAGTATCACAATAAAATATTTGCTTACTTACTTTTGCTATAACAGTGATTTACTGATAAGGTTGTCAGATATATTGCTTGCACTAGACCAATAATTCGTCGAGGGTAGGGACAACATTTTATTTGTGTTTATTTCCCTAGTACCTGAAATGATGCCTGAAAATATGTAGAATGTTTAGAAAACACTTTGGATGATTGATAAAAGTCTTCTTTTCCTGTAATTATTTGATTTATTTCACATTGTATTTGTCAGTGTTCACCAGAGAAACAGAACCAATAGGAGATACATGGAGAGAGGGAGAGAAAGAGGGAGACATTTATTATAAGGAATTAGATCATGTGATTATGGAGGCCAATAAGTCTCAATATTTGTAGAGTAAGTTGGCAAACTAGAGACCCAGGAGAGCTGATTGTCTAGTTCTAGTCTGAAGACCAGCAGACCTGAGACCCAAGAAGAGCTAATGTTTCAGTTTAAGTTCAAAGGCAGGAAATACTGGCATCCCAGTTCAAAGGCAGTCCGGTAAGGAATTCTCCCTTACCTGGGGGAGGGTCAGCCTTTTTGTTCTGTCCATGTCTCCAACTGATTGGATGAGGCCCACTCACATTAGGGAGGGCAATAGACTTTTTTCAGTCTACTAATTTAATTATAACCTTATCCAAATACACCCTCGCAGATACATACAGAATAGATAAAATTAACCATTGATAGATAAAATTAACCATTACTCACGTTTAGGAACTCTGTCCATATTTAACAAACATTATAAGTACAGTCAGTCATTTTAGTCAATAGCTGTATTCTTGAAAATCATTTTTAAAAATTTCAAAAAAATTAGGTTTGAATGACTTTTAGCTCTCTATATTATGCTGTGGTAGACTTCTGGCAGTGTGATTAGTACATACCTCATCCATTATGAGACTCATTTTGCTAAAGTGTTATTTTTTTCCTCAAAATATGCATTATTTTGTTCTGAAATGCATTTTTGCCCATCATTAATCCAAATCACAAAATTTTCCTGGTGTATTTGGTATCATTTCCATCCTTACACTGAAACTGTTGTGAAAGGAATTTGTTTGTGTTTAATTTAAAAGCTGTTTGCTAAATAGTTTAACTGTATCTAACCTATCTAACCTATGCTTACTTCATTCAGAATAGTATGAGCCCTGTGAAAAGCCAGGTTGCTGACTTGATTACTCTTCAGCATCTGAGAGAGTTTAGTTATAATGACTGAGTCAGAATGACATTGCCACAGACGTCCAGTATCAGAAGGTAACTTAGAAGGTTAGTTAGACTAAGAAGTCGTCTTTATTGGGAGAATTTACTTGGCTCCTTTGCTCCAGAATGGAGGTTTTCATATAGAATGAGAATTGTTTCAGGCTGTTTTAGGAGAGAAAGTTGCTTTATTCGAGGACTAAGTAAAATATAGAGGTGGTAGAATAAGTGGTTCATGGTAAATTAATAATAAAACTCTAAAATTGAGTAATCAGAAATATGAGCTCACTCACGAAAAACACAGTATACATTTTTGTACTAAAAATATTTTCTTTTCTTTTTTGCATCTACTATTTTGATGTATTTTGTTGATAGGTGAATCAATTTATTTTCTTATTTTTCAATTTAAATATTCACATGACATTCCCTGAAGTTATTCACATTGAACTTGAAAGTTCATGTTTAACGTAGCTCTGCAGTGTAAGCATTGCTGAATTTTATTTAGGGGAAATTAATAAAAAATGTTTCTTAATAAGAACAGCTAGGTTATTTTTACCACTTAGTACATTCCAGCCACATGTACTTTCTCCTGTGACCAGTTTAATAAACAGATAGGGCTCAAAGTGTACAAACAAGAAACAATTATTTCTATCTTATTTATCTCTGCCTTACTAAAGACCTTACTGCCCCATCTCATAATTATTTTAACTCGTATGTACCAGAAGAGTCCCATTTTGGGGTATTTTAAAAATTCAGTCTGTTCAAAATACAAACTTTAACCTTGCATCCAGTTGAAAGATTCTCCTATCTTTTGAGCACAATTGCAATCAGGAACCCTGGAACCCAGTACTGAAAGAGGTTAGTGTGATCTCTTTTCTTTGCTGTATTTGCTTCATCTCTATCCACCCTCCACCTATTTCATCTCCTCTGAGATCAGGTCAAGGGAGGAGAAAGAACAAGAATAGAGGAACACAAAGACTTGTTTCTCTAGTTCTTTTAATCTGTTCATATATGTCCTCTGTTACGTCAGACATCTAGACACTAGGTTTCTATTATAGATCACATTTGTATGTTCTTTAAAAATACTCTAGTTTCCTCATCACCTTCTGCACTTTGCTACCGTGTCTACTGTAGCATGTCCTGACAGAGGCAATGGACTCTAAACCTGACCACTTGTAATTAATTCCTTGTCAGTCCTTCTTCATGGCATTATACCTCCAGGCTCTTTCTGTGGCTATCCCCTGGGCTCAGCCAGCAGCCCTCTTTAAAAAAAAAAAAAATTTATATTTGATTTACAGTGTTCTGTCAATTTGTGCTGTACAGAAATATGACCCAGTTATACATATATATATTTACACACATTCTTTTTCCCACATTATCCTCCATCATGTTCCATCACAAATGATTGATACAGTTCCCTGTGCTATACAGCAGGATACCACTGCTTATCCACTCCAAATGCAATAGTTTGCATTTACTAACCCCAAACTCCTTATCCATCCCCTTCTTTCCCCACTTCCCTCTGGCAAACATAAGTCTGCTCTCCATGTCCATGATCTGTTTCTGTTCTGTAGACAGGATTATTTGTGCCATATATTAGATTCCACATATAAGGGATATCATATAGTATTTGTCTTTCTCTTTCTGACTTATTTCACTTAGTATGAAAATCTCTAGTTCCACCTATGTTGCTGCAATTGGCTTTATTTTGTCCTTTTTTATGCCTGAGTAGTATTCCATTGCATATATATACCACATTTTCTTAATCCAGTCATCTATCGATGGACATGTAGGTTGTTTCCATTTCTTCGCTATTGTGAATAGTGCTGTAGTGAAAATAGGGGTGCATGTGTCTTTCTGAATGAAAGTTTTGTCCAGATATATGCCCAGGGGTGGGATCTGCCAACAATCCTCTTAACTGGGATACCTTCAAGAGAGCTTTCACAGGCTTTCCACTGAGATGTCTAATAGGCCACAGACAACCTCATGCGTTCTTGACTCATCATGTTGTGGAAATTCAGCCACATCTCTTCTTGCTCAAATATCATGGGTAACTCCACCCAAACTCTCACCTTCAGGATTCTCTGGCAAAAATATGGGCGTAAATCCCCGTCTTTATGAAATCATGGGAAAACCTTTCAAGTTCTTCTAAGAACTTGCTCACACTTTCTTACTCACAAATAGCAACATGGGGTAACTATGATTGTTTCAAGAACTCAATAAGCAGCTAGTCTGGTCACCTCCTGAGTGACCACTTTCTTATATGCAGCACAATCTAAGAAAGAAGGTGAGATGAGATGACACTTCATTGTCCCATAGCCTATTAAGATTCCCTTCAAGGAATCTTTTTTGTGGAATCTCTTTTTCAAATACTTAATGTCTCATCTGGATAATTGGGAGTGGTGATCTTTGGATTGGTTTTACCGTAGATATGGTTGATAACTTGCGTGTTTCCCATTGTACTCAGCTTTGAAGTTCAGGAAAACAAAAAAACAGGAAAACAAAAGTCCCACCTCACATCTAATTACATTAATTTAAGGCTCACATTAACTCTATGAGGAAATTTATATTTAATATCCCAGTTAAACCAGAGGAGACTGAAGCATAAAGAGTTTCATTAGTTGCTCAAGGTCATTCAGGTTGTCCAAGGTCACTCATAGCAGCCTTACCATACTTGGAGTTCCCGTCGTGGCTCAGTGGAAACAAATCTGACTAGCATCCATGAGGACACAGGTTTGATCCCTGGTGTTGCTCAGTGGTTTAAGGATAGGTGTTGCCATGAGCTGTGATGTAGGTTGCAGACGTGGCTCAAATCAGACGTGGCTGTGGGGTAGGCCAGCAGTTACAGCTGCAATTTGACGCCTAGTCTGGGAACCTCTATATGCCATGGGTGTGACCCTAAAAAGACCAAAAAAAAAAAAAGAAGAAAAAAAAAAAGAAAGCCCATACTTTTACCCACTTTGCTGTATTACTGAAACAGAATAGAGAAATAATGAACCAGTACCCTAGATAGGTGCCCCAAACTGCAGAGATTCAGCTATGTTACCTAAATGTTGTTTCACTTTTCTAGTTCCATCTCCCTTTCCAAAGCCTCAGAATTTCTAATAGAAATGACATTCATTTCTTTTCCTTCTACTCATCTTAGAATGTTTCAAATACTTCAAAATTAATTGCTAATTTTCATGCTGAAATCATAAGTATCTTAGAAGTGTTATAATATTTCTTATTCTGCTGTCTCAATATTGCATAGCATACACCATTGGCAACCATAAACATATTATAATAGATTGTTTTAAAAGACAAGGAGAAACAAATTCTACGAATGACAGGGAATTTAAAATTCCCTTAGCAGTATTTTTATGCTTTTGAAATTTTAAAGCAAGTTTTATTTTATGAACTTGAAAGTTTATTGCATTACTCCTTATATGAATATTTTTTTTTCTCAGAAATCAAGCACTTCTTTTTGTCTTCTTCCTTCCCCTTAGGAAATTGTTAGTCTTACTGCTACTGTTGACATAAATCTGCTGTTTGTTTACACTCAGTGGTATCCAGATACTTTATAAATATTGCATTTCTAAACCATATCTACTTGTAAAATGTAAACTTGGGGATTTGGCTCCAAAGAACTGTCTTATCTCAGGTGTTTAGTTCTAGTATGCTCATGTGGAGCTTATATTTAGTATTACTTGAGTTGCAGATTTATTTCATCTTGCCAGCAGCATCAGCTATTTCCTTCTGCTGGTTCCAATTACTATGATTATTTCCAGTCTGAGTGAAGTTTGGCAAAAGCAATATAGAAAGGGAAATAAAAGAATAGGCTGTTCCCTCAAGCTCACATTCACGTTTATCAGTCTTTACTTAACTCTAGAAGCCATTTATTAATATTTGGAGTGGAAGTTTAATATTGATTTTAGTTTTCTTTGGTGCTTTGGTGTTACAGACATAAACCCAAGTGTATGCAGGGCAGAGTTTAACACTGTGACAACACTGTGACACAGTATGGAAGATTCCACTCCCTTGCCTCTGATAGATGAGACCATTGTCCTTTTCTCTTAGAGAAGCTAGAGGAAAGATGGATTTGTATTAGTTGAGTTCTGTGATATTCCTTGAACATGTAATATATGAAAAGATAGAGGTTACAAACACATATGTGTTAACTACATACAGTGTAAGTATTTATAGTTATGTGCCTGATTGCATACTTGGGTTGATTTTGGAGAGTATAATGTACTTTTCGGTAGTTTATACTTGGAGCCTCAGGCTCTTGTCTTGGTTAAGCTTGTGGAACTGACGGTTGAGTAGGAGTAGAGAAGCTCATTCCAATAGATATTTTTCCTACATGTTTCTTTAGTAATTTTATGGCAAAAAAATAAAAGCCAACTTTTCCTATATTCCTAAGGACACAAAGAATTTGACAAAAACCTCTTAAGAATTTACCTCATTCTAGTAATTGGCTTGGAATTTTGTAACCTTGAAGAGTCAACAAGAGTGGGGAATAGCATCAAATTTGATGCTAATTTTGTGAAGTCTCCTCTTTGTCATTTGTTTCCAAGTAGTCCTAATTGCTAAGGCTAACTAAAAATTCTGCAAATCCTTATTTTACCACTATGAAGAAGAGAAATGACTAAATGCAGGAGTCTTTATTATTGATGTATATTTAAAAATTTTATTCTATTTAAAAATTTTATTCTATTTAAAATTTAAACCTAAAATGTCCTATTTAGCAAATAAGATTTAAGTACACATGCATTCTTGACAATAAATATGTTTGTCTTCAGAAAATTATTGTCTTTCATTTTTAATCCATTTAGCTTAAGAGCAAACACATTTTTTAATTTTCTGAATAATGTCTTCTGATGGAAACTTTTATTGGCTAATGTCATTTTTTTAAGCTTTTAAGTGAATAGCATTTTTGTTTCAAATTATAACTCCTATTTGAAAAAACACTTTAACTTGAAAATAACCTTTAATGCCAACTGCTGAATCTTCTTGTTCATTTGCTAGGCTTTTAACTCTGCATTCAATAAGATTATTTTATTATTACTATAATTACAGAAGTCAATTCTAACATGTGAAAAATATAGGATTCTCAAACTTATACAAAGAGGTTTTTCAACTAATATTTTGTTTATTACTAGCTTCCAAAAAAAAAAAAATCCCCAAAACAAAACTCTACTAATAGTAGAGAGCAGAAAGTTTTTTTCCAGCAGAATTGTAAATTCTGCTTCTAAGAAATACAGAGAACCCAAAAAATTGCTTTTGATTTATTGACTTGTAAATAAGGCTTATATTGGATTAAGATGGCGGAACAGAAGGACTGGAGCTCAACTTCTCTCCCGAAAAACAGCAAAACTACAACCAAATGTCAAGCAGCCTTCAACCAACTGGACTGTAAACTTCCAAAAAAGATATTCTACTCCAGAAGACAACGAGGAGACCACATCAAGAGGTAGGAGGGGCGATTACGTGATAGAAGCAACCCCATACCTCCTGGGTGGGAAGCCCCACAGAATGGTAACTGCATCACAGAGACTTAGCTACAGGACTGAGAGTTCTGAGCCCCACGTCAAATCCCCACACTTGGGGATCGGGCACAGGGAGAAAGAGCCCCCGGAGCATCTGGCATTGAAGGCCAGCGGGGCTTGTGTGCAGGAGCTCCACAGGACTAGGGGAAACAGAGACCCCATCCTTGAAAGGCACACACAGACTTTGACGTGCACTGGGTCCCAGGGCAAAGCAGTCTCCATAGGAATCCGAGTGGAACCTGACTGCAATTCTTGGAGGATCTCCTGGGAAAACAGGAGTGACTGTGGCTTGTTGTGGGGGAAGGACATTGGAGGTGAAGCTCTCGGGAACATTCATTAGCCTGCATTTCTCTGGAGGGGGCCATTTCTGGGAAAATCTGGTCCCTCCCATCAGCGCTGAGAAGCCCCAGGCCAAACAATAATCCAGGTGGGTGGGATCACAGCCCCACCCATCACTAAACAGGCTGCCTAAAGACCCCTCAGGCACACAGCCAGCCTCTAATCTCCTCCAGAGACAAAACCCTATGCATCAGCAGGCTAGGAATCAACCCCACCTACCAGTGGGCAGGCATCAGTCCCTCCTATCAGGAAGCCTACAGCAAGCCCCGCCTATACCAGCTTTAGTCACAGGGGAGGCAAAAGCCAGAACTAAGAGAGGCTACCACTCTATTGTTGGCAAAAAGGTCACCACAACAAAAACCTATAAAAATGAAAAGACAGAAAACTCTAACCCAGATAAGGGAGAAAGAGAAAAGCCCAGAAAAACAGCTCAGTGATGAGGAGATTACCAGCCTCTCAGAAAGAGACTTTAGACTGTTGATGCTGAAGATGATGCAAGGCATTGGAAATAGACTGGAGGCAAAGATTGATCATTTACAGGAAACACTGAGCA
>PVHT020000173.1:2973878-2999163 GCA_004024745.2 Catagonus wagneri | reverse complement strand
AGTGGAAATCACTAATGCGGAAGAGAAAAGAGATAAAAGATTGAAAGGAAATGAGCTGAGTCTCAGAGAACTCTGGGATACTGTTAAACGCACCAATATCCGTATTATAGGGGTGCCAGAGGGAGAAGAGAGAGAGAAGGGGACAGAAAAAATATTCGAGGAGATAATAGCTGAAAACTTCCCTAATATGGGAAAGGAATCCCTCAGTCAAATTCAGGAAGTGCACTGAGTACCATATAAAATAAACCCAAGGAGGAACACCCTGAGACACATATTAATCAAAATGACCAAAATTAAAGACAAAGAGAAATTATTGAAAGAAGCTAGGGGAAAGAAACAAATGACATACAAGGGAACCCCAATAAGGTTGTCAGCAGATTTCTCATCTGAAACTCTACAGGCCAGAAGGGAGTGGCATGATATACTTAATGTGATGATAGGGAAAAACTTCCAACCAAGATTGCTTTACCCTGCAAGGCTCACATTCAGATTTGAAGGAGAGATCAGAACCTTTACAGATAAGCAAAAGCTAAGAGATTTCTGCAACACTGAACCAGCTTTACAACAAATCTTAAAAGAACCACTCTAGGCAGAAAAGAAAAGGCCACAATCAGAAACAAAAACACCACAAATGACAAGGCTCACCAATAAAGGCATATATACAGTAAATATACTAAATCATCCGTGCACAACAATGCTACCAAAATCAGAAATGGGGAGAAGAGAGCACAAATGCAGGTCACTGGAGACGCACGTGCAATTAAGAAACCAACAACTTAAAGCAATCTCATTTGTATATAGACTCCTATATCAAAACTCCAGGGTAAAAAAAAAAGCAACAAAAACCCCAAACAGTTAATACAATGGCAATAAGAACATATATATCAGTAACTACCTTACCTGTTAATGGACTGAATGCCCCAACCAAAAGACACAGACTAGCCGAATGGATACAAAAACAAGAAAACAACCAATGGATCACTGAAGAAATCAAAGAGGAAATTAAAAAATACCTAGAAGCAAATGACAAACAAAGACACGACACTCCAAAACCTCTGGGATTCAGCAAAAGCAGAGCTAAGAGGAAACAAGAAAAAGCTCAAATAAACAGCCTACCTTTACATCTAAAGCAGCTAGAGAGGGAAGAAGCCAGGTCATGGAAACAACCTAAATGCCCATCGACAGAGGACTGGATAGGGAAGATATGGTACATACACATAATGGAATATTACTCAGCCATTAAAAAGAACGGAATAACATTTATAGCAACATGGATGAACCTAGAAACTATCATACGAAGTGGAACCAGTCAGACAATTAGACAGCAACACCCAATGCTACCGCTTACATGTGGAAACTAAAGAGACACAATGAACTTCTTTGAAGAACAGACAATGAGTCACAGATTTTGGAAAACCTTGGTTTTTCAAATAAGACAACCTGGGGGATGGGGGGATGCACTGTGGGTTTGGGACACAAAATCTATCGTATTGACTTATGATCTTTGTATACCTATAACTGAAACAAAATTCATTGTTAATATGAAAAAAATAAAAAAAATAAAAAAGTAAATAAGGCTGATAGTATGGTGACCATGTTCAAGATTTACTATATGTTGAAACAATGTGATTTAATTCAAACAAAATGAAGAAATAGATTGAAGGCTGCTTTTTTGAATTATGTCTTATGAAAGGTGATGAAACACTTTTTTGAATGGAAAAATTATCCTTAATTTTTATGGAGCATTGCACATGTGGATTTGGTTTTGAGGATATTTACATAGACTTGTGGAGTATATAGAACTTATAACAGGCCACTTCTCTTATGTAACTGCAGTTAGTCTACTTTTATTGTGGTTTTTATGACTGATAAGACATGTTTTAAGCCTTTTTAAAGGCTTTATGTAAAGTATATCCAAAATGCCATCTAAATATTTAACTATTGGAAAGTCAGAAAACTGAATATTTTTATGTTCTTAAAACATTCCAAGAGACATGTCTTGAACAAATGAGAGCAATGACAATTACATATTTTCAGTGGACTGTTAACTTAGCTGAGCTGTCATTTGGTATATAACCCAATAAAGAGACAGTACGGATATGTTTTCACCTGCATGTTCATTTTGCTTTGCACTCAACTTTGAAGATTCTACTGATTGTTCCTAGACCAGCAAAAAACATGAAAATGGTGGATTATAATAATTTTGAATTTTAAAATTTGACAGTGATATATTTACACATTGTTTTACCTTCTTTATTTATAACCTGACAAGAATAAAGATAGACCAGCCTTTTAATAAATACTAATATTCTGAATCATCTGATCATCCCAAATAAATTCCAGGATAGCAGGACAGTAATTCTTGGTAGTGGTCCTGGAGAATAGAAGCTGTTGTTATGAGACTTTAACATATTTAAGGTGGGATAAATTCAAGGTGAAATGGTTTATGGAAGTGCTATTTCAATTTAATCTCAACACTTTTTCTATAAATATCCAAATTGTTATATTTTCCTCTGAAAACTTATTTATGAATTATAAAGCCATATTTCTCTGTCGTTATTTAGTGAATTTGTCTAGATACATCTTCAGACCTGATTTTCAAACTGAAACTGCCAAATGTTCATAGAGTCCTCTCTGACTGGAACCAGGCCCGTGTTTTTCAACTGTTTTCTGTACGTTTCCACATATATGCTATGCTTCATCCCTTTAAAAATCTAAATTTCAACTTAGTTTCCATTTTAGTAAGTTGTATCACCTGATTTCCCAATTTTCTTCAAGTGGTGCCACTGATCTTTAGTTCAACTGAACTGGAAACTTGGAAATCCATGACATACACCTCTTTTCTTCTGACTCCTTAATTAGTTTAATTTTGTAAGTTGGGTCTTGCTCTTTGCTTTTCTTTTCCTGTTAACATGCTGTGTGCGCCCCTCATTTCCCATGTCTGTACTAATACCATAACTTTTGTCTTTTTTTTTGTCTTTTTAGGGCTGTACCTGCGGTAAACGGAGGTTACCAGGCTAGGGATCCAATTGGAGCTGAAGCCGCCCGCCTACGCCACAGCCACAGCAACCTAGGATCCAAGCCCCATTTGCGACCTACACTACAGCTGGTGGCAACACTGGATTCTTAACCCACTGAGCAAGGCCTTGTGAATACTATTCGGGTTCGTTAACTGCTGAGCCATGATGGAACTCTACCATGACTTGTAATCTAGTTTCCTGCTGACAGTCTTTTCTCTTACCCAACCTAATGAAGTGACTACCAAATTAGTTTGCCTAAAACAGCATTCACCATCATACTTCTCTTTCTACTGTTACTCCCCCCCCCATTAAAAAACCTGTAAAGGCTTAATCTGACATTAAGAACATCCCATAATAAAACCTAACAACTTTCTATGTATTTGAGACCTTTACCTTACAGATCCGGTACTTCTCAGGCTCAATGAAGTAGCTCAATTTTATCCCCAACCTTTTGCCTTTCTTCAGCCAAAATACTGTTTTTTCAGTTTTGCCTGTTTTGAAATTCTACCTGGCTCTAATGTGACCTCCTTCTCCTTTGATTTGTTGATTGCTCTAATTAGAGGTGTTGTTGCTGAACTTCCTGCTGAGGCACAATGAGTTATGGATCGGACTGCAGCAGCTCAGGTCACTGTGGACGTGTACAGTGGGTTAAGGGTCAGGCTTTGCTGCAGCTGTGGTGCAGGTTGCAACTGTGGCTCAGAATCAGTCTCTGGCCTAAGAACTTCCATATGCTGTGGGTGCAGCCAAAAGAAAAAAAAAAAGTTATCACCATTCTTATTTGCTATAGTCTTAGGGATCTTACAGGAAACCTTATTGAAAAATCATCATTTACATACGTGCCATCTTTCTTCTTGTCTGCTGTCCTAAAGAATTCTTCTTGTCTGCTGTCCTAAAGAATTCTTGAGTTTGGGGATTGAAGATTAAACATCTTCCTTTTCCTAGTCCCTTTCATTACTGTCTTCACAGAGTAAGTATTTAATAAATATTTATTGAAGGAACAAGTTATCTGTGTCAAAACATGAATGAGCTGCCAATTAAGGTTGTATATAATGCATTTATATCAGATGTCTAATCATAGCAATATTTTATTTTTAAGTATTTCCATAATAAAACTTCGCAATGAGAAGATAGTGAAGTTTGGTGAGAATAAAGAATTTCTTTTTCTCTTCTGTAGAATTGAAACTAACTGCAGAACCCTGCAGGTATTCAGATTGAAATGACCTAATTTTCAAAGATACTTAAGAACACAGTTATGTACTCTGAATAGTGGAGAAGATAGGAAAGCAGTTCTAATCAAGGTATAAGCAAATAGATTTATTGCATTTGCAGCTTAGGATATTATTAACATAGACTGGTATTCTGATATCTGAATCTGTAATTCAATAATAATTACTTTCCAAAGAGTAGATTCTAAGCAGAACTGGCTTCAAAACCCAAGTGTAAAAAGTTCAGCTCTAACATTGTGCCTCCCTAGTTAGTTTGACAAATTTATGGATCTAGATTATAAATGCCCAGCGTTCTTGGAGGATCCTTTTATATGCAGTGAATTTTCCAAAATAGTGCACTTAAATAGATAAATAACTGACTTCCATTTAACTCCTCAAGAGGAAAGATAGTTGGAAGCTGTAGGAAAACGAGAACCTTCCTAGTTTCATAATTTCTGAGAGATAGTAATTTTTTACCTTTGCTTTAGCTTACAATTATATGTTACAGTGACAATCCTTCTTGGGTGTCTGATAATTTCTTTGATGAAGATACCAAGCAAAATGAGGAAAAATAGAGGAGAAAGAGGAGAAGAAGAGGAAGAAGAAGATAGAAGAGTTTAATTTTGTCTGGAACATAGGTTTTTAATCTAATTATACATTCATCTTTGAAAAGTCTTCAGTTAACCAAATTTTTAGAATAATTTTTTTTTTTTTGTCTTTTTGCCTTTATGTAGAGCTGCACCTGCGGCATATGGAGGTTCCCAGGCTAGGGGTCTAACAGGAGCTGTAGCTGCCGGCCTTCGCCACAGCCACAGCAATGCGGGATCCGAGCCGCGTCTGCAACCTACACCACAGCTCACGGCATCGCCGGATCCTTAACCCACTGAGCAAGGCCAGGGATCGAACCTGCAACCTCATGGTTCTTAGTCGGATTCGTTAACCACTGAGCCACAAAGGGAAGCCCTAGAATAATCTTTTAATCTAATAATTCCCATATTGGAATTCTACAGTTGTGAGAGTTTAGAGTATAGCTAATAGGAGTGGAAAACCTAAAACCTTGGTTCTTATGAGTCCATGAATTTACTCTCATTTTGGGGTCAAGACAAAGGCGCATATTGTTTTCAAAGAACATCCAATTAGATTCTATTAAACAGAATAGGTTAAACAATCACTTATGTGTTTCTTTGAAAAGATTCTTTCTTTAAAGCAATACAGTACCCTTCATGCAAGTTCAAACATTTGAGTTTTCTGGTGCAGCTTTTTGTTGTTGTTATTATTAAATAATTTGTATAATGCTTTATAGTGCAGAGAGCCAAATAATTATTGGAACCTTTATCCAAAGGTTTGGGGTATATTCTCTCTCTCTCTCTCTCATGGCTATACCTATGATTTGTCAACATATTTCTAATGATATAATTTCCCGTCTTATAACTGAGACCACAACGTAGATTAAGACAATGGTAGGTATGTAATCAAAATATATGTATATGTTCCATGATTACATTTTGTCTGATTCAAATAATATACATAATTTTTACTTTACGTTGGTGTTCTATTTGCCTGGAACTACCAGAGAGCCCCAAAATACTGACTTAAAAAATCTCTTACAAGTAGGTGTTCAGAGCTAGTGTGGCAGCTAAATAGTTATGTAAAACCCAGAATGCTTTCAGTTCTTTGTTCTTCTCTCCCCATCAGTGGTCCTAGCCCTAGGGACCCAGCTACTATGTGCACATTTGAAATAGCAGGAGAGATAAGAGAAAAAAGGAGCACATTTGGAGATATTTTAGTGAAAGGTTCTAGAAAAGGAGCACAAGACTCTTATGTTTATATCCCATTGGCCAGAGCTTAGTCACAATACCATACCTATTTGCATATGTTGCTTTATTCTGGGAGGCTTAAAAAACCAAGAGTTCTAGAAGGCACAAATGGAAATAAATATTTGTTTAATATTATTATATTTACTGTACATGATATAATACTGTGCCATGAGGGATAAAATGATTTGCTTGGTTCAACACAAATGTTGAAGCATTATTTTTTAAATTCTCTTTTAGATAATTATAACTATGCAATTCTGCCACATTGTTTCTGTTCTGGGAAGTGAAAGTTCAAGTTTCTGTGACACATTTCCACTAGCTATGTGATTTTAGATTCCTTATGTGTCAGAGCAGATCAGTAGGTTAGGTGACTTCTAACATTCTGTGATTTATTAAATGTGCAAAGCCCAATAGTCCCTTGAGGAAAAGCAGTATTTCATAGTAATACTCCCAATACCTTGAACATGGTTTTGTCGGGATAGGAAAACTATTGTTAAATGAATAGGTATAGTGAAAGTTATTTGAACCAAACAGACTCTTCTCCTAACTACTAATTTTTATACTGATATTACTTTCTCTGCACCTCTGCGTAATTATGTGCATTAGTTATGATGTTTTCAGGCTCAAGTTATTCAAATCTAAATCAGGCAGTCATAAACCATAAAGACATTTATGATTTTACCCAACAGGAAGTCTAAAGATAGAGGAGGATTGGCTGATTGGGTAACTAAAAATATGTCTTCTTTCCATTTCTTTGGTATGCCATCTTCAGTGATGGCCTCATCCAAAATAGACATTGGACGAAGTAGTATCAACTACACAATGTATATGCTGTGTATCTAAATATATTTAAATAATTTTTTCTAATTATTTCTTGAAAGGCTCTTCTTTCCGCAAAAACTAGATTTTAGTTTATATCCATGTGTGGTTATATATCTCCCTCCCAGTACACAAAGCAGAGACTTAGCATTACGTCTTGAAATTACATCTAAGATATACTTTATAAAGTATATTTAATTACAGTTAATATTGTCAAATTAAAAGTGAATTTTGAAATCGGATACATGTGAGTTTAGATCTTGGGTAATTTACTGACGCATTCTAAGTATCTGCATCCTCATCTCTAAAACGGAAATATTAATGCCTAATTCCTAGTGGTATTGAAGATTAAATGTGACAATCTGTTTAACAATGATAAGTACACTTTTTTGTTGATCATGTGCATAACAATTCCAAAACAGTTCTAAAGCCAATTACCAATATTTGCAAATACATATATTTATCTATGTCTTTATATTTGGTTCCAAGAGAGTGCTATAATTTTGGGGGAGATTATAGTTTTGCCCAAAAAATTATTTGATAATGATGTAACACATCTTTTCACCTTTTTCTCCCCTATTTCATCTGTTTTATGCATTTTTTTTTTTTTTTACTTATTACAGTGGCTCAGTTTTAAAAAGCTTCACTGATATACAAGAAATTGGCTCTGGTAGGAGAGAAAATAATTTTGTGTGCCAAGAACACCTTTCCTTTTGTTTTAGCTTTATACAGGCTTCTCTATCTACCTTGGCATTCTGTATTTATTGCCATTGGGCAGTTCCAAGTTTAGTTTCTGATTGAGCCTTCCCAGAGTCAGGCTGTATTTTTTACAATGGGAACCTGGCCTTATTCCGTTGAACAAAATCTGTAGTAGAAAAACCTTCCTACATAAGATCAAGCAAGCCAAAAAAAAAAAAAAAAGGCAAGTTTATTAATTTGTCTTACTGTTTGAATTGTACAAAGCGATGAATCCAGCTGAGCTTCATTTTATTTTGTTATGTCAATGTGAAATATTTAGGATGGCTTGAGTTTATCACTCTTATGGTTTTATTTTCAAAGAAACAAATGTGTACTTCTGTCATTTTACATCTTTGCTTCTGATCTCGTCTGTGTTTTTTGTTCTGTTTGGTATGAGGATTAAACCACAAAAATTGTTTGAAATTTGGGAGTGAAATACCATATAAACTGTTTTGTAGCTAAACATATATCTGATATATATATATATATATATATATAATTTCTTCAAAGAATTATTTCATCATTTGAGTTTGGATTAGGACACCCAAACAAAACCAAAAAATCCCTTCTCTCACAAGCATGGAGGAAATTATTTAGGAAAGGACAAAGAGAGCCAATCTGAGTGACAGAGTTAAGTTAGACATGTAGAATATAGACTTAAATAATTCCCCTCCATGGAATGCCTAAAGGGTCATGTAGTATTTATTAGCATATCATAGCTGACTAATATTGTGGTTATGTTACTGTTTCAGAATTGTCCAAAGTTATTTCCTTTAGCATGACTGCTCCTGCCAACCTTCTTTCTCTATTTCAACATAATTTTTCAGATGCCGAATTTGAGCACAGCTGGCTTTTGTATTTCAATGGAAGCAAATAGGCCAGGCTTTAGAACAATGAAACATTCCCATTTGCTTGAATCTCAGTTAAGGCTGTGTGAAATCAGTGAAAAGGAAAAACAACAATATGAGGGCACTAGTATAGAAACCAAAAGTTAGAAATCATCATATTGAAAATGTATTAATGATATACCTGCTTAATAGATGTGAAAAGCTATATATATATATATATATATATTATCTTTTGATACTCAAGTGTATAGCCATTAAAATTGTCTCAGTGTTTCAGTCAAGGTTGTGAATATTTTCAAACATATGCCTTTCAGAATGTTTGCTATAATGTTTTTATATCATATTTTTCAGATTAGGGCCCAAATGTGAGTGGGGACGACTGTATTGCCATAAGCAGAACCACTTATACAAGTTAACAGTGAGATAGGCAGAAAAGAAGCAAGATGACACAAAACATGCATCCAGGTTTTCAGACTAGACCGGATCCTGACAACTGTTGATTATAACGGAATACTTCTGTCAGATATATCCCATGATTTTAATTCTTTAATCATTGCTAATGAACGTATTTTAAAAGCAAGGTCATGCTTATTCTATTGCTCTATCTGATTCAACTCTTTTAAAGTTTTAAGTTTGGTATTTAATATAGTAATTAGTTTTATCTGTCAAAAATTAGTCTCACTGGTCCCCAACTTTATGTAAATGGAAAGTAGATCTGCCTATTCATAAATATTTTGTTTGTTCCATTACAACAAAAGCAATAGCAATAAATAACAAAAACCATCAAGAGATATTATTAGACCTCAGATCCTCAAAATCACAACAAAATATGTCATTTCAGATTCCAGATAATTCATTTTTTTGATTCATCATATTATAAATGCTTGACAGAATAATGGTGGTGGGATGGGAGAATGAAAATGTCCTACAAGTTCTGGGCTTAAAAATTTATGTGGAAGTATTGTTTTAGTCTAGTGTATTTTGAAAGATTGAAACAGGTATTCATCAGAGTGAAGAAGAGCTCAAGTACAGTTATCTGTTCAGGTATCAATAGAGCTGTGATATATTGTCCTTCTTTGATTTGAATGCGGTATTACTCAAAATTCCAGTGATATAAATTATCTAATTCTTTCAGTTTTCACCTATACTAATTATTTAGTATTTAATTGTTACTAATTAATTAGTGTTTTGTGGTAAAAAAAAAAAAATCAGGTCTGGTAACCATATTGTCCAGCAGCTTTGGTAAAGTAGTACTTTCCCTTCTTCCAAAGTGGAAAAAATTAAAATAAAGTCTCAAACTCAAATTTATGAAAGCCAGCTGGTTTAGAAGCCAGTTTGAGTAGAGTTAGCATTAATGAGGCCAGAATGACGGTAAGCCAGTTAGCTCTGCAGTGTAGATACACTCTTCCTGGGACCTTTTTCTGAGCAGATATGTGCTGATGAGCAGTGTGGGAGGGTAAGTGTAAATCTATACCATCCCTTGAATAGCAGTCCACCAGGTCATGGTTCAGTGTTGCCGTCATCACAGAATGGTATTTACATTATGGGTTGCTTAAATACCTGTTGTGATGGCTGAAATTCATTTTTTAACAGAATATTTATTTATTTATTTATTTATTTATTTATTTATTTATTTATTTTGTCTTTTTGCCTTTATGTGGAGCCGCACCCGTGGCATATGGAGTTTCCCAGGCTAGGAGTCTAACAGGAGCTGTAGATGCCGGCCTTCGCCACAACCACAGCAACGCGGGATCCGAGCCTTGTCTGCAACCTACATCACAGCTCACGGCAACGCCGGATCCTTAACCCACTGAGCAAGGCCAGGGATCGAACCCGCAACTTCATGGTTCCTAGTCGGATTCGTTAACCACTGAGCCACAAAGGGAACTCCGTTAACAGAATATTTAAATATCCAAATTTATTTTGATGTATTCTCTGAAATAAAATATGATTCTGTACATTCAACATTTTTATACAAGACTTTGTCACTTAGGTTTATCAAAAAACTATACTTTTACTTAATAAAAAGAAACATCTGCCATATACGTAAAATGCATATGGTTTGAGTAATAGAGCCTTATATGTAGCACTCAGTATCACAGCTTTGAAATTTATATCTACTATGAGTGACAAATTGATGTGCTTACTATGACTTAGAGCAATACCTTCCCCATTGTACATAAAGTGTGATTCTGTGTGTGTGTGCATTTATATGTCTTTCTTTAACCCTCTCTCTAGATAAGGACTCATTATTTTTATAAGAGTTTCTCTTGCTGGCTCTTCCATCCCCTATTATTCCCCATTTTGCAGTATTCCAAAACTCACTGCATTCTTACAGACAGCGTATAATTCACATCTTATTTACCTCACCTTTAAATTATTACAGTAGCTTCCAAATTGGCATCCTTTGCTTTTATCACTGATTTCACAGGTCATACTGCTGTCATATTCATCTTCCTAAAACTGATGCTTTTATCAGAGCACTTCCCAATTCAAAATTTCCATTCCTTCTTATTTTCTGTAATCAACTATCCAAACTGTTTCATCAAATATTCAAGACTTTTATAGTCTGTCTTCAAGATACTTTTCTAGCTGTGTCTTTTAGTACCTACTTATATAAGCTTATCAGAATACATTTGTTAGGAGAGTTTTCTTTTACCTACAGTGCATTTTCCTTTGTCTTTTACAACCGTTTCTATCCATATGTATTTTCAAGTCTAGGTATACCCAGATCAGAAAATGGTTCATCAATATCAGGTTCATTGCTGTGCTACAACCGTTTGTCACAAGGTAAACAACAGCAAATTTTACAATTAAAACGGATTCAGCATGTGTAACTTAGATAAGGAAGCTCCAAGCCTCTGTCTTAGACTCCTCAGCTTTCAGTGACATTCAGGGTGTTGGCTCCAATTCATACACAGCTTTTGACTTGTTTTCTGTGTGACTGGAATATACCCTTTTAATTTACACCTTCTCCACTACCCTGCACTGGTTTGGTATCTCAGCAAGCCTTTGTTTTTGAAATGTGTTCCTTCTAAATTATTTGGCTCTTAGGTAATTTGCTTCTAGATTTTCGTAGCCTCACATATTGCCTGGATGATTCATACTTATGGGATAATAGAACCCTTACATAGCCCTCTAATATTTCAATTTTCCTTAAATGATGATTTATCTGGCCCCCTTTGCCTCTGGTTTGTTTCTAATCTGTGGTTCCAAAAGCTTACAGACTTCTAGTATTTCTGGCCCTCTCATGTATTAATGATTTCTGACTGTTGCATTTCCCTACTTGGCTTTGAGTACTTAACATGCCAACCCCAGGGGATCCCAGTCATTCGGGCCACTCTGCACTGCAGCCAGATTTACCTATTAGCTGACCCAGAATAATAATGGTGTCTTCTTGCTTCCTCTGCTCAGGCTACCTCTTCCTGCTTAAATATCATCTCCCTCTGTTTATTTTAGCTTTAGCTGTATTCTGATTTTTAGCTCATATCCATGTTCTTTGTGAAATTTTGGTTACCTGCCCAGCTTGTAGCGATTGTCTATAAGATTTATTAATCCTTTTCATGTACTGTTTCATAGGAAAACTTATTTTTTTAAAACTTTTATCAAAGTATAGGTGATTCACAACTTTCCTTCAATTTCTGCTATACAGCAAAGTGACCCACCCATACATATATATATATATGTATATATATATATATATATATATATATATACATTCTTTTTTTTACATACTATCTTCCATCATGTTCTAATCCAAGAGACTGTACACAGTTCCCTGTGCTGTACAGTAGGACCCAGTTACTTATCCCTTTTAATGTATATGCCCAGTAATCCCACTCCTGGGCATGCATCCAAACAAAACTTTCACTCAGAAAGATACACACACCCCTATGTTCATCGCAGCACTATTCACAATAGCCAAGACATGGAAACAACCTAAATGTCCATCGACGGATGAATGAATTAAGATGATGTGGTACGCCTATGCAGTGGAATATACTTAGACATAAAAAAGGACAAAATAATGGCATTTGCAGCAACAGGATGGAACTAGAGATTCTCATTCTAAGTGAAGTAAGTCAGGAAGAGGAAGGCAAGTGCCATATGATAATACTTACACGTGGAATCTAAAATACTGCACAGATGATCCTATCTACAAAGCAGAAACAGATCATGGACATGGAGAGCAGACTTCTGTTTGCCACGGGGGAGGAGGGAAAGAAGGAAAACTGATTTTTATCATCAAGAGACAAAAGGTTATAGGGGTTAGTACTTAAGTTTGCTTGAGTCAGAATAGACTATATGTAGAGAAATTCACGCTCTGATTCTCACTTGTAGAATGCTAATAATGATATTAAATGGTAAAAATAAGAAAATTAAAATGGTAGGCTCAGTGATTAACAAATATGACTAGGAACCATGAGGTTGTGGGTTTGATCTCTGACCTCGCTCAGTGAGTGGGTTAAGCATCCTGTGTTGCCATGAGCTGTGGTGTAGGTCACAGACGCGGCTCAGATCCCACGTTGTTGTGGCTGTTGTGTAGGCCAGCGACTACAGCTCTGATTAGACCCCTAGCCTGGGAACCTCCATATGCTGTGGGTGCAGCCCTAGAAAAGACAAAGAGACAAAAAATCAATCAATCAAAAAATAAAATGGTGACAGTAATACTAAGGATTTCTTATAAAGACCAAATAATACATGGTACTCTAAGGAATCTTTTTGTTTTTCTATATCATTACATTTTGTTCTTTATTCATAATTTTGTTAACTTTTATGTATCGTGTGTTTTGTTTTATAACATATAGAGCCACTTTTGAGGTCACAATAGTAAACAAAACATCCATTTGTTTATATGGAAACTTCCTCCTAACCTGAAGCCGTGACATTGAGTTTTTACGGTGCACAGTTGATGTTATTATTTTAGTGCAGTAAAAAGGGAAAATGCAACAGAAACTTTCAAGTGCATATGATCTCAGGGTACGATCTGGCGTCCTCTGTTTTCATAGTTTAAATACAAATACCTGAACTTTGAAATTGTTAACAAAATATTAGTAGATCATGAATTTAACCAGGGTGATGTAATCTTGGTAGCATATGTGCAAAATAAAGTATCTGCTCCATTGAAGACTTTATTTTAGTCTGACTCATCGGTGGTGTCTTGTAAATGCTGATGCTGTAATTCGTGCCTGGAGAAATCACATGTTTAATTGTGCTGTCTGAAATGCTTAGTACATTAGTGCTTGTTTTCTTCACTTCCACACGGATCACAAAAAAGATGAATAATACCAAAATGAAGAAAAGTGAATTTGAAACAAAATATATTTAAGAATCAATAAGGTTAGGAAGAGGAATAGAAATTCTATGGGGTTTTACAATAGCTAAGTATTTGTGGTTAGTGGAGACATCACTAAAAATGCTCTGCACTAGCAGTTCCCTTGTGGCACAGCAGGTTAAGGATCTGGTGTTATTATGGCAGCAACTCAGGAGGATTGGTTCGCTGCTGTGGCGGGGATTTGATCCCTGACCTGGGAATTTTCACATGCAGTGGCTGCAGCCGAAAAAAATAAAACACTCTGGCTGATTTTAATTGCATTGGTTACATTTTTAAAAGGAATGTCCATTCAGTATTGTAGCATTTTAATTCTGTGAAAAGGTAGAGAGGTGTGTATTTGTGTGTAAATGTGTGCAATCCTTTCCTCTTTTATATTATTTCAAAAATGTGGTCATTTAAAGGTCAATTGATGCATATTTTGCTCTGCTTTCAGGACAATAGAATCAGAACATGCTTTCCACAAAGTTGCTCAGAGAAAGATCCAGGCTATCTAAAATTAGGTTAGATGGTCCTGAGCAAAGAAATCACAGCTGCCTTATATTTAGTTCTACTGAGACAACCTGCTGTGCATTGATGTAACCACAATATGCTCTCCTGGGCCAGTATGGCCAGTAGTTAACTCCCCGCAGTAGATCTTAGGTACATGAAAGTGGACATCTTATTCAAGGGGGAGTTTTTTTTTAATCACTATGCTACCAAAGAGTGCTAGAATTAATTTGAATCTTTTACTCAGATTTATTTTTCATGTCATCAGTTTTCTAGCATAATAAACAACTAGCCTTTTTAAAGTTTTGCATTTGCTGCTTTGATAATGTTAAGATATATGGTTATAAAACTAGAGAATCTTTTAACAAGGTATACCATGCCTAATGTGATTAGGGAAATAAGTTGGCATTTAGTCTATCATTCAAACACATTTATTAATTGTCTTGTTAATGGTTTACTCGTTACATATTATATGGATCCTCAAAGACAGCTTCAGCTAGAAGAGCAAAACTAATTTGTAGACAGGACAGAAAGTTTTTTGTTGTTATTTGAGTAATAGAGTCATGTGATAATTCAGAGGAATCAAAGCTAAAGCTACAAAAAGTTTCACATTTTGTCCTTACTTAGACAATTCCTGGGAGATAAAGGAAAAGCATACATTCTCTCTCATTTTCCTTTTGTCTTTTTTACATTTTCTTTTTCTAATACCCTTTTATTTTCTAATGGATCTTTTAAGAATAGAAGGTTCTTAAAGTAGTGTTGTTTAAAAAATTGTTATAAGAGTCATCATGTCAAAAACTCAATATTCTGGAAGATAGTATCCATTTTCCTTCTCCATAGAGGATTACCTAACCAAAATACAAAGGAAAGACAAGAGTTGTTTGGTAAGGGAAATATAAAGTTTCACACTCATTTTAATATTTTAAAAATTACCATGAAAAGCTACTGATGTTCTGTGATGATGAAGAATCAATAAAAAATAAAATGAATTAGGAATATAATAGCCCATTTGCCTAATGGTGGGTGAGTCTCTGAGGGAAGCTGGATTATTTATCCTGCAAGGGATTGGGTTGGAGTGACATTGTTAATAATTTTTCTTTGCTTTCCTGCCAAAGTTAATACAAAAGAAAACAAGCTGAGTTGATGATTTATTTTTATGACTATATGATAACATATTATTTCATAGGTAGTAGAACCTTGCCTTTTCTTATTTGCTGTTGGTGCTAATGAATCTAGAGGAGAGTGTCTAATTAAAAACATATCTTTTAATATTTATGACTTGCATGGTCACAGATTTATTTAGAAACAAAGTCGTAAAATTGAAAGGGGCTCAGCAAGTCATTCTAGTCTATCCTCCTTTCCTGGAGAAGTATCAACCCCAAAACATTGAAGGGGTGATAACTAAAGTCCTTCATTCGCAGTTTTCATGTTGAACAGTTTCATTTGGTACAGTCTTTCAACATGGTGAGCTGAAATTTATCTCCCTTTCTAAACTGATTGTGGTCTGGTGATAACCTGGATTTATCCAATCTCCCAATATTAGGAGTAGGGGGTGTGTTTAGAGCAAGCATATATGAATGATGAGACACTCACATTAGCCAACCCCATGGGTTACCAGCGTTATTCTTTTGTCTCCAGTTTTAGAAAATTATGATATAAAAATCATGACCATTCCTCTACAGATAGCTTGTAACACTAAGGACATGTTTTGATCATCTGTAATGCCCATTAATTTATTTATTATTTAACCTACGTAAATGTTAAAACTTAATAAACTCTATGCCATTTCAGATATTATATTTCATTTCTTTTAAGTTGTACTATTAATTTGTGTATTAGTAAAAAAAACAGTGCTACCAATTAATATATGATGTAATTTTTATCACTTAGAATTTTTATTTTTTAGTTACTGAAAGTTTTTTGGATCTATGTAGGTAATTATTTATGATGACTAATACATACACACATGGAAAAAAGTACATGAAGTGACTCCAAATTTCTTTATATTGAGATTCTAACTTTCCTAATTACTTTCCTATTTAGTTATTGGTATCTTTTTTTTTTTTGATAGTTGTTATTTTTCATCAAAAATATATAGCAGCTTTTATTTGAGAAAGAGAAAGAGTGCACACATGCACACTCCATTGTTTCCAGAACTTTCTACCAAGCTACTGCATTCCATTTTGCAAGGTTTTTGTTTTGCTTTGTTTTGTTTTTTTTTCTAATTTGCAAGGGTGTTTTTTGTTTTGTTTGCATGGCTTTTTTTTTTTTTTTTTGGTGCATGTGTAGGCACATTTGACTGTCACAGCTGCAGCCTGGATGATACTAATTTAAGCAGGATTTACTCCAGGATCAGAAGCATTAAAACGTGAAAGCTGTGCGTATTATATTGACAACAAATTTTCTGGTGTGGCTCACAGAATTCAGGAAACCATTTGCTTACTAGCAACTGGTTTATTATAAAAAGGTATAATTCAGGAATACCCAAATGAAAGAGCTTCATTGAGCAAGGGATGCGTAAAGTATGTTGAGCACCCATATCCTCTCCAGGTGAATCACTGTCCTTGTGTTTCCACATTCACCAACCCAGAAGCTCTCTGAGCCTTGTGCTTTTGGATTTTCATGGAGGCCTCATTAAATAGGCATGATTGACTAAGTCAATGGACATTAGTGATTGATCCAACCTTCAAAGGTCGGAGAGTGGGGGCGTGCAGTGTGACTTAAAGTTCCAAGACTAATCATTTGATTGATTCCTCTGGCAACCAGCCTCCATTTTTAGGTGCTTTCCAAAAGTCAGCTCATTAAGGTAACAAAAGATACTTTCATTGCTCTCCTTACCTGGGAAATTCCAAGGGTTTTAGAAGCTCTGTTGCAGAAACAAGACTAAGAACAAATAAAATTTCTTATTACAAATTGCAGTATCACACTAGGCATTTTATCATTTCACCATATATATTTCAGTACGCTTAATTTACATGGGAGGACATTTTAAACATAACCATCTTGTCATTATCACACCTAACAAAATTATAAATAATTCCTTAATATCCAATACTGTAGTGCATATTCAGATTGCCCTAATTGTCTCCAAAGATGTTTTTTGAAAATTGATTTCTTTCTTTTTTCCTTTCTTCCCTCCTTCCTTCCTGTCCCTCTTTCTTTTCTTCCTTTTTCTCTCTCTCCTTCTGTTCTTTCCACTTCTTCATTCTTTACTTTCTTCCTTCCTTTCTCATGAATCAGTCCCAAATAAGGCTGAAAATTGCATTTGGACATAGTGTTCTTAGAGTTTCCTACTCTCCATCATTTTTTCAGTAAATTCGTATTCATAGTTTTTTATTTTTTAATTTTTAAGGAGAGAATAAAGATAAAAGTAGGCTTGAGTCAAGAAACTTGTCTTCTCATAATAGCTGGAGAACCAGTTATTAAACAAGTTAATGGTATACAGTGGTATACAAACTTGATTATTTCTATTATCCCATGAGACAAATTCTGAGTTCTGCCCAGCTCCTAGCTTTCCTCTTAGTTTTCTAGTCACTATTAGGTATTAAAAATAGACTTTTTTCTTGCTGTTGAATAGTCTAATGCAGTCTAACATACAACCTTTTTTTCTTATTCACTTTTAAGGTTTTTTTTCCCCTCCTTTAACACCACTAGTTCAATTCAGATATAGGGGAATGAGTTCAGTAGATTTCCTTTCTATTTTTTTTTGCACAACCCTCCTTCTCATCAATTAGCTCCTTCTTCTGGGTCTTCCCGTTTCAGACACAACGGTAAAGGAGGAAATAATAGAATAGTTTTAGGAATCTAGTCCTGTTTAATCTGATGTCAGGCTTGCTCTGTGTTCCAGATGCCTAAATTTGTTTTTGTCATAAAGCACTTCTATGTTTTTTTCTGATATTTTTCCACCGCTGGAGAGTTCTAACATAGATCTCTGACTGGCAATTTACAGTTTCCTCTCAAACTCTCTCTTCCTAGAAGCGCTATCTGTTGGGTACCTTTTATCTTACAGGAAACCTTCTAGGGAAGAGTGTCTTTCAACCTTCAAGACAACCTCTTTTCATAAATCCCCTAGGTCAAAGGAAAAACACTGCATCCTTGCTGGGTTCAATGGGCCTTCCCAATATAGCTTGATTTCAAAACTTTTATTCCCCAGCCAGCCTCATACAAAGGGTTTCTTAGAAATATAGTCCCCTGACTCCTGTAAACACAGACTTGACCTGAACAGAGGAAGAAAGTCTTGACTAAGGGAGAGGAGAGAGAATGATCCATTACTCTAGAAACTATCTGTAAATTGATATTATCTACCATTTTTTCACACGTTCTCATGAATGCATAGTCTTTAAAATCAAATGTAGTCTGGAGGTGAATAATGAGCAAAAGTGAATTCACATTCTTTAAATCTCTCCTGAGTAGGCTTGTTATGTATTGTTCTCTACCTCTGAAGCCTGTGAGAAGGAAAATCACAATTAATATTCGTGGGATCTTGGCTACATTGTTTAACCTCATTGAATATATATTCTCAAATATGGAATCCATTCAGAACTAGGCTGAGTGCCAGGCCTGTATTCAGTGAATGGACAGTTTACCTAGAGGAGATACACCTAAGAGTAATTACCCTACTAAAAACTGATTAGCACTGTTACAGATGTAAGCAGGATGGGTTTACCTTTGAAAAGAGAGGAAGGAGAGAAGAAACAGTTGTTCCAACCAAGATGGGGATACCTTTCAGTTCTGTTCCCTCACAACTCTTGTCCAGGTAGCAACTATTCAGTAAATATATTTATATATAAAAATATACTTTAAGATGAGATATCTGGAATTTTTTTTTTTTTGTCTTTTTGCCTTTTTATGTAGAACCGCACCCGCGGCATATGGAGGTTCCCAGGCTAGGGGGCTAACAGGAGCTGTAGCCGCCGGCCTTCGCCACAGCCACAGCAATGCGGGATCCGAGCCGCGTCTGCAACCTACACCACAGCTAACGGCAATGCCGGATCCTTAACTCACTGAGCAAGGCCAGGGATCGAACCCACAACCTCATGGTTCTTAGTAGGATTCGCTAACCACTGAGCCACGAAGGGAACTCCTGGAATATTTTTAAAACAAGTAGATCTATTTGCAAAATGTCCAGCTAGTATTAGAAATATAACCTCTGATTATATATGAATCAAAATAAGAGGGAAACACAGAAATTACAAGTGGCAAACTCTGTCCTTGACCAAGTTGTCTACCCATCTGTGCTAATTGGAACTCTCCAGTTTTTTCCTCTGCGCCACATGTTGGTAGATTCTGCCAAAGAAACAAGAGAAAAGTACTTGTGAAAAGAAAAGAGATCTGACAAGAAAGAACAACCTGAAAAAGGAATATCAAGGGCTACAAAAGCCAGCTTGTTAGCTTGTGTCTCTGGCATGATGCATAGTTAAAATGTGTGTGTTGTAGTTCCTGTTGCGGCTCAGTGAATCCAACTAAGAACCTTGAAGTTGTGGGTTCGATCCCTGGCCTCATTCAGTGGGTTAAGGATCTGGCGTTGCCGTGAGTGGTGCTGTAGGTCACAGATGTGGCTTGGATCCTGTGTTGTTGTGGCTGTGGTGTAGGCCAGCAGCTGTAGCTCCGATTCAACCCCTAGTCTGAGAACCTCCATATGCCTTGGGTGAGACCCTGAAAAGCAAATAAATAAATAAATATGTGTGTTTACTGAGAACCCACAGTGCGTCCATTATTTATTATTGAGAAGATACAATGACCTTTAAGATAAGGTTATTGTTTTCTTGAACTTTATGTAATAAATCAAATAATTCAAAGCAGCATATCAAGAGTTTTTGCCAGCTCTTTGAGAATGATAGCCATTCTCTCCTCTGATATCCTGAAAATTTTACATATTCTGTCATAGTATATCCTCAGATTAGATTTCTCTCCTCAATGATCTGTGAGATTCCCTTGATTATAGGCCATATCTTTTATAATCTTTGTATCACCAATAGCAAAGGCATTAGATAAATTGGGTTAATGAATAAAAAAATGGGTAAATGAGTGGTATAGACATGGAGCCTGAGTGCTTCAATTGTTGAACAGACTGTATGTTGAGGGGAAAACTGTTTCAACTTGGAAAATATTGTTGGCTGAAAACAGCAGGGGGAAGAGTAAGAAATTTACGTGAGGACATGAAAGGAGTTAAGAAAGAAAGCAGAAACAGAGTAATCTTCCATAACAGCATCACAATGAGGAAGGATGAAAGAAGAAAGAACTGACACAAAGAACTTTGTCTTAGGCCAGTCCACATTATGGCTGAGGTCGTGTGGTTGGCTTTCTCATTATGTACTCTTCTGAGGTGTAATTAAAGGAGTGGCTGGTCCCCAGCAGTCAGTGCAGTTGTTAAAGGAAATGTTTGTGCCACCAGCATAACTTGGCCCAGTGGAGTTGCTTTGTTTACTGTTGTGGTTTTGGTGAAAAAAGAAGGGCTCTGATGAATTAACAAAGGCCTCTAATTTACAGTATTTCTTAGCTTGGCTATTAAAAATCCTACTACTTATGATATGTTTTCTATCACACTTGCTAGTAAACGTATAGAAAAATTTTCCGCTATGTCTGGCAGACAAAAGTGAAAAAGAAGACTTGCTTGGGAACTGGAATTTGTGTGGAGCTATATAGATGAGTGGCCTGGAAGGAACGAAGCTGCGTACAACATCGTAGCTGCCTGCAAAATTGCTTTTAAATATATATTCAGTCGTCTTTATCCACAGTCATTCTTTGAGAGTTCAGATTGCTCATTAGTGAAATTGCCTTGTCTTCCAAGGTCTGTCATGACCACTGGCAATATGCAGGCTATTCTTATCTTTCAAATGGTGACTTTAGAGAGTGATCCAAAAATCTCACACTGTTCTGAAATTCTTTTATTAGAGATTGTCGTTCTTTTGAAGTTTTGAGGATATTTCCTTCAAGAGGCAGCTAATGAAATGTAAATATGTCTAAAATGACAATGACATAAGCCTTTATTTTGATTGTCCTTTTAGGGCTATAAGCCCAAAAGGTAAGCCCGGATGGGTATTTTATTGCTCACAGAATAGCAGCTCTTCACAATCTGAAAGGGCTATAGAGATGATTGAACCCTTTGCCTTCAGTATACAGATGGGGGGATTAGGACCCTGAGTGACAAATTGCTGTATGAAAAGTTAGACAATGACTTGGTTATAGAACCCAAAGTTAGTGCCACGTCTCCTGACACCAGTCTTTCCTGTATGTCACAACTTGGATCAATCCTCTTCCAAGGGGAGGGAGAAAGATACTAAGGGGAGGAAGGGAGATTTGAGGAGAAAGAACAGCATGAAAGGGGAAGGTCAAAGACAAACCAACTTGTACCAGTGCTGTGATGCCTGAGCTAGCCTCACATGGGAGCTTAGCCATGCCACATGGAGAGGTACTGGCAAACCAAAACATAGACCTCAATTTCAGCAGCAGCAGAACAATATCCAGGTTCTACATCTAATGATAACCCTTTTAAATCTGTTGTGTAAAAACAATATTTATATACATATTTTATATAAAATAGATTTTGTATGTATATACCGTATATTTTTGTGAGCAAATGAATATTAGCATCAAGCAAAAAGAAATGTAAAATTATTAAACCTCTTGTTTTTTTTTTTTTTTTAATGAATAGCACATTCTGTTAAAGACTACCTGTATTAAATAGAAGCTTCCAGTGAGTAAGGGCCCCACTGGCAGGCAATAAAGCACACTGCTGCCTCAATTCCAAACATCCCTCCAAGCATTGCCAGTGTTGTGATTTCTGGTATCAGTGCTAACACAGTATGATTATCATGAATATTGTTGTTACCAGTGAGTTGACAATATCAAGCAAAGGCCAAAGAACCTTTCATTTATCAAGTCTAAATATGTATAAAATTATGAAAAAGAAAATAACTTCAAATTCAGTAATAACAATGTATGCTTCAGGGGCTTGTGTGATGACAGACACATTTATATATGTTGAATATTAACTATTTTAAGTATATATAGTTTCTATCTACCTACCTACCTATCTATCTATATGCATTTTAGCAAAAGTTCAGTTCCTTTATTCTTTGGGCACATTCTCTTACACTCTTACATTCTCTCTTTTTTTTTTTTTTTCATCTCACAAATTAATTACCCCTGACCTTTCAAACGTGGCCTTGGATTCAAAGATAGTTTGGGTTCGTATTTTAAAGATTACTAGTCCTACAATTTAGCATTATCGGATTTTCAGTTTTTAAAATACATAAATACATTTTAATTTAAATGACCGCTAAATTTTATTAAATTTGTCAGTCGAAAACACTGGAAAAACATCTAAAATACTAACTGCACACAATAAACGTTACATCGAACTAGAAATACTAGTAATGTAGTAGTGATGGTGGTGGTGACTTGACGCTTTAATTTCATTTCGATAACAGTATAAGAGCACCTCCCATACATTTAAAATTATTTCTTTTTTCTTTTAAAATTGTGATTCTGCTCATCAAATATTCCGTTCATCAAATAAAAATAAAATTGTTTTAAAAGTCTAGCTATGTCTAACTTGTCTCAAACATTTAAACTGATTTAACTTTTAGGAACCATTAATTTGAAATGTCCTTTGTTTCTGTGAGAAAAAAGAAAAATGCTAAGAACTAATGATTAAATTGGCCAGGGCGGTTCTTTCCTTTCACTGCTGCGGTCTGCAGCCATGGATATGCCCAGTGTTCACAGGAGGCTTGCCTCCAGTGCCCTCTACTGTGGCAAAA
Organism: Catagonus wagneri; assembly: GCA_004024745.2. NCBI lineage: Eukaryota > Metazoa > Chordata > Mammalia > Artiodactyla > Tayassuidae > Catagonus > Catagonus wagneri. Next base: position 2,976,133 of record PVHT020000173.1, on the reverse strand, counting down.
AGAAAGTCTGGTTGGACCCCAATGAGGCAAATGAAATCGTCAGGGTCAACTCCAGTCAGCAGGCCCGGAAGCTGATCAAAGATGGGCTGATCAGCTGGAAGCCTGTGACGGCCCATTCCCAGATTTGATGCTAGAAAACCACCTTGGCCCACCAGAACAGCAAGCTTATGGGCACAGGTAAGCGGAAGGGTACCGCCAGTGCTCAAATGTCCAAGAAGGAAATTCAGCCGAGAAGGATGAGGATTCTGCGCCGGCTGCTCAGAAGATACATTAATCTAAGATTGACCGCCACGTGTATCACAGCCTGTACCTGAAAGTGAAGAGCAATGTGTTAAAAAATAAGCATATTCTCGTGGAACACATCCACAAGCTGAAGGCAGACAAGGCTCACAAGAAGCTTCTTGTGGACCAGGCTGAGGCCCTCAAGGCTAAGACAAGGGAAGCTTGCAAACGCGGTCAAGAGCAGCTCCAGGCCAAGAAGGAGGAAATCATAAGACTCTGTCCAAGGAGGAGGCAAGAAATAAAGTTCTCTGCCTATTCTCTATACATAGTTGCCTCCGCAGTTACATAGATTGAATAAAAATGAGCCTTGGAAATTCAATAAATACATGCATAGATACATACATGCATAAAGCAAGAAAGGGAAACGATAAGGCCTGTGAGCTTCATACTTCTTTGTACTCTCAGTTGTAAAGACTAAAATAATTTGATACTCTGGCTATTCCATGCTGTGTTAGACATAATGGGAAAGAGGGGTTGTGACATATCACCCCTTTTTCTACTTGCCTTAAGATGTTACCACTTGTGGGAGAGCTTCTCTTAAATATTTGGTAAATTGACACTGAAATAATGTACTTTATGCCCGTGATTTCATGTATATATAGCAATCTTTAAGAACATTTTAGTTTAATAACAAACTAAACATTTTAGTTTAATAACAGTTTAATAACAAACTAAACAGTTTAATAATAAATAGTCTCAAAAATAAGAGTATTTGTGGTGGCAATCACTTTAATAAAAATAAAATTAAGTTTAAGTCTACAAAAGATATTTTTCTTACATTCTCTGAAATTTTTTTTTGTCTTTTGTCATTTTACGGCCGTACACGCGGCATGTGGAGGTTCCCAGGCCAGGGGTCTAATAGGAGCTACAGCTGCTGGCCTACACCACAGCCACTGGCCTACGCCACAGCCACCAGCCTACGCCACAGCCACAGCAATGCAGGATCAGAGCCACATCTGCAACCTACACCGCAGCTCACGGCAACGCTGGATCCTTAACCCACTGAGCAAGGCCAGGGATAGAACCTGCAACTCATGGTTCCTAGTCGGATTCATTTCCGCTGCCTCATGATGGGAACTCCGCCTTCTCTGAGAATATTTTTTAATCTTTGGCACCTCTGTTAAGTTTCCAGTTGCAATGGTGTAAAGGAATACTTGTCTTCTTGTTCTGAGTATATCTGATGAATGCCATTTTGTCCTGCAGGTAGCTATGCAGAAACATTGTGTAAAATCCATTGGAGATTGTGTCTGAACACTGTTCAGGCTGCATTTATGTAGAGGGAATTTTAGGATTTCTTTCTGTTATATTTCAGATTTCTGTCTGAAATATTCACCATTTACGTGGTGAAAGCTGTTTAGAATGACATGCATTTTCTGTGTATGTTAAACTTTGGTTACTGTATTTATTACTTGTTTCATTTTTTTCTGGATAATGCTCAGGGCATTGAGTTGAATTCATTTTAGAATTAACTGTTTTTATCTTAAGTTTTTAAACCAGCTAGTATTAAGTTATTAGATTAATAACCTACAGATACAAAATTTAGAATTTCAAGGAAATACTGATTCTTTAGGTTTTTTCCCTGCCCTGCATGACACCACCATAAGTTGGCCTTAAGTTCCCATTTCACTTTTTTGTGGTTCCCGTTTGCCTCTCTGGATTGGAGTTATTAGGTAACTAAATTTTCTAACTCACCTCATTCTTTTGATATTTACATTTCTCCTCCACTTCTCATTAATTGTTTATATACAAATTTCTGTTTAGTCACCTATTTTTTTCCCTCACTGATGGGAAAAACAAAGTGTCATCTTTTTTCCTACCTCTTTTTTTCTCTTTAGTCCCTGTAGCATCTCTACCCTGTGGTATTATTATTTGTGCGAGGTAAACTTCCAAAAGACCTATCTAGACATTCTTTTCTAACTTTGATTGCAGTGATTTCTGTCCACTTTTTTTTCCTCCATATATTAGCGATGTAT
>PVHT020000173.1:2942953-2973778 GCA_004024745.2 Catagonus wagneri | reverse complement strand
CAGTTTACAAGTCATTTAGTAGTAGTGAACTTTAGTTGTAGTAAAATCCAGGTTAATAGGCTAGGCTATTTCTATTTATAGTTTTTGAAATGAAGCATAATATTAGCTATATCACAAAAGCCATGCCAAAGTGACAATGTGGAAAAGCTTAAAGTGCTTAAGTGTAAAAATATTATTTAAATCCTATTATAAAAATACATTTTTATATACCTTCTACTCTTAGGGTGTCACCTATGAACTTAAAGCTTTAATCATATAAAAACAAATATAGAAACACTGTGCATTTCATGTGACTTATGGTAGAAACCCAGAGTTACAGACATTTGTGTCTAGTTGCTTTAAAAAATAACTCAGAACATATTGTTCTTATAAAAAGTGTGTTTGGATCTTTGAACTGTTGTATCTTAGGACACATTATGGTCATATTTGTGGTTTTTGTCTAATTTGCTTTTCCTATCAAAATTTAGTTTTGATTGGAGAAAGGCTTGGCCCTTGCAACTTACCGTAGTTGCAAAATTATGAACAAAGCATAATCCTATAGCAGTGTTCGTTAAACCAGCTTCTTATTCATATAAAAAACTGAGCTCAGAAATATGAAATGACTTGCCTACTTCACATGGCAGCTAGAATTAGTGCACAAATTACAAGTTCATGTGATTTTCGTTAACATAGTTCAGAGGAAACTATTGCATTTTCATCAAAACTCACCTTGGAAATCAAAGATTGGTACTAGAAATGGCAATGTTCATATTAGAGACATGGGGATTGGTTAAGGCTAGGAGCCAAGGTTTCAGGGTATATAAGAGTTATTTGGCTGCTCTGGAAGAATAACTATGTGGAGGGTTTCTCTAGGATGGCAGCTCATACAGTAATTCCACTCCCAGGTTTATCTTTACTAGCTAGTCATTAATTCTGAATAGACACAGGTATGAATTTTGGATCATGTAAAATTTATCATTCTTATTCCAAAGCAATTTCATTTTGCACTGTGATTACATATTTCAGATCACAAAATAATTTACTCCTGTCTTGTGAAATGTATGCATGTATACTTCTTTTGTCTTTTTTTTTTTTTTAGTAATCTCTTTTTCTAAACCAAGAAGCAAAGCCATCTCAAAATCATTGGTACTCCTGTACTTTGGGGGATACTATAAGACCATAGGTGTTTTAGAAATCTGGTATTACCATTTGTTTTCTATTTTTCTTTTTTCTGTCTCTTGACTCTCCACATCAGTATTAACTTTTGCTGCTAGCAAAATGCAATAATAAGTGATTGAAAATTTAATTTCCTTTTCAGCTCTTTTCTGGGACATTTTTTGATAATGGGCTGGATGATGTTCATTCCTCTTTTCCTCACAGCCCTTCACTTGGGGCTTTACATATAGTAGGCACTTAAAATATTTGCTAAATGAGGCCAGTTGAGGAAAAGACAAATGTAAGAGGTCCTAACATAATGCAAAAACAGAAAATTCAGATGCTGAAAGATCTAGAGTTGATTATATTGCCTTTTTTTTTAGTCTGAATCTGCTTATTGACGTAAACTTTCCAAGTCTCCCTATTCACCTTCCCAACCTGCAAAGAAATCCTCTCCTAAATATAGCTCAGTTTGCATTCTCCATTCTTCCACTGATAGACAACGACTGCCCAGAAAGCACAAGTCTCATTTCCAGTAGTCTAGTTGTTAAACTGTAGTTAAGAAAGAACTGCATTCCTGTAACTTGCCACCCTCTGGTTATAATTGCATATTTTGATTGAAATCATTGAAAAACTAGCGCCTTTTTCACATTATAAATCTTTAAGTACCTGAAGTCTTTTGAAATGCTTTTCAGATACCTCATCATTGTGCCTACAATATCTTGTTATACTCTTAACATGCTATTATTTATACTCTCCTATTTGTATCTTGCCTTTATTCACATCTATTAAGTAATAACTTATAAATTCCAGTTGTAAAAGAAATGCCATCATCAATACAGAAAACTTAACTGTATTCTTTGATAGAATTTACACAGGAAATTTCAAGCTTCCTAAATCATTAGAAACTTTATTCATTCTGATGATTTCATACAGCCAGATGCACGGGACTGGGGAAAACATATCTCAACTTCAAATAACATTATTTGGTAGCTTAAGTTATTCTTATTTTTTTGTGAACTATAAAGGACTCCATTTCTTTGCATTGAGATTATGAGGTCATTCTTGCTCAGAGTGCAGCACCCTAGAGGGTAATGTGGTGTGTTTCTTATCAGCACAAGGGATATTTTAGGCTCTCAAAAATATTAGATCAGCTAGTCGTCAAGGATATTTTCTCTGACCCAGTTTACTTAAGTGATTTATATGAACTTAAAAGTTTAGTGTCTAAAATTACTCCTGATATTGAATCTGTTCTTTAATTTGCTTTAGGTCCCATGGAACTCATTTAAGTTCAGAGCTTCCATTGACTTAAAGGCCTAGGTGCTATCATGATCTCTATACAAATATAACAAGGAAGAGCTCTTGGGGCATGGAAGTAAATGTGCAGTAACCATAGACAAACTAGCAGAGTTAAGACAGTACTTGAACTTTTGTTTCTAAAGGTGAAGCATCTAGTAATAAGTGTTAATAAGGATTACTGTCTTGTTCTGAATTTACAAATGGTAGAATTTGTCCAATGCCATCTGAACACTCTGTTCTTTCTTTCCTATTCACCTAAAATCCTGAGAGGTTAAAATTTGACATGCCAAGAGGAAGAACAAGATTCTCTGGTATACTTTATGAATGATAACATTTTGAGCAGGTAAACTCCACTGGCCTTCTTCAAGCTAACTCCTAACAGTTCCATGACCTGAGGCAAAAGTATAAATGGAGGGCTATATAATACAAGTCTAAGTATTTAAACTTATAAATCAAACTAGCAACCTTTTTAATGACATGTGATCTGTCCCCTTCCTTAACAAATAGAACTTTGCAATGATTAGGAAGGAAAGGTTCAAATTTAGAATTTTCCATCACCTTATAATTTCATGCAACAATCAAATTCCCCACTACTGGCTCATGGCCTGCCCCTTTTCTCTTTTTATACTGCTCCTACTCAGCTGCATAAGGAGCTCATGTACTTACACACAAACATCTGCCTGCATGGCTAATCTTGAGCTATGCCACTAACCTCTGACAATCACCCCTTTGGTCTCTCATGGGCCTCCAGCTATGCACATGGGTAATGAGCTTTCCCTTAGGATCAGGATGGACCTAAGGAAGATCCCTAGAAATAATGTCAGGGCCATTTAGACAGGGAATTTGGGAGTTTCTGACACACAGAAAATGATCTATATAGAGGAACATGAGCTTTGGGTATGTAAGGGCTGTAACCCAAGGAGGACCACTGTCTGTGAGCTAGGATAGGGGATGCTCTTGCCCGAGTCTAAGAGTGATACGGCTTTAAAAAATGTCCCCCAGAAATTGTTCCTGGGAAATATGCAAATGTGTGTGATAAAGAAATAGTTAGTCTTATGATTTCTGTTAAGAAAGATATTCATGTAACTCAAAAAGAAGTATCAGAGACAGAAATGAATGCAAAAGCCTATGGACAAGGGATGAGCCTATTTGGTCTCAACCTTGTTTATCATTTACTCCGATCAAAGTTGTCTTGTTATGAATAGAGATATTAATAAGACTATATAAGAAATTACCTATTAATGGTAGAAGAATTAGAATAAAACTCATAGTTGTTGTGTCCTTGTCAAATATCATTTTTCAGGTTGTTGGGCTCATAGAACTAGGCTATCAGATGGCCTGAAAATCAGGAGACTATAATTAGTTCTTCAGGAAAACATTAACATTGTTATCCCTGTATACGGGAGAGTTAAGGAGAGCTTTATTCAATACCCCTGCTGGCCTTGAAGATGCCTTTGGCTTCATGTCACCAAATCCCAGCAGGGGCCGTAGTGCTGGAGGTCTCCACATTTAATACTGAAGCTTTCATCTGTAGAAATTCATCTCATATCCTGATCTATGTCAGTGTAGTTGCTCATCTTTTGTATAACTACCATTACCAGATTTCGTTGACTTAGAATTACATTGTACTCACTTTATATTTGAAAATATCTTTTCTTCAGAGTTTTAATAGTCATTTTTAAATTGGCTAGATTGAATTTAAGATGACTTCTATGTGTGCTTGGGATGTAGAACATTAGTTTAGATTTTGAAATTTGTATTTTTGGCAAGCAAAGAGCAGGATGTGGCCTAGTTTCAAATGTTTATTTGAAACAAAAATTTAACTGGAATTGAATACTGTGCTTTCTGGAAAGCATTCATAAAATTTTTGACTGTGGTTATTTTTGCACCTAAAATATGTATTCCTATACTTCATCCAGAGATTATTTTTTAATAATTTTAAAGAAATTACTGTTGAGCCTTTTAAAAGAAAAAGGGGAAAAGAGAAAGCAAAGAAAGGCTTTCTTCAAGGTGTTTGCCCTTTGACTCTATCTTCTGTGTTATGGATGAAAATAGCATGTAGTCAGAAAACTTATAATATCAGGAGTTCCCTTCGTGGCTCAGTGCTTAACGAATCTGACTAAGAACCATGAGGATGCGGGTTCGATCCCTGGCCTTGCTCAGTGGGTTAAGGATCCTGGCGTTGCCGTGAGCTGTGGTGTAGGTTGCAGACGCGGCTCAGATCCTACATTGCTGTGGCTGTGGCGAAGGCCGGCAACTACAGCTCCTGTTAGACCCCTAGCCTGGGAACCTCCATGTGCCACGGGTGCGGCTCTAGATAAAAGGCAAAAAGACAAAAAAAAAAAAAGAAAGAAAACTTGTAATATCAATGTAATAAATATTAGGAAAATATGTTCTAGATATCCCTTTTTACATACTCTTAATAAACTTTGCAGAGAGAATTCTCCAGGAAAAATATAAGTAATGAATGTGGGAAAAAAACTTTTAGGGCTGTTTTTTGGAATGTAGTGTTTAGAAGAGAAACATTATTTAATATTTCTCCTAATTTTTATTGTACTTGACTCAGAGAAAGCAACAAAAAGAATAGCATACTTTTTGAGTGCGTACTGTATTTACACAGGTGTGTGTGGTTGTGTGTTAGGCACTGCTCTAGGCACTTTATGTGCATTATAACATTTCGTCTTCACAGCAATCCCAATGAAATCAGGGCAATTTTAATCCCTACATAACAAATGAGAAAACTGAGGTACTGAGCCTCAGTGATTTGCCTATAACCACGCACTAGAATGTGGTGAAACTGAAGTTTGAACTAGTCATTCTGATTTTCTTCATATTGTGCTAGGAAAGTTATGGAATTTACATAGAATAACTCAATAGATGCTGAAGACTTTAAAATGCAGAAATAGTGGAAAGAATAGTGGTAGTTCATTTTTTAATGATATTTTGGGTTTATGAAGGAGCACCAGACTTAGAGAAGGGAGACTAGATTCTGGTCCTAGTTTTGCCACTGACAGGCTATGTGGCATTGAAAAAGCCATCACATCCTTTCTGAATTTCAGCTTCCTCATTTATAAAATATGGAGATTAATAGTGTTTCACTCAGTTGGTATGAGGATTGAATTAGATATTATATAACCTGTCGTCTTCATAATAATTTTAAAAGCAGGCAGACATAAAAATTTCCTGCCCTGTTTCCTCTTGTCTCTAAGCCTCAAATTTCAATGAAAAGTAGAAGAGCCAGATGGTATCACAGTTTTCTATTGTCTCTGTAGCCCTGTGGTACCATAAAAATTGCAGCTTCTCTGAAAATTCATTATTTCATGCAACTAATTTAATCGTCAATTATTTCATTAAAACATAATCTTAGATTTTGAAGACTTTTTTTTATAGAACTCTAGAGCTTAGAAATAACTTAAAAGGCTATCTACATAATTTAAAGTTCTGTGACAGCTAGAAGTGTATCAGGGTTTTATAGAATCCTTTGTCAGAGAATTTTAACATAACAAGTTCTAATGTTGACAATATTCGCAACCACAGATGTTCTTTTATCCTTTACTTAAACATTCCTTACAAAATTTAAGTCCATTTTTTTACTTGAGAGGTATTCATTGAAGCTTGGGCATACCTTAATTGAATTTAGCTAAGTTTCTTTTCAACATTTTCATTTGTATTAAGAAAAGCTATTCTCTATCCTTTTTATACTTTTTTTAGCTTTCAGAAACTTTGTGTGTCATTGTAGGTGGAGGCCCAAACTGATCAGTAAACATATAGGAATAAATGTATTTTTCCTGTTTCTACATATATCTCATTAAAAAAAAAGTCTCAGCATGTTTCTAGTAGAATACCAATATAGTAATGATTTATGTAATTGTTCATCACTCATCATTCTGGAGTACTTTGTCGTCATTTTTGCTCTGTATCTAAATTTGAGCTTTTATCCCAAATCTGGCATCTGAACAACTCCAAAAGATTGAGGGCATGTGCCTTTTCCCTAATATAATTAAAAGCCAGCAACTAACAGGTAATATGGCATAGTTATAATTTATTAGAAAATGGCAGTTGAGAATAAGCCCACATTTTTTGTTATTCTTCAAGTAAGGATATCCTATATCCTGCCTGAAAAGCGATGTTGCTAGGATGAGCATATTCTTCAGATTATTCATTCAATGTCTTGATGTGACACCATATGCTATTAAAACAATAAGCATAAGAACTGGCTTGTGTATATATTGACCGTGATCTGTACTTACATGGAAAAGATTTCAGGTGACATGTGAACTATACACAAATTAATAGTGTTTGTTGGAGTGTTTTTCATTATAAACATCATTTATATTTAATGGAGGATAGCATTGGTTTTGCCTGCTCATCAAGAATGAATATAAAAATCTTTGAAATTTTCTATTTAAGTATAATAAAAATATACTGTAATGATACTTGGCTTTCAATGTAGGGTAATGAGGCTTAAATAAATATGTGAAATACATTAAATATACCCATAATCAGTCCTGTGTATCTCCAGCACCGCAACCAAAGTCTGAGTGACAAATGACTGGGCTTCATATAACACTGAATGTAACCACCATGAGTGTGGTCGCTTCTAAAGAAATGCTTAGCCTTTGGAAAGCTGTGCTTGTAGAATATGCATATGTATACTGTAGTAAGAAGAAAAACAGTATGTTTTATACTGTGAGGTTGTGTCATTCAGGAAAGCTGTTCTTGTCAGAGAGGTGTAATTACTTGATCAAAAGAAAAAATATATATTTAAAAACACTAGGAATTATGATATTGTTATATATATATATATATATATATATACACACACACACATACACACACACACACACATATATATATATATATATATATATACAAGGAAACATATAGTTACTGAAAATCTGCTAAGGAATACCATTTCAACCATTTCAGTTTGTATTAGGGAATTCTGTAGTGAAGCCACAGGGCAGGGATTTTATTATGCTGCGGTGCCATACATTTATCCCTTGGAGTATATGTTAACTGTGAGCTATATATTACTTGCCTTTGCAGATAGCTTTTGTAACTCTAAAGATGAAATGCAAAGTCAGCACTATGGACTTTTTTTAAAGGAATGATTTCACCTCAAAAGTGTAATTGGTTTTATTTTTCCAAACTATTTATTTTTACACTTCCACATATATTTTAATATGCATGTATACTTTATATTTCTATCTATACACACAGTAGTGTTGAAACATGATTTTACTAATTCAGTAATAATACACACTTTGATAACATTGTTTTTCTGCATTTCTGCAGTATAAATCATTTTTGTGAGAGCCCTTTTTCCCATTTCCCACAGGAATGTCTGTTTATTGAAGAGAAGAATAGCAGAAAAAGAGGGGAAAGGGGAGAGAAAAATGGCCTTGTATTGAGATAGAACAGTGCAGTTCATGAATACAAATTAATAATCTCTACTCTCTCTCTCTGTCAAAGAGAGAGTATACGTTTTTCCTGCTTTTGTCTTAGGACATGCCTCTCACAGACACCAGGATCCAGTAAAACTGGATCACAATATTCTTCTAAAGTTTTTGAATATATAAGTAGACCAGGGCTAAATGGACACTCTACTATCTTTTCTAGAAGGGTAATGGACAGAGATATAACAGATTTTGGCTTCATAGGTAATAGGTAGTTGAAATACAGTTTGATTTAGTAATATTAACCTAAATCGTTTCAGGTAAGTGCTTAAAATTTGTTGCAGACCTCACTTTAAGACTGCATTTGATGCATCCATGTTGAAAATGTAATTTATTAGAATACACAAGAAGCATAGCCTCAGTGGTTAAGTATTAGGATCCATCAAAGAATTAAGGTTTCTTAAACTAGAGTATAATCTACTATTAACCAAGAGACACATGGAGAGACTCTATGAAAATATGCAAATAGGCTTTCTTCTCAAAGCATTCCAGATGCCTCTACTGTGGATCTAGCATGTGTGTTTCCAGTAGTATAATAACTGTTCCTACTCTTTCTTCCCCTCACCTCCTTTGGCTGCACCCATGGCATATGAAAGATCCTGGGCCAGGGATTGAATCCGAGCTGTAGCTGAGACCTACACAACAGCCATGTCAATTTAACCCATTGGGGTGGGCCAAGGATCCTGTTCTGCCACAGAAACAACCCAAGCTCCTGCAGAGATAATGCTGGGTCCTTAACCTGCTACACAACAGTGGGAGCTACACTTTTCCTACTCTTTACCCAGCCATAAGTCTCCTCTCTATAACCCTAAGAGTCATACTGTTGAACCTACCATCTGCTAGGAAACAAGACCTCCAGACCTCGGGTTTCCTGCATGAGTTGAAATAATACAGTCAGATCAATGGGAGAAAACCCCAGAGTCAATGATTTTGAACAAATACATGAAAAACAGAAATTTTTTCCTGAGTTCTGTTAGGAGAGAAGGACTATTTTGAACCTAGGATATCTGGGATAATTTAGGGTTCTTAGATAAATCTGCTCTGAATGGAAAAAATAAAAACCATTTAAAAATTTGTTTTGAGCTCTCAGGCAATAACAAATTATATTTAAAAAAGAGTTGTTTTTTTGCATCTGTACTATGCTATGGATCAATTCATTTTTTACTTGTAATTTTCTTGATAATACTAGTCCCTTTGAATTTTCTTGATAATACTAGGCCCTTTGAATGAGAAAAAAAAATCATAAAACTTCAGTCCTTTAGATTGACAGCTAGTAGAAACCCTACATTTAAATTTCACAACCATTTGAAGACAGATGGTAAACATGAGTTTTCCATTGGTGAGATTTCACTGGTATGGAAGTAATTGGTTTAGGTTCAGGGAGCACAACTTCCTGTCCAGATGAATTAATCATTGATGAAAAAACAGTACTACGGGATACTTATATGAAGCTAATGTTGTTCGGTTATACTTGGCTGCTTTTTATCAGGGAAATCACAGGCTAGAGTGACATTAACAGATTTGAGGATTTGTCTTAGGACATGCATCTCACAGACGTCAGGATCCCACTGAATATGAGAAGATTACAGACTTCTTTGCAGCTGGTAAAATGTGAGAGGAAAATCTGGGCCTTGAGACAGAAATTGAAGGAAAAAAAGAAGGAAAATGAGATGTAGACCAAATAAGAACTAGATCATGCTCTATATGAAGCTTCTAAGAAAGAAGACACTGGTGTGAAACTAAACACTCACTTGCGTAGTCTGCTTGGAGTCATTTCTGTTTAACTTAACGAAATAGTAAATTGAAATCTGTAGCTCTGTTTCCAATGATAGATTTTTTTTCGATTAAACATGTTTGTTTAAAGTTCTAGTGTCAGAATTCTAATTAGATATTGTTGAAGGAAAATATTTGAATTTAGATGGAGACCTTATTTCACTGCCATGTCTGATTAGTTGTGCTGGTCACCACGTCACTATCAAAAAAAAAAAAAAAACATTATGCTTAGGAGTTCCCCTCATGGCTCAGCAGTTAATGAACCTTATTAGCATCCATGAGGACGTGGGTTTGATCCCTGGCCTTGCTCAGTGGGTTAAGGATCTGGCATTGCCATGAGCTGCTGTGAACTGTGGTGTAGGTTGCAGACGTGGCTTGGATACCGCGTTGCTGTGCCTCTGGCATAGGCTGGCGGCTACAGCCCTAAATGGACCCCTAGCCTGGGAACCTCCACATGCCATGGATGCCACCCTAAAAAAGACAAAAAGATAAAATTAAGCTTAGAAAATGCATGTGACTGGGGGCTCACACAGAATAGTCAAGTGACTATTTCTCACAGGAAATATCAGTATTGATGAGGTAAAAGGAAAACAAAACAAAATTAAAAATCACGTGGGCAAAAATGTGTGACAATAATTATTTTCTCTTTTGATAGGGCACATTCTAAGCATAAAAATAGAAAAAGATATTAGAGGGAAAATTTCAAATATTTTATTATCTAAAATAAACTATTTTATAAAAATATTTTATATAAAGGCATAAATAACATCTTAAGATATTTGCAATATAAATGATTGCTTGAAAGGTAATAAACTTAATATATGGTGAAGACTTTTAAATTACAAAAGTCCAGTAAGGGCAAGAGTAAGGGAGGATGAGTGAAAGGCATGAAAAAACAACTCAGAAAAGCTGAAATAAAAATGATTTTTCAAATTAGCAAGCAAAGAGTCGTTAATAAAAGTGTTTGAGATCATTATTACCTAACGAATTAGCAAAGAGAGAAGTGTGTTACCGCTAAATGCCAATTGGAGTATGGTGAGACCAATGCACATATGGATCAACTTGAGAAGGAGTATAAAGTGATTTTTGGAAATCAGCTTAAAAATATTCACAGTTTTTAAGCCAATAACACAATGGTATTAGGAAGCCTAACCACAAAGTTATATAAATATTGATATGAAACTATTAGAGTAAAAATGCTAATATCAATATAAATTTTAACAACAGGGAAGGAGTTAAATAGTGGGGCATTAAAGTGAGAAACTTTAGCAACTATTAAAAGCAACAATTTTAAAGACCATCTAATTACATGAAAAAATATTGCCGTTGTTATTATATGTGAAAACAGAATAATATCTGTGTTGTCACTTTTAGTTTTAACAGTTATATACACACACATATACATATATATAATATATAAATTTCTATATATAAATGCCAAAAAAAGCAGGAATTATCAGTCATGGATAACTCCTAAAAATGTGAATCATATGTATCGATGACCTATTTTTCAAATTGAATACAACTTAGAATATATATTACTGTTGTAATTAAAAAGTAAAGAAAAACATTACAAAAATGAGAGCAATATTTTTGTATTATTTTATTTACATATTGCCTAGGGCATAAATACTTTAATTCACATTTTAATTTCTGTCTCTTTTAAAAATTCTTACACTTATAATTTTCATTTTAAAAATGCATTTAAGGACATTAACCTTCAAGGTGTCCCATTTAGTGCATGTGGAATGTGACTGTATCTTATAATAGACCAATGCTATCAGTTTTAAGGAGCATAATGTATATGAATCCTGTGAATACATCCGTTGAAAAATAAGCTTTTTAAAACTAGTTTCCATTAGGTTGTAAAGTGACAACTTCTTTTATTCATAGTTTTCTTCCTATCCAGTGGTTAATTAAGGTAATATGTGCTCTCCAGACCCACATAATTAATTGGCATAATTACGATTAATTCTGTTTCAAATTGGAGCTTTGTATGGCCACTGGAAGCTTCATGCTATGGTACAGTCTCCTGTTCCTCAGCAGCAATCCTCCTCAATAACTGAATTATATTAAGAATCTCATCTTAAGAATGAACTCAAGGACATGAGAAAAAACACCTCTTTAAATTTGGGATCCTAAGCACGTTCCTTGCCTCCACCAGCCAGGCAGATTTTCTTAGTAAACAGGCAGTTCTCTCCTCTTTCATTGCATGGCTCTGCCACCTTTGGGGCTTTATTGTTTCTGTATCTATCAGCTAGGTGGAAAAGGAGAGCATGGAATGGCAAACCCTTCCTAAGAGCACAACCAGGAGGTGACACCTATTTTATAGTGAAGGAGAAGACATGTCACTGGTTCTAACTAGGAGAGATGTTGATAAAACGTAATCAAAATGTTGTGTGCCCAGGAAGGAAAGAAAACAGATTTTTTTTTTGGTGTAAACTAAGCAGTCTGTTATAATTCCAGTTGCTGTAATAAATAATGGGATAATACAGCTGAATGATGCCAGACTCTAGACCCTAGAGAACCCCTAGTCTCATAGGATAGAGACAACTGTGGTTGTGTAATTCAAATGAAAAAAAAGCAATAGATGCCTCTGTGCAGGCTCTTCTTTAGATCAATATCTGTAATTCATGCTTTAATCTATATTTAGATAATCTTTATTCATTCATTTATTCATTCAGCATTCTCTTCACACTGAGTAATGCGTAGCTGCTCTAGAGTATATAAAGGAAGGAGTAAGAAAAACACACTTGCATGCATGAAACAAATAGGATATAACTGCAAATGACATGGAATCACACACCTGATTTTATATTGAGGTTTGTATCTATATGTCCTGCAAAAGTTAGATAGAATTTGATGGAACTGCAGAACTTGGGTTTGTAGGGATGAGAATGAGAGATGACATTCTAAACACAAGGAGCCATGTGAGTCACTGTACATTGCATAGTGTCAGCACAGAGCTCTTTGGAGAATGAAGAAACTGAATCACAGGACATGTTCATCAGAATTTGTTCCTGTACCTCTTATGTCACATTGGGAGATGATGAGACTTCCCTGTTTACCGCTGTCTGTTTTTAGACATCAGTCGTAACCTTCGTGTAAACCATCATTCTACACAGTTTCATAATCACTATCAAATTTCTGTCATAATTTTATACTTTATTATATTATTTTACATAATAACTATTTAGTATTTAATTACAAAGTTAAATTCTATTTCTATTTCTGTTTTAACAGCAATATTCTTTTCCTTTTATCCAAGATAAGGTCCTTAAATATCTCACTTTTACATTTATTTACAAGAAAAATGGCTTTCTCTAATGGGCCTTTACTCTTTTTTCTTTAAACTTTGGGGTGATTTTTATAACCCACACAGTAAGTCTGGATCAACTAATTACCGTAGCATTTTTTTTCCAACTAAATATTATCAAACCTAAGAAGCAAATAATATCTATTCCCCTGAGAGTATTATAGCTGTGACTTATTTTTTTTTTGTAATTTTACATTGCTGTCTATTCTAAAAATTGAAGCGCATGGAAACAGGGCAAGCTCTTTTTCTAGTGAAGATCAGCGTAGATCACAGGGTTCTGACCACAGGGGCCTGGCATTGTTTGTTAGCTCCTTTGCCCAGGAGAGCTTACTGAAGTTGGTCATATCAGAATTAGGCTTGAGTCTGGGTCTAACTCCAGGGAAAGAGTCTGTAGGAAACCACATAAGGACCCATGCCCCCTCCTACCCACCTTCATTCTGGCTAGAGGACAAGCATGTGGCTTTGTCTTAGTAAAGAATTCTGTATAACAGTGACCTGGGAAGCTGTTTAAACATTCAGGATAGACATAACACAGTACAGGTGGTAAGGAGGTTCCAACTTGATGATCATATCTTCAAGCTGGACACAAAAAAGATTTCATCTGAAACCCCTGCTCAATAGTAGGTAGACAACCAGGGCTGGCTCTGTTTTTCTTAGGCTTTAAGAGAAGCTGAGCCTAAATGCCAGTTCTGATATCCACATCATCTGGAGGAAGCAGGAAATGACCATATTTTTGTCACCAAAACAGTAAAATGTGGCCAGGTAAAATACTTTCAGACATTCAGCTTGCAGAGGAAGAGAGGTGGAGTGTTCAAATAACAGAGTGCCATTAAAGTTATCTGAAAAAGCAAATTTATTTATTAATGTGAAATGCACAATACCTGTGGGATTTCTAAGAAAAGGAAGCAGACTTTCACATGTGGCAAGAAATTTACTTCCAAATGTACTGAAATCAATGTAATTATGGTTAGTATAGATATATAAGAATGAGAATTGTCTTTTCTGGCTTATGACTAGTTACATTTGAATTTCTTATGAAAAATAATTTATAACATGGCTGTACTATTGTAGTATAGCCATATCAAAGGATAATTAAAACATTATAGAATTCTAATTTTCCTGAAAATTAGGAATTGATTTTGTTTTATTCAGATGAATCATGGCATGAAAAGGAATGAGAAAGCTTATTTTGAGAAAGCTAGCTTTAAGAAAGCTTTAGGAGTTCCTGTCGTGGCGCAGTGGAAACAAATCTGACTAGGAACCACGAGGTTGTGGATTTGATCCCTAGCCTCACTCAGTGGGTTAAGGATCCGGCACTGCCGTGAGCTGTGGTGTAAGTCTCAGATGTGGCTCGGATCTGGCGTTGCTGTGGCTATGGCATAGGCCAGTGGCTATAGCTCCAATTAGACCTGTAACCTAGCCTGGGAACCTGCATTTTCCGCAAATGTGTCCCTAAAAAGACAAAAAAAAAAAAAGAGCTTTATAAGAATCCCTTTTTTTCTTAAACATTGGGTACTATATTTTGTAATTATCATTTTACTTACACAGCCTATCTGATTCAAAATTCTTAGATGTTACTGTAGCCTATTATTACTGGATTCTGCCATTTAAGTCTTTATAATGGATCAGCAAAATGGGAAAGTATACCTTTGCTGCAGTTTAATGAAACAGATTTCAACTTCTAACACACTCTGCAGTAATTTAAAGATTATGATCAAGTTTCCTAGCCAAGTGGATACTGCAAATGGATATTAATAGAGAAAAAAAGACTGGAGCATTATTTTCTTTTGATGAATGCAGATCTCCTCTCTACCTTAGCTTATATTATGTCCCTGTGTTGTGATTTGTAAGAGTGGAGGGAAGACAATTGTCCTCAAACCCTAGTAAAATACATGTGTGTTAAATCTATTATTTTCTCTTTCACCTATAGCCTTGGGTCTCTCAGCTCATCCTGAGAGAACTGCTTAGCATAACCCTCATTACTGCCTTGGAAAAGTATTTACTATGGGCTTTAAAAAAAAAAAGGATACTTCTTGAATTCAGATAGTTGGAATCAGGCCTTGGTAAGGTTTATTTAAAAATAGGACTTTATGAAAGCTGAATAAAAATAATTGCTTTTAGAGTGCTTATTTTCATTTTAAGCTATTTTTTCCCAAAAATTTTATAAGAAGCCTACGTTGCCCATAGTAACAATGAAGTCTAAAGCCAAAATTCATTTTCTATATGTCTTTTTTTTCACTTTTTAGTTTGTTTTGAATCTTTGTATAATTTTCTGTAAGTCTCAATGCAACGTCATAGTCTTTTTTTTTTTTTTTTTTTTGCCTTTTTGTCATTTTATGGCCGCGGGTTTATGGCCGCACCCGCGGCATGTGGAGGTTCCCAGGCTAGGGGTCTAATCCCAGGCTAGGTTGCAACGCAGGATCCGAGCCGCGTCTGCAACCTACACCACAGCTCACGGCAACGCCGGACCGTTAACCCACTGAGCAAGGGCAGGGATCGAACCCGCAACCTCATGGTTCCTAGTCGGATTCGTTAACCACTGCGCCACAACGGGAACTCCGTCATAGTCTTATATAACCTATATTTGCAAAATTTATGGATTTTTTTCCTTCCTTCCTTTCTTCCTTGCAAAGCCATATAGTGCACGTGTCAGGGATAGAACTTGTGCCTCCGCAGTGACCTGAGTTGCTGCAGTTGGATTGTTAACCCACTGTGCCACAGTGGGAAGTCCCTGAATTATTTCTTTAAGCCACCTCTCCTTGATTCCTCCAAATACAATACAGAGCCATGTTTGCACTCCATTCCCCAATTACCTGGGCATTTGTGCCTTAATCTGGACTCTTCATTCAGTCATTCAGGAAGGCAACTTTGAAATCTCAACTCCTGGATGTTCAGAGATCTCTAAAGATTCTTTGCTTAAAAAACATGCAGGGATGAACAGGAGCCATGCAAAAATTGTGTAAGGTATTAATAGATCATAATTTTTGTAATTATGTTTCCTATATTGTTTCATGTTTTCCTTCCAATAAGATGTTTGACAGAATTAGGATACTGTGAATTGGGCCCTTTATCCTAGGCTATGATTCTCTGCACAACTCAGAGCTGAGGACTCAGAATAGAAAGCGTAGTGTAGGTCATCATACACAATGCAGTATAGTTCTTTCTGAGAGTCCAAAGTAGAAAGGTTAGAAGCACCCATCCTTCCATATTTCTTAGACCAAATATTGTCCTTGCCTAGATTTTACTTCCCTTTTACCATGATATCCTCAGCATGAATAATGACTTGAGTTCATGAAACTTATGTTTTGTTTTATAGGAGGAGAACTTTGCACTTGACTACCTCCTGAGATCAAAATCTTTATAGGCAGTGCTTTGATTTGGTTATTGCCACATATCTTAGCTATAGAAGGACAATTTCTCCAGCTCCTCTCAAAATTCTTACTCTGCCTTTTCTTGACAGTCTTTTCTATATATACCTCTTCATTGTCTCATGTAGAAAAATAAGACCTCCTTGATTTAATTTGTTACTGCAATTCATAACTGACTTTTGAATGAGTAGGATTGCTGCTATGGTTCCTACGATTATTTAAATTGCTTTACTGTTTCATTCAACCAGGACATACATTTTTTCATTGAATAGTGTATGCTACCTTACAAAATTCTAAAACTTTCCATGTGCAGAAGACTATACTTGGAATGAGTCATACAGCATTGGCCTGTCTTTGAAGAAAATAACACTTTTGCCGAAGACTTCATTCTGCTCAGCACTTACATTCATAGAGGAATTGTGTTTTGAGTTTATGACTCTTCTAGTCAGTCAGACATGTTTAGAAATTATGTTATCCCAGACTTATAAATGTAATTTTGTCAGTCCAAGACAATTTAGGACCATATAGGAATATCCTTATTCATTTCTATCTGTTATCTTTTCTGTACATAACTGGATTCTAAACTATATAATCTTACCTTCAGTGTTGTTTCTGGATCACTGGACATGCAATTTATACTAATTACATTAAAATAAAAGATCCATGAGAAACTCATGCTGGTTTTGTTCATAAACACTTCCTAACTGCTTAGAATAGTTTCTGTCACTTAACAAGTGCTGATATACATTTGTGGAATGAATGACTTCTTCTAAGCATTTGAATCTTATCTTTCTGTAGGAGTCTGCCCTTACGTCTCACTCTCTCCTCCAGTGAAACTTCTGGAAACATGGACATAGCTCCAAGCCCATGAAGCTGAACCTTATTCCTGCCAGCCCTAGGCCTGTGGAGAATAAAAGGCAATTCAGACGGGCAATCATTTCTCTCCTTTATTTAAATATACTAAGAGTATTTTCATTCTTACAGAATCCATTGGACATTTTAAGCCAAATATAGTGAATTATTTCCAGGTTGGCTGGAAAGAAATATCTTTACATATGGGAGAAACTTATAATTTTTCTCAGAATAATTAGAAAATAAAGAATTGATGATACATGTAATTTTTAAAACAAAAAATCCTATCTGCGTATACATTACTTTAAGACATCCTTTATGATGTGATATTTGCTACTAAATAGTTAATAAAGACACGATAGGAAAAGTAAGCACCAAAAAGGCAATATGGAACAAGGTAATAGCAGCACAATGATAAGTTAATGTCTTCACTCTTTCAAGTGAATTTTATTGTTGGTTCGTATCTCAGAAATTTGATTTTTTTACTAGGAAAATTAGAATTGAACAATTCTACAAGCAGTTTGGGGGTATTTATTAGCACTTTCTTTTACGGCATGCTGACCAGTGTTTATGAAATAACACACATTTGAAATTATCCTTTATATCAGTCAATGTAAAAAATAATATAGAATATTATAATTTATTGATTAATGATATAGGTGGATGGGAGATATCCATTTCATTTGTTAACCCATTGCGTCTCTTGATTATTCAGTGTGATTGATTATGCCACAACATCTCAAGAAATCTTAACTTTAAGTCTTTATTTAAAAAAAGAACCTGGTGTTCCTGTTGTGGCTCAGAGGTAATGAACCTGACTAGTATCTGTGAGAATGCAGCTTTGATCCCTAGCCTTGCTCAGTGGGTTAAGTATCTGGTGTTGCCATGAGCTGTGGTATAGGTCGCAGATGCAGCTGGGATCCTGAGTTGCTGAAGCTGTGGCATAGGCTGGCAGCTGTAGCACCAATTTGACCCCTGGTCTGGGAACTTCCCTATACTACACATGTGGCCCTAAAAAGCAAAACAAACCAACAACAAAAAACCCCTATTTTAGTTCTTCAGTGAAAACTCTTTAAACATATACTATGAAACTCTAAAGTAATATCTGAATTTCTAATAACTACTCCAGCATTTAAATATTCAAGAAAGTTTTATCTCTTCCAAATTACTTTAAATTATTGGAAGCTTATATAGTTATTATAATAATTCTACCATTGCTACAATCCGCTTTTGATATTACTGTTTTATATTTGTACCTTGCTTTGGGCCAGACTAGAAATGCTTTTTTTAAAATGAGTCAGTTTATGTGGTGCATAAGGTTGAATCTGATTTGATTTCTGGACGTATACTAGATATTACTTTTTAGTCAAGACTCTGATATAAGCCTGATTTTTTTTCTTATTTGCCTTTTTTATAAGAGTGTGGAACGTGCACTACATGCCCTCCTAGTCTACCAAACTGTTTGCCTTTCTGTAAGATTTATCATTAAGTCAAAAGCTGAGGCAGACCCTGTCTAAATAATCTTATTATAAAATAAAAATGATTATCTTGATTGAATTATATATTTTATTTTACCATAATTTTAATATTTTGCCTTTGAAAATGAGTTAACCCTTCAGTGCCCAAGTAGTCATTAATTTACTCTAATGAACTAAGAATAACTAAGTTGATAAAAGCCTCATTGTGTTTTATAGATGTCATTGTTAGATGGCGATAAACTCAGTTTGCATTTTTGTAAGTACTGACATATGTTGAACTTTCTTTTTTATTTGTATTAATGGATATTTGTGTATAGTTCTTAACTGTCTTACCATAGTTTAAACCCAAAGCAAATAAATTTAACTTATAATAGTTTTTATTTAACTCAGTAGCTACCTTAAGCATTCATTAACAATAAGGGTCAGAGGTTTAGGAGGTGTGTCAGCATATTTTAGCAAACTGATTGCTGCATTAAGAAAAATGAATGATCTGAATAGGAGAAGATTACACAGGAACCACAGGAAAAACTGTAATTATTATATGAATCTAGAAATGAATCTACGTTGGATTCTAATTTTATAAGTAGCCTAATTTCAAATTACATCTTTCTACATATAACAGCATTAAGTGAATGAGGATACTGTTATTTTAGTTTAGAGAAATGTTATCATCAATAGTTATTATCTATAATATGATTTTTATAACTGAGATTAAATATCTTATTAAATGATTCATATAAAAAGGGTTCAGAACTTATAAATCAGATATTTTTAAACAATAAAAATACAGGACTATTGGAGTTCCCTTGTGGTACAACGGGTTAAAGATCTGGAATTGTCAGTGCAACAGTTTAGGTCGTTGCTGTGGCATGAGTTCAGTCCCTGGCCTGGGAACTTCCACTTGCCATGGAAGAGGCAAAAAAACTGTTATGGTTGTTGGTGTGATTTGTTTTCTTAAAAATGTTTTAAAATTTTCATCATATTTCAGATTGTATAAAAAGAAAAAGAATCAAAAAAGAAGGGGAAATTAAATTCATGGAAAAATTAGAGTATATTCTTCTATTAACCATTGCCAATTTTATACAATCTCATAGGTGAATACTGATGGGAACACTTTAAATTTGAAATTAAATTATTTAAAGCCAGTGGTTAGATTTAGCACATAAAATGACAACAATGCAACAGAGAATGTAGAAAATAAAAATAATTGTAATACCAGGGAATATGGGCCAAAAGTACAAAGAGGAGGCATACTAGTTTTAGAAGAAATTATTTTATTTGAAAGCAAATTTTTTTTTCATGCAAACCACTGATGATAAATAACGGTACTTTCAGAGCAATGTTGATCATTCAGAGTTAGATAGTAATAAATATGTCCTAACACACGGATCTGACAGAAGGGGTTAAAAGTTGGATGCCTAAGTTACCATCAAAATCCTTGGAAGAACTATTGGTGAAAGAAGTGATTTTCATAGCCCACTTAGAAAAACAAATGCAAGCTAGAAAAGAAAGCAATTCCAAGAACAAACAAATGTGGAAATCCTACTGATGTAAAGAGAAGAAATAATTCCTGGCTAGTTCTAAGACTTGTGGAGTCTCTGAACGGTGGAGAAGTTAAATGGATGTTAGGAGACCTCTAAGTTCATGCTGACTCAATGAAAAACAGGAATAGAAATTGATGAGTGATTTCTGGTGAAGTAAATACATTTTGAAGAGTGAGACATCTATTCATATATGCATGTGTATACACATACGTATAAAACTACACATACAAAATGCATATGTACAAGATTTAACTCATGTAAATATTTTAAAACTATATATGAGCTATAATGTTCAATTTAATTACTTAATATATTTTTAAAAATGTGTTTATCTCTCATTTTACATATTGTCAAAAATAATGGAAGGGGATTTGCTAGTGTGAGTAGAATTGTTCCCTGGAGGTATTTCATAAACCTAATTACAAGATGAAATTAATGAAAAAAATCAAGGTTGAATATGTTACTATGACACCTTAGAATAACTATGGCTTGTCTGTTCTACCATTTTGGGTCAATTAGAATGTCAGCCCCAACTGTTAGTTAAGAAGGGTAACTAAGTAAAAATACTTTTAACACTTTACAATGACCCTTGTTACTCTGGCTCTGCTATCACTCACAACTAAACTGTTTTTGTGTGTGTGTGTTTAAATCACTGGGTACACAATTTGGTTCTCTGTATTTTGGTATAAAGGTTATTAAGACAGATATTTCACTTAAAAATTTTAAACCCAAGTGGAACACTTTGTTAACCATTACAATGAGCCTGGGTATAAATGCATAGACAGTATCTCAATACTAATTTGTTAGATGCAACTCTATATGATATCTTTCAGATATTCTTGTGAATTTTGACTTAACTATGCACAAATATTTTACTAATAAGTTTTGAAATTTGGCCTTGAATTTATGCCTGTAATATAAGTTATTATAAATTGAATTCTCTTGTGGCTAATGACCATGAGGATGTGGGTTCAATCCCTAGCCTCACTTAGTGGGTTAAGGATCCATTGTTGCCACAGGCTGTGGCAGAGTAGGTCACAGATGCGGCTCAGATCCAGTGTTGCTGTGACTGTGGCATAGGCCCCAGCTGTAGCTCTGATTTGACACCTTAGCCCAGGAACTTCCATATGCTGGAACTTCCATATGCTGCAGGTGCAGCCATAAAGAAAAAAAAAAAAAAAGAGAGAGAGAGAGAGAGAAAGAAAGAAAGGGAAAAATGAATTGTGTCACGATTCCTTTAGAGATCCCAGAACTGGTGGGACAGCAAACATATTAAGGTTATATATATATATATTTTACTTTGAAAATGCTTGTTTACTTGTTCCGCATAGCTTTTAAATATAGTGAAAACAATTTTCATATAATAAGTAACATGAGGAAAAGAGTGTATATATATGTGTGTGTGTGTAACTGGGTAACTTTGCTGTACAGTAGAAATTGGCAGAACACTGTAAACCAACTATAGTGGAAAAAATAAAAATCATTAAAAAACAATCTACCTGCTTCAGAGAAGCATATTGCCTTTAGGAAGATACTAAAGTACTTTATAAGGTAAAAATAGGTAAGGAAGATGGAGGCTTCTGCTGTGTGATGAGAGAGCACACTTTCGTCCTTTACAAGTATTGTTAAATGCAGTAGAATAGGCCTCACTTTTTACAATGTATGCAAGAAAACTATTTTTTGAACTCAAACATTAAATAAAATTTTAAGTCATTTTGTCTTGAAGCATTTTTATAATACTCAAACATTATTCCATTCCTGGTCCTGAGGAGTATAATCCAAATTTACTGATGTTGTTACACAGTACTCTAGGTTAAATACCTCCCTCCTTATTTTTTCATTACAGCCATATATGTTTGCAGCCTTGTACATTATAGC
The DNA here is from genome assembly GCA_004024745.2 of Catagonus wagneri. NCBI lineage: Eukaryota > Metazoa > Chordata > Mammalia > Artiodactyla > Tayassuidae > Catagonus > Catagonus wagneri. The sequence goes on along the minus strand of PVHT020000173.1, from coordinate 2,951,677 downwards.
TTCAACAGATACTTTAATTCCCTCTGCCTATTCCATTTATTACGTTTAGTATACATTCTCTCTTTTTTACTACTGCAAACTTTTTAGTTTAGATCTTTTCAATGTTCCTTTAAACTTGCTCATGACTACAATGGTATAAACACAGTCATAAGGAGAAGAGGAAGATGGCAGAGTAGTAGGATGTGAGGCTTAACTACTCCCACAATACATTTAGAATTCATCTACATGTGGAATTATTCATACAGAAAATTTGGTATACACTGACAAAAGACCTCAGGATTATAATAGGGCAAGAAAAACTTCATGACACCAGATAGAACAAAAGAAAGAAGAAAAAGAAGAGAAAAAAAAGACAGGACCTGCAACCCTACGAGGGAGCTGGGAAGAGGAAAATCTCCAGCACTTTGGGAAATTCCACCACAATGGAACAGCTGATTTTTCAGCAGAAACTCTGAAAGCCAGAAGAGAGTGGGAAGATATATTTGAGGTGATGAAGAAAAGGAACCTAGAACCAAGAATACTTCCCCCAGCAAAACTCTTATTCAGATTTGATGGAGAGATCAAAGGCTTTTCAGACAAGCAAAAGCTAAGAGAATTCACCACCTCCAAACCAGCTCCATGACACTATTAAAGAAACTTCTCTAAGCAAAAAAGGAAAAATCACAACTAGAAACAAGAATATTACAAATGAAAAAGCTCAGTGGTAAAGGCAAAGATATTATCAAAGTAGGAAATCACCAATTGACAAATATGATTATCAAAACTAGGAAGCATGAGAAGAAGAGAGGACAAATGCAGAACATTGAAAGTGCATTTGAAATTGAGACCAGCAACCAGAAACAATTCTGCACACATATAGATGGTTATACCAAAATATAACAGGAATCACAAATCGAAAAACTGCAATGGACACACACATAAAGAAGAAAAAGCAATTCAAACATAACACTAAAGATGGTCACCATATCACAAAAGACAACAAAAGAAGAAAGGAAGAAAAAAGACCCAAAATAACAATCCAAAAATATTAAGAAAATGGCAATAAATATATACTTATCCATAATTACATTGAATGCAAGTGGATTAAATGCTCCAACTAAAAGACACAGACTGGCTGAATGGATACAAAAACGAGAACCATATTTATATACCGTTTACATGAAACCCATTACAGAGCTAAGGATACATACTGTCCTAAAGTGAGAGAGTAGAAGAAAGTATTACATGCAAATGGAAATCATAGAAAAGCAAGAGCAGCAATACTCACATCAGACAAAACAGATTTTAAAATAAAGAAGGTCACAAAAGACAAAGGACAGTACATAATGATCAAAGGATCAATCCAAGAAGACGACATAACAATTATAAATATATATGCACCCAACATTGGAGCACTACAGTATATAAGGCAGCTGCTAACACCGGTCATTTAAAAGGCCATAAAAGGAGAAATCCACAGCAGCACAATTACAGTGGGGGACTTAAACACCCCCTTACACCAATGGACAGGTCATCCAGACTGAATATCAACAAGGAAACACCTTCCTTAAATGACACGCTAGGCCATATAGACTTAACTGATATTTATAGCACATTTCATCCTAAAGCAGCAGGATATACATTCTTCTCAAGTGCACATGGAACATTCTCCAGGATAGATCACATCTTTGGCTACATATCAAGCTTTGGTAAATTTTTTTAAAAATTGAAATTATTTCAAGCATTTTCTCTGACCAAAATGTTGAGACTAGAAATCAACTATAAGAAAAAAAAACAGCAAAAAACCCAAACTTCTTGAAGCTAAACAATATACTACTAAACAAGCAATGGATCATTGAAGAAATCAAAGAAGAAATCAAAAGAGACAAGTGACAATGAAGATACAACAATCCATAACGTATGGAACAACAATCCATAACATATGGGACATGGCAGAAGCAGTTCTGAGAGGGAAGTTTATAGCACTACAATCTAATCTCAGGAAAGAAGAAATAACTCAAATAAAGAACCTAACATTACACCTAAAATATCTAGATAAGTAAGAATAGACAAAGAGCAAAATTAGTAAAAGGAAAGAAATCATAAAGATTAGAGCAGAAATTAATGACATAGGGACAAAGAATAGAGAAGATCCATGAAACCAAAAGTTGTTTCTTTGAAAAGATCAACAAAATTGATAAACCTTTAGCTAAACTCATCAAGAAAAAAAGGGAGAGGGTTCACGTCAATTAAATTAGAAATGAATAAGAAGTTATAACTGACACTTCAGAAATACAAAGGATCATAAGAAACTACTATGAACAACTATATGCCAGTAAAATGGACAACCTAGAAGAAATGGAAAGATTCTTACAATGGTACAACCTACCAGGACTGAACCAGGAAAAAATAGAAAATATGAATATACCAATCACAAACAGTGTTTGAAAAGGTCATTTAAAAACTTCCAAAAAACTAAAGTCCAGGACCTGATGGCTTCACGGGTAAATTCTATCAAACTTTCAGAGAAGAATTAACACCTCTTCTTCTGAAACTCTTCCAAAAAATTGCAGAGGAAAGATCACTCCCAAGCTCATTCTATGAAGCTACCATCTCCCTGATACCAAAACCAAATATATGACAAAAAAAGAAAACTACAGGCCAATATCCCAGATGAGCATAGATCCAAAAGTCCAAACAAAATATTAGCAAACCACATCCAAATATATATTAAAAAGATGATACGTGATCAAGTGGGATTTGTCCCCGGGTTACAAGGATTCCTCAATATCCACAAATCAACCACTGCAATACACCACATATGGTGTAAACAATATGATCATATCAATAGATGCAGAAAAGTTTTGATAAAATTTGGCACCCATTCCTGATAAAAACTCTCCAGAGAGTGGGCATAGAGGGGAACTACCTCAACATAAGAAAAGCCACATATGACAGGCCCACAGCTAACATCATTCTCAGTGGTGAAAAAGGAAAACGTATCTGCTAAGATCAGGAACAGGACAAGGATGCACGCTTTGACAACCATTATTCAGCATAATTTTGGAAGTCCTAGCCACAGCAATCAGAAGAAAAAGAAATAATAGGAATCCAAGTTAGAAAAGAAGAAGTATAGCTATCACTGTTTGCAGATGACATGATACTATACCTAGAAAATCCTAAAGATAATGCCAGGAAAAGGTTAGAGCTCATCAGTGAAATTGGTAAGTTGCAGGATACAAAATTGATACATTGAAATCAATTGTATTTCTATATACTAACAATGAAAGATCAGAAAGAGAAATTAGGGAAACCATCCCATTTACCTTTGCATCAAAAAGAATAAACTACCTAGGAATTAATCTACTTAAAGAAACAAAGGAGCTGTATTCTGAAAACTGTAAGATGCTAACGAAAGAAATCAAAGATGACACAAACATATGGAAAGATATACCATGCTCTTGAATTGGAAGAATTAATTTTATCAAAATGACTATACTAACCAAGGCAATTTACTGATTCATTGTAATCCCTATCAAATTACATTCTTCACAGAAATAGAACAAAATATTTTAATTTTTTTATGGAAACACAAAAGACCCTGAATAGCCAAGGCAGTATTTGAAAAGAAAAAAAAAAAAAAAACAGAACTGGAGGAATTAGTTGCCCTGACTTCACATTATACTGAAAAGCTATACTCATCAAAACAGAGGGTGCTGGCACAAATATAGAAATATTGTTCAATGGAACAGGGTAGAAAACCCAAAAATAAACCCAGGCACCTATGGCCAACTAATCTATGACAAAGAAGGCAAGAACATATAGTGGAGGAATGATAGTCTCTTCCATAAGCAGTGCTGGGAAAACCAAAAAGCTACATGTAAAAGAGTGAAATTTGAATTTTCTTTAACATCATAAACAAAAATAAACTCAAAGTGGATTAAAGACCTAAATGTAAGGCCAGATACTGTAAAACTCCTAGCAAAACAGAAGCAGAATGCTCCTTGAAATAAATCACAGCAACATCTTGTCTGACCTATCTCCTAGACTAATGACAGTAGAGACAAAAATAAACCAATGGGACCTAATTAAACTCGGAGGCTTTTGCACAGCAAAGGAAACCATTAAAAAATGAAAACAACAACCCACAGAATGGGAAAAAATCTTTTCAAATGATGTGACCGACAAGGGCTTTAATCTCCAGAATATACATACAACTCAACAGCAAAAAAACAAACAACCCAATTGAAAAATAGGCAGAAAACCTAAATAGACATTTCTCCAAAGAGGAAATACAGATGGCCAGAAGGCACATGAAAAAATGCTCAACATTGCTAATTATTAGAGAAATGCAAATAAAACTACGATGAAGCACCACCTCATACCAGTCAGAATGGTCATCAGCGAGTCAATAAATAACAAAACCGGAGAGGTTGTGGAGAAAAGGGAACCCTAATTCACTGTTGATGGGAATGTAAATTGGTACAAGCAATATGGAAAGCAGTATGGAGGTTCCTTAGTAAACTATATATAGAACTACTACATGATCTGGCAACCCTGCTCCTGGGCACGTGTCTGGATAAAACTTTGATTCAGAAATATACATGCACCACTGTGTTCATTACAGCTCTATTCACAATAGCCAAGACGTGGGAACAACCTAAATGTCCATCAACAGATGAATGGATTAAGAAGTGGTACATATATACTATGGAATACTACTCAACCATAAAAAAGAACAAAATAATGCCATTTGCAGCAACATGGATGCAACTAGAAATTCTCATACTAAATGAAGTAAGTCAGAAAGAGAAAGACAAGTATCATATGATATCACTTATATGTGGAATCTAAAATATAGCAAAATGATCCTATCTACCAAATAGAAAAAGATCATGGACATGGAGAGCAGACTTGTGTTTGCCTGAGGGGAGGAGGGAAACAAGGGGATGGATGCGAAGTCTGGGGCTGGTAGATACAAACTTTTACATTTAGAATGGATAGTAATGAGGTCTTCCTGTACAGTACAGGGAACTGTGTATAGTCTCTTGGGTTAAAATACGATGGGAAATAGTATTGAAAAAAAAAGAATACATATATATATATATATAGCTGTGTCACTTTGTTGTACAACAGAAATTTTAGGAACATTTAAAACAACTATATCTTAATAAAATAATTTCAAAAAGACAATCATAGATAAAAGTGCTGTTAGTTTTTTGAAACACACATTTCCTACAATCTTCCCTGGTGACTTTTTTCAAGCTAATTTCCAGTTGATTTAATACAACTATACTTAAAAAAGATACATAGTTACAGGGTATATGGAAAACTATCTGTGAAATAGTACAGTGTTTGGGTATTTGTAAAACACTGTATTTCCATCTTTATGAAATTGTTCAGTGTGTTCCTTTACATCTGAGTTTTCCGCAGTTAATAAAGATGAAAACACTTTATTCTATATGTTATAAAAGGATAAAGTATCCTAAAAGTTTCTTCCATTGTTTATTAAACCTTTGAAGACACTAAAAATCATACTTTTGGTTTGCTGTGTCATATTAAGAAAGCATCCTTGTGTCTCTCCTATGCTAATCAGACAATTATTTGTCAAAGTAGAATTTTTTTCTTTGAACTTAGCAGTATTAAATTTTACTATTACAAGATTTTCTAATAATAAACTGCATTCTTGGCAATGGTGAATTGGCAAGATTATCTATTTATATGGCAAGATTATCTATTTATATGTTTAATATGAACCATATAAATAGATAAGACTATAATATGAATAAATGCAATTTTTGATTCTTCTGTTTGGGGATATAAATATTAAAACTAAATAAAAAGTGAGTGGAAACATCATAGTTTAATAGTTCTTTCTGTAGTAGAAATTATAGATGTTACAAACAATATTCACAGTTATTTCCATGATGGATTATATTTTATGTATTTTTCAAAATGCTCTATTCTTCTCAGGAAGAAATATGGAAGTGATTAAATCACAGAAATTCATTAAAAGAACTTGTGGACCATATATCAGAAGAATGCTTTTGCCTTTAGTGACGTGACTGGGTATTTTAAAATCATAATTTAAACCTGTATTATATATACTTTGTTATTAATTAGAGTCTTAAACATTTTTGTGAATTTCTATTAGCCATACCTATTGGTTCTCATGAGAATGCTAGGTTAAAACAGATAAAGAGAAGACAGTCTATGATTACTTATTGAAAATAATTTCAAAGAGAAAAAAAATGAAACATTGTGAACATTCCTTTTTCAAGGAATTGTTCACTCTGAAACAATGGTCCAGATATCTTCCCAAACTATTCACAGATCAGAATGGAGACACCTGGCTTCAAGAAGCATTTTCATGAGGCAGAGAGGAAACGTTATCCGTAGTCCTGGCCCTGCCAAATTGTGTCTTCACATTTGTTTTAAAGTAGCTGCCTTAGGCTAAAAGTGTAGAAAAACAAATATATTCAATTTTGATTTTAATTATGTGGTCTTTTTATAAGTATAGTTGATTTACAATGTTGTGTTAGTTTCTGGTGTGCAGCAAAGTGACTCAGTTATACATACATCTATTACAGGATATTGGTTTATTACATGATATTGAATATGGCTCCCTGTACTATACAGTAGGGTCATGTCGTTTTTCTGTTTTATATCTAGTAGCTTGTATCCGCTAATCCCAATATCCTAATTTATCCCTTTCCCACCCCCTTCACCTTCGGTAACTTTAAGTTTGATTTCTATGTCTATGAGTCTGTTTCTGTTTTGTAGATAGATTCATTTGTGTCATGTATTATATTCCACAAATAAGTGATATCATTATGATAGTTTTCTTTGGTTTACTTCATTTAGCACGATAATCTATAGGTCCACCCATGTTACTGCTGATTGCATTATTTCATTCTTTTTTATGGCTGAGTAAAAATCCTTTATATAATACACCATATCTTCTTTATACATTCCCCTGTCTGTGGAAACATAATGTTTTTTCCATGTCTTGACTATTGTAAATAATGCTGCGGTGAACACTGAGGTGCCTATATGTTTCTGAATTAGTTTTTTGCAGGTATAATGTCTATGAGTGGAATTTTTATTTATTTTTTAAACTTATTGGGGTTTAGTTTATTTACATTGTCGTGATAATTTCTGTTGTTCAACAAAGTGATTCAGTTATACTTGTACACACATACATTCTTTTTCAGATTGTTTTCCCATATAGATTATCACAGAAATTTTGGTAGCGTTCCCTGAGCTATATAGTGGTTTCCCATTGGCTAGTCATTCCATAAACCCCAGCGTGCATATGCCAATCCCAGACCCACAATGCATCCCTCCTCCTGCCTGTCCCTTTTGGTAACCGTAAGTTCATTTTCAAAATGTATGTTTGGTTCTTCTTTTAGATTCCACATATAAGTGGTATCATATAGTATATGACCTGCCTGACCTACCTCATTTAGTATGATAGTCTCTAGGTCAGTCTGTGTTGCTGCAAATGGTATTATTTCATTCTTGTTTATCACTGACTAATATCCCATTGTATATATGTACCACAACTTTTTTTATCCATTGTCAGTGATCATTTAGTTCACTTCCATGTTTTAGCTGTTGTAAATACTGTTGGAATGAACATTGGTGTGCATGTATCTTTTTGAATTATGGTTTTCTCTGGGTATATGCCCAGGAGCAGGATTGATGGATTGTATTAATGGTTCTATATTTAGTTTTATAAGGAACTTCCGTACTATTCTCCATAGTGGTTGCACCAATTTACATTCCTACCAACAGTATGGGGGGGGATTCCCTTTTTTCCGTACCCTCTCCAGCATTTATTGTTTGCAGAATTTTTGATGATGGCCATTCTGATTGGTGTAAAGTTATATACCTCATTGTAGTTTTAATTTGAATTTTCTAATAACTAGTGATATTGCACATCTTTTCGTGTGTTTTTTTAGCCATCTATGTGTCATTTTGGAGAAATAACTGTTTAGAATGTCTGCCCATTTTTTATTCCTTTTTTTGGATATTGACAGTAGTACAAAGATAGTCATCAAAACAGTATGGTACTGACACGAAAACAGCAATATAGATCAGAGGAACAGGATAGAAAGTCCAGAAATTAACCCACACAACTGTGGTCAACTAATCTATGACAAAGGAGGCAAAATCTACAAAAGAGAAAAGACAGTGTTTTGTCTAGGTGGTGCTGGAAAAACTGGACAGCTACAGGTAAAATAATGAAATTAGAGCACTCTCTAAAACCATGTATAAAAATAAATTCAAAATAAAGACCTAAATGTAAGGCCAGATACTATAAAACTCCTGGAGGAAAATGTACAGAACACTCTTTGACAGAAATGACAGCAATATCTTTTTAGATCCATCTCCTAGAGTAGTGAAAATTAAAGTAAAAATAAACAAATGTGACCTAATTACACTTAAAAGGTTTTGTACGCAAAGGAAACCACAAATAAAAAAGCGACCCACAAAATGGGAGAAAATATTTGCAAATGATGTAACTGACAAGGGACTAATCTCCAAAATATACAACTGTTTAGTTTTTCTAAGAAACCTCCATAGTGTTTTCCATAGTGGTTGTTCCAGTTTTCATTCCCACCAACAGTGAAGGAGAGTCACCTTTTCTCCACACCCTCTTCAGCATTATTTACAGACTTTTTAATGATGCACATTCTGACCAGTATGAGATGGTACCTCATTGTAGTTTTTTTTTTTTTT
>PVHT020000173.1:2902822-2942853 GCA_004024745.2 Catagonus wagneri | reverse complement strand
CATGTGGAGGTTCCCAGGCTAGGGGTCTAATCGGAGCTGTGGCCACTGGCCTGCGCCGCAGCCACAGCAACGCGGGATCCGAGCCGCGTCTGCAACCTACACCACAGCTCACGGCAACGCCGGATCGTTAACCCACTGAGCAAGGGCAGGGATCGAACCCGCAACCTCATGGTTCCTAGTCGGATTCGTTAACCGCTGCACCACAACGGGAACTCCTCATTGTAGTTTTGATTTGCATTTCTCTAATAATTAAATAGCAATGCTGAGCATCTTTTCCTGTGCCTACAATCATTATTTTTATTTTTTATTTTATTTTATTTTATTTTTGCCTTTTGTCATTTTAGGGCCGCACCCATGGCATATGGAGGTTCCCAGGCTAAGGGTCTAATCCGAGCTGTAGCCGCCAGCCTACACTGCAGCCACAGCAACGCAGGATCCAAGCCGGATCTGTGACCTACACCACAGGTCATGGCAACGCTGGATCATTAACCCACTGAGCAAGGCCAGGGATCGAACACGCAACCTCATGGTTCCTAGTCAGATTCGTTAGCCACTGTGCCACGACAGGAACTCCTACAATCATTATTTTTTTAAAAAATAAATTCTGAGTTTTTCAGACCTTTTGTAAATAAAGAAATAATTTCATATTACTTTTGTGAGAGGGATAGAAAATTAATGAGTTTTCTTATATCTTTTGAAATGTATGACACATTAGAAAGTTATTTTTTAAGAAATGAAGTTATATCCCTCAAAGAAACACAACTGTGTTTAACTTGTTTAACCCTTACACAAACCTGTTGTGCAGATTCAATATTATTTTTCTATGCAGATAGGAAACTGATGCACAGGTAAGTTAAACAGATTGTTCCAGGTTACCAGTTGGTAAGAGAGTTGTGATTCTGGTCCTGGGGAGCCTAGTTCCAGATTATGTATGAATAATCTTGTGTCTGAAAAAATGTCCTCAGAATGTTATGGTGCATTTATCATGAGATTCAAAAAAATGAGAATTAAATTGAAAAAATTCATCAAAACACATTTCCTGGAACAGTAAGGAGAAAAATATTATTTTGTTAGTAAACCTGCTTCGATCCACTTTTCTATAGTGAAATTGAGCTACAGCAGAATTCCCAATAGATTATAATTCAAAGAAGCTTCTGCCTTTTTTTAAGTAAAAAAATCATCATATAAGATGAATGAGAGAGTAAGATCTCCGTCTAGATAAATAATTTATGGTGTAAAAATAAGTAAGATTTAGATTCAAGACTCAAGGACAGAGTGGGAATTATTTCTTCATCAGCTTGCCAAAAGCTGTTAGATTGTCACAGAGTGTAGACTGAGAGAAATACTGCTTTCTTCTATTTTCCTGCACTATCAGGGCTAACATCAGTGCTGTCATGATAGAACATTCAAACTGAATTTTTAGAGTAAATATGAAGGAGGAGACGAGTATTTTAAAAATTAAAATTTCCATTTTAATAGTACTTTAAAAAGTACTTCCTTAGGGAGTTCCCATCATGGGTCATTGGTTAACGAATCCGACTAGGAACCGTGAGGTTGTGGGTTCGATCCTGGCCTCGCTCAGTAGGTTAAGGATCTGGCGTTGCCATGAACTGTGGTATAGGTTGCAGACGTGACTTGGATCTTGTGTTGCTGTGGCTGTGACCAGTGGCTACAGCTCCGATTCAACCCCTATCCTGGGAACCTAGAGTGTGGCCCTAGAAAAGGCAAAAAGAGAAAAAAAAAAAAGTACTTCCTTATTGGTTTGTTACAACTAAGGTTATTAATAACATATTTACGATATAATAACATATGCACAATATAATAATATATATACTGGAAATAAAATGAAGGCTATATCTGTACTTTTAACAAACTTGTATTGAACATTTGGCACTTTATTAAAAATCTTTGCACTGATTGTATCACTTAATTTTCACTAAACTCATTTTAGAAAGAAAAAAAGAAGTCAGAAGTGTTAATCAGAGGACTTTAATAAGGTTTAACTAAACCCAGTTCTGCCTAATCTCAAATGTAGATAATTGTAGAAATTTCCACCAGTGTCATTCAGATACAGTAAATGATATCTAGGAGTCTAGAAGCTGCATCTTTTTGAATTCCCACCAACAGTATACAAGGGTTCCAACTTCTTGGCATTCTTGTCTATAGCTGTTTCTCATCTTTTTGATGATAGGTACTCTGACAGGTATGAGGTAATATCTCACTGTGGTTCTGATTTTCATTTTCCTGATGATTAGAGATGTTAAACCTCTTTTCAGTAGTCACCGGTCATTTGTATGTCTTCATTGGAAAAATGTTTATTCAGTTCTACTGCCCATGTTTAACTGGATTGTTTGGGAAGGGGGGTTGCTGTTGAATTGTGTGATTGAGTTTTAATATATTTTTGATATTAACGCCTTGTCAGATACATGTTTACAAATATTTTCTCCCATTCATTAGGATGCCTTTTCATTTTGTTGGTGATTTCCTTTAATGTGAAGGAGGTTTGTAGTTTTCTTTAGTTCCACTTGTTTGTTTTTGCTTTTTTTGCTTTTGCTTTTGGTCTCAAAATCCAAAAAATATCATTGCCAAGACCCATGTCAAGGAGCTTACTCTCTATTATTTTAGAAGTTTTTCAGTATTAGTCTTTAATCTATTTTGAGTTTATTTCTATGTGTAGTGTAAGATTTGGGTCCAGTTTCATTTTTTTCCATGTGTCTGTACAATTTTCCCAATGCTGTTTGTTGAAGACACTATCATTATCCCATTGTATATTCCTGGGTCCTTTATCATAAATTGACTGGCTGTTCTTGGTTTTATTTCTAGGGTCTCTGCTTTGTTCCATTGAGTATGTATCTGTTTTTAATGGCTGTTCCATACTGTTTTGATTACCATAGCTTTGTAATATAGTTTTATCAGGAAATGTGATGCCTTAAGCTTTATGGTTCTTTCTCAAGACTTCTTTGACTATTTGAAGTCTGTTGTACTTCCATGCAAATATTAGGATTTTTTTTTTAGTCTGCGAAAATGCAATTAGAATTTTGAGAGGGATTGCACTGACTCTTTAGATTGCTTTGGGACATTTTAATGATATTAATTCTTCTAATTTATAAACACAGAATATCTTTTCATTTATTTTTGTCTTCTTTAATTTTTCGTCAGTATCTTATAGCTTTCAGATCTTCACTTCCTCAAATTTATTCTTAATTATTTCAAGCTTTTTAGTGCAATTGTAAATAGATTACCTTCTAAATTTCTCTGACAGTTTGGTTGTTAGTATATAGAAATGCAACTGATTTTTGTATGTTGATGTGTCTCTCACAACTTTATTGAATTAAGATATTACTTCTCACAGTTTTTTTTTGACAGGAGTGGAGGATTTTAATAAAGTGGATAGGATGACCTAGTCTTATGATACCATTAAGCTTATTTCCCCAGTTACTCCTGTCATTTACTGATGAACTCATCAACAGAAAGATCCTATTGGCAAGGATGGAGATAATCCATGAGTTAGACAACATGAATTTCTACATACCAAAATGACCTGGCTACTACTGAGTGCCTAGTCTGGCAGCATCAGAGATGAACACTGTTTTGTACTCATAAACACTTGTTAAGAGGTTGGCTCTCATGTTAATTATTCTTACTACAATAAAGAAACATGAAAAAATAAATGCTGCATAGAGGGAAATCAAATTCAAACCTATCTTCCTAAAGGTTTGATGTATCTTAGTCCTTTCAGGACAATATTCAAGTTTGAAAGAACTAGAAATATCTTTAATTATCAAGTAGAGGGTACCAAAATCTAAATATAAGCACATCTTCTATTACATGGCAAAATCTACAGCATATGACCTGAGTTCTCAAGAAAGTGATAAGTAGGACATGAAATTTGTTGTGAAATGAGAATATTATAAATTTTGCCTTAAAAATTAGGAGAAAAGATCAATATTGAGTTAAAGAAATATTATAAAAGAGAAAGGATGACTATCTTACATCGGGTGGTAATCAAGTTCAAAAAAGGTAATGACTACATGCATATTAACTGCAGAAAGATTACAGTTTAACATCAACTCAAATGAGCAGCATTGATGCTGGGTCTGACGTTTAGCCTTGAATCCTCAGATTTGGGGCATTGGACAAAACTGGTAATTTGAAATTCATGGGCAGAAGCAATAAGCTTAATTATACAATAAGCTTAATAAAAGAGCTTGAACTGTAAGACATCACTAATTTAGTTGTTTGAGTGGCATAGTCTGAATTATGAACTTTCATAAAAAGAAAATAGCCCATTGTCAAAAATATTCTGTACTAAAAATGATTATGTTAAACTTAATAATGTTTACTGCCATTATTTGAAATTAGTATTCCGTTAATGGTGTACAAATAGTTACTTATAAGATACTTTGAAATAGAGTATTTTCTTAAACTAAATAGCAGCTTCCTTTCTTGAATTGAGATTCTGAATTCCTTTCCCTCTATATATCTTTAACAAAGCAACTTCTTATTTAGAGACAAGTAACTCAATTCAAATAAATGGTAAAGGGTTTGAAAAGGATTTAATAAGAGAAAAAATTCAAGTTAATGTTAAGTGCAAATCCAAAATAGTAATGAACTAGACTTCAACTTCAGCTATTATTTCACATCACTAGGATGATACTGGTAACACTTTCCTACCCTCAGCTATCCAAAAGGGCAATAGACTTGGAGGTGATGCAGGTTATTTAATTTAAGAACTAATGGAGAAGAGCAAGTATAGCACTTCTGCAATGTGGCTCATCTTTTTGCTGACCAGAAAGAATGTTCTTTCAGCTAGCGATGGCTATAAAAAGCAAAATGCTCAGCATTGTTGTTAGAAAGCAGAGGGAAGCGAAAGAGAAAATAAAGAAAGAGGGAAAAAGGGTCAAAAGAAGGGAAAATTGTGAAGATCTTCAGTGATAAAGGGAGAGCAAGAAATTCTTTGAGAAAAAGAATAGAAAAGAAAAAGAATGAAAACCTACTGGAAATATGCAGCATTATAGGGGTGGGTGTTCAATACAAGTCAGGCAGCTGTACGGGAGACCCTTCCAGGCGGATTTAGGAACTAGCTAGACTAGCCATAGAATTGGAGGGTGTGGAGCGTGGCCCCCTTCTGAGGCCTAATTAAAAAGCTAAGAAGTCAGTTGCACACTTCACACTGGTTTCATCTCACATAGATTATGTTCACAATACTTTGTTTTATATTATGTGAAAATGTTCAGGAGTTCCCATTGTGGTGCAGTGAGATCAGTGGTGTCTTGGGAGTGCTGGGACCTAGGTTTAATCCGCAGCCCTGACAGAGTGGGTTGGGGGGTCCAGCGTTGCCACAGATGTGGCTTAGATGGCGACTATGGATCAGCTTAGGTTGCAACTGTGGCTTGGATCTGATCCCTGGCCTTGGAACTCCATATGTCTCAGTGCAGCCAAAAAAGAAAATAAAAGATAAAAAGAAAGCAAATGTTCATTGTAACTTATAAACATCATTCTCATAGGTTGAGGCGTAAATATTTGGTGGCTGAAGGAGTTAATTTCCAGTATGGTTAGCTCTTGTTTTCAAATTTAAAAACAGATTACATATTTCTATTCTCTGTATTCCCTCAAGTTTTCCTACTTTGCAGATTGTAAAGTCATTTAGTAAATACCTATTGAAGTAATTTAAGTGCGTGATTAATGTACATTGAAATTAGGCACAATGATGTTCCTCCAGTTTGAAGGAAATATTAATTTAATGGTTAGAGAATATGTAGAAAAAGCGTTAGTATCTTATCTCCTTGAAGGTATTTCTTATATGGCCTTATGGATGTAAATGAAATTATTCAGCACAACATTGTGAATCAACTATACTTTAAAAAAACAGCAATTATCCTTCCATTTCAATGGAATCCTTGCCACACAATGGTGTTAGGATATCCTTTAAATTTCTTTGTGTGTCAAAAATAAGCTCACAATACTCTAAAATGTAGCCACTTATTAGCTATATGACTTTGGGCAAGTCATTTATCCCCTCTGGTATCTCAGTATCCTGATCTGGAAAATGGCTTAATTCTACCTCAGAAAGTTTTATGAGTATTACATGAATTAATACTTGTAAACACTTAGGTAACCGTTACAGTGTTATATAAGTCTTTGTAATGATTAAAACAGGTTAATTTCTAAACGACTTTTTCTGTTGTGGTTGTCTTCTATCTCCTGATCATTAGATCAAAGATTAGCTACTCCACTTGGTTTTTATAACAGCCTAAGCAGCATTCAGTAAATCAAATGCCATTTCCATATTTACATCACATCTGGCTAAGACAGAAGTCACGGGATGACCTGACCCCCCAAATTTGAGAAATGAGAAGGAGCAGCATCTGTCTCCTCCATCTGTTTAACCAAGATTTCTTAATTATCTGTAAAAAGATCTCTGGTTTGAATCACTCACTGTTCAGCTTAATGAACTCTTTTTTTTATGACATACGTTAGAATCTTGTGTATTCATTGAGATGATCCATTTACTGATTGGTGATATATTCCATGAGGATGAGGAAGGCTAATAATGACTTACATATTACCCGCATGCACTATTATTTTGATAAGAATGATTAAAGCTATTACTCCTGGAGCTTTTTGTTGTTGTATCTGTTATTGTAATAGATACTCATTTTTCCAAAATCAAGTCACTGTCCCTAATTGTTCCCTCTAGTGATGCTTGTCTGCTGCTGTTGTTCTAAAGCAATTGATGTTGATGTTATGTCGGTTCAAAATGTACTTTTATTTGCCCTTGAAGCTTTTTGGCTGTCCATCTTGTACTTGATTGCATTCCTCACCTCATCATGTAGCAGCTGTTTTGGCATCCTTTTATTTATTTATTTATTTTTCATTTGCTTTGCTTGCTGAAATGTAAGAACTTGGCTTCATTGCCAGTATTTTAGTAGTGTTCAGAAGTATCATTATTGATTTTGATATTGACGCTGTTTGATAATGAATGGCAATGAATCTTTTCCCCAAGCTGAAAACGCTTTTAAAAATGAGTCTAAATCTCTTGCCATTAAAGCTCCTTGGGAGGCCATCATTTCACAAACCAGCTGTATAGTGTGAAGCTAGAGGCTTGTTGTGCTACAGTTTTTCACATTTCCTATTGTGGAGCTGAATCATGTACATTTTTCTTCAGTTTGGTAGCATGACATGCCTGTGATGATTTAATAGGTGAGTATATTTCATTTATAACCTTGAATTGGAGTATCAACATAACTCCCAATTCACAGACCATACCTAATATATCTGACATTTAAAACGTGTAGTTGTTATTAAGAAGCATATTTTTATGAGGATGCAACATAAAGCTTAAAAAAGCTTAAAATATTTAAAAAAGTCTTCTTTCTCTAAACCTCTATCACACATTCTACTTCTCATAATCTTTATCTCATTTGTGATTCTCCTCTCCTAGTGGACTTAACTGAACAGAGGAACAGGTCTTCAGTAACTTTTGCATTTTATAAAGCAAATACCCAGTAAGAAATGTTGAATAACTACTTGATGTTTCTTTTATTGATAGTAAGTATTTCATATGTGTTTCTACATAATTGTATATTAACATATATATACTTAAAATACATTCATCTATAGTTTGTTAATTTAAAATATGTGAGAATTATGCAAAATATGTACTTTAGATCAAACTGTGTTTTAGGTAAACTAATATATTAGCCTATATAAGGGAATAATTTTAACAGAACAATTTAAAGCAATAATATGATTATTGTACATCAGTGTTCTCCGGTCATATAAAGTGTATATTAAATGGGACCATTGCTTGGACAAAGATTAATTTTTTAAAAAAAAGATATTTATTTAAAAATTTTAAAATACCTATAAATCAAGCATATTTTCTTAAGAGTTCTATAAATTTATACTCAAAATTCTCAATTATTGAGACTAGCCTTCCCCCATGTAACATGAATCCTTAAATTCTTTGTTTTACTGACATTTTCTGGATTCTTCAGTGTTTGTTGTAGACAGTGTGGTATTCAAGCCCATTTCAGTCAATCCCATTTCAATTTTGAATCCAAACATTAGGAATATTAGACTTGTCTAGCTTGCTTCACAAGAGTGTCATAATCATATGAGCTAATGTATGCAAAAATATACTGTTAGGGATAAAGTGTAATATATATTTGGGATTTGTTTTCAGAGCACATGAGGGATAAACTAAACAATAAGACCATTTTCATGCGATTAAATGTTTTTCGTAGCTTATTCTTTTTGGTCTTATTTTAGATTTTCCAACTATGCATACATAGTTGGAAAGTTCTTCCTCCAAAGTCAGTGCCCAGCTCTCCAGTTAGAAACATCATCAGTTATAAGCACATAGCTTGCTCAATGAGCAATCAGCCCCTTTTTGGTAGAGCCAGGTTTATACTCTCAGTGTACAACCTAGCAGTCTTACCCCAAAATATATTTCTGATCAGACTTAAAATTCTGTAGTTCATTTGGTCATCTAGTATGAAATTATAGTCAATACACATGCATTATCTTTACTTAAATCTTATTTTTAGCTTTATTGATATATAATTGACAAAATTGTAAGGTGTTTAAAGTGTGCAGTGTGATTATTTGATTATATTATATAAGGATTTCCCACTGAATTAATATATCTACCACCTCACATATTTACCCCACCCTTTTTTGGTGAAAACATTTAAGTTCTACTTTTTTAGCAAATTTCAATTATAAAATACAATATTATTGGTTATAGTCACCATGTTATACATTGTATCTTCAGATTTTGTTCATCTTTTAACTGAAAATGTGTACCATTTTACAAGCTTCTCACTGTTTCCTTCCACCTCTGGACACTGGCAAGCACTTTTCTACTCTGTTTCTACGAGTTTGACTTTTTAAATATTTTTAAATTTTTAGGTTCTGCATATAAATAACATCATGCATTATTTGTCACTCTCTTTCTGGCTTATTTCACTAAACAAAATGACCTTCAACCATGTTGTTGCAAATGACAGGATTTCCTTCTTTTTAAAAGCTGAATAATATCCCATTGTGTGTCTGTCTGTCTATCTACCATCATATCTATAGGTGGTAGTATGTATATGTTTTATATATATAGCATAATATATATTATATAAATATATATAATATAGATGTACATATATATGATATGTATCTATTGAGAGATATGATCAAAAACATTACCAAATGATAACATTTTAGTTGCTAATTCAGCAATTATCCAACTTTTTTCTTTGAACAAAAATAATTTAACGTCAAGTGAAGCATTTGTCATTTACTTGCAGCAACCCTCTCTCTCTATATAAGCCCTTTAATCTCTTCAAACTCTCCAATCAGACGTTTTGTTTTTGAAGCATTTCTCAGTTTCCCCAAAGCAAGTCTGAGTGTAATATAAGATCATTATCTTATGTGTTTAGAAACTTTAGAGACTGACAGGAGCCTATATTTAGTCATACTGAAAGTGAAAGGAAGTGACTGCCTAGAGTAGTAAAATGAAAGGAGGGAGTGGGGATAACTGCTGCTTTAATGATGGAATAGCAAGGAGCTCCAACTGTAATGCACGGGGAACTATATCTAATTACATGTGACAAATCCATATATGTACATGTAATCGGGTCACCACATGGTGCAGTTGGAAAATCTGACAGAAATCTGTAAAGCAGCTATAATGCAAAAATAAAAAAAACTAATAAAAAAAAAAGAATCCCTGAGGAGAGAGAAGACAGTGAGAGAGCTGAGAGCTACTGATAATTGCGTACTATAATGTATTTCCTGACATTAAAAGAAACCTTCATAACCATTCATTCATTCATTGAATAACTATGTTTTTAATGCCTTGTACATACAAAGTTAGGGTTCTAGCCATTGAGAAATAGCAATTAATATAATTAATACAAATCAGTGTTATGGAGCTTACTTTCTCAATCTTATGCTCAAAGTCTATTCTAAGTCAGGAGTATTCTACTAAATATTCAATAATTGTCATTTGTAACCCTATAGTGGATCAATTTGTAATATCTTTCTGTCATCCCAATACCAAACTGTCATTCTTTATACTCCTTCCTGCTAAACCCCTCTAAGTTGGGTGTGGTTCATCAGTTCCTGAGGTGGTTTCATTCCTTAAACTCTGACTATCAAATCTTTTCCTTTAAAGTGATACTTCTGTGAAGTAAAAACATTAACAAGCTCCATTTTGGACAGGGCTTTGGACCCTGTCCTGAGAAGCTCTTATACATTGGTTTGCTCATCTCTCACAATTCCACCAAGCACTGTAAAGTACACAGTAGTGGAATCAAATACTACAGGTTCTGACTCTGAAGTTAGACCTTAGCATTTTGTCTGTAAAATAGCATAATACTAGCAGTACTTCATAAAATATTACTTTTATGTACTTTTCTATTCATTGAAGAATCTAAGATATTAAGACACCCTTGTTTATAATTTTATTTTGGAGACTGTTCATTGACATTAATAACTAAAATACTAGAGAGAAAATGATAGAACAGTAGACATATGCTGTGGAATTTTAGACAAAAAGATTATTTTGAACAGAGTGACCAGAGAAAACTTCATGGAAAACCTGGAATATCCTTAGGTATTGATGGACATTTGTTAAAGGCATGATGTTTCTTATTTTTTTTTAATTTCCCGCTCCAATACTTATTCTTTAGGCTAGAAAGGAGGTCTGCGTTCATTGGAAATGTTGGTATCCCTGGAAAAGTTGCTTCAACAGTGAGAAAAATTGACCATGATTAAGTTTAATAATTTAATTTTGATTTTGGCCTTTATAATCCCTCTCCAAAAGTGAAAGATAGTAAAGTTTGAGGGAGGAGAAGAAGGGTTGTACTTCTCTCTAATATGGACTTTTCTGCTGACATATTATGCCTCCTAATCTGAGGCAGTAGTGTGGGATCAGGGTAGGACTCTTAAGGCTCAGGCAAAGCGAGCCAGAGTTCTGTACTCAATCTTTTCTGTGATGCCCGTATATTAAATAGAGCTAACACATCTCACCAAAATGAACAATTTATTATTTCTGAAACATGAGACGTGACTATTGTTTCCAGTTCTGCCAAAAGGATTTTTACTTTGTGTTAACTGTTCCTTTCCCTAATTATAATTGATTGAAACACTATAATCTTTATCGATATAAGTATAATGCTTCAAAATGATTAAAACATGCATCCTTTTTAATAAGTGTAAATCATACCCAGAGGATTCAAATCTTTTCCAAAGCAACATGTTAGATTTTTCCAATTTACTTTAGTTGGCACAAAGAATGTGTAGATGTTTCATTGAATCTTAGTAAAGAAATATAATTAGATTATCTAATATGGTAAAATCTCCACTGCTTGCACAAATAAGGACATGAACATTTGAGCAAACTCTAGTGATAGAAAAAGTTAACTACTGTTTTTAATGTAGATGTATTGTCCAATCTCTGTAGATATGTGCAATAAAATATTTAGGGGTTCTTATTCTAAATAAAAACTAAATGATACAAAATATCTGAGGCATAGATGCAAATTTGGTGACTACATCTATTCCTAAACAGTAAAAATATATCATGCTTATGTATTGTAACATGTTATGATTACCATTTAAAATAATGATTTATGTTAATATGAACCTTTTCAAGAAAATAAAAGTATAAGTATATCTGCAGAGAACTAATATATGAGCATAAAGAAACAAAACCCCCCTTTGATAGGATATATTACATTTACTATTGAATTTACCTCTTAGAATAGGAGAGAGGAGTAGGGCTAGGGATAAAGAAAACCTTAAATACATCTATGATATTTTCCTCATACAAGACTAAACAAATATGATCAACTATCAATTTTGAGAAGTAGGTGATATTTTGATATGCATCTTAATTGAGCATCTTAAACACACATATGTGCACATGTGTATTATTTATTTTGCATGCAACAACTAAGCAAAAACTTATCTTTTATCACATCTCATAGATCTCCAATTTTAAATTGTGCTTGGAGTTTTAGAAGACTAGGAAAACAACTTTGGGATCAGGATATAATACATACTAGGTTTAATGCCTTGCTGATGTCTTTATCCTGGTAGCATCATGGCAGCCATTCTGTGTTCCCTATAACAGGTTTTTATACCAACATCAGCCAAGGTTCCTGAATGGATGGAGAATGTGTAGATGAGGAAACAGGGAAAAGCCTTTTTATTTCTGTGTTTAGTGAATTATGTGTGAACCCTAGTTAGAGACTGCAGAATAAGCTGAAGTGTTACATCAGAGTTGAGACTATTAAAAAAATTTTGAAGATACGCCTTCAGAACAATCTGTGAAATAGAATTAAAGAAAAATGGATTAGGTCCATGAGTAGAACTGTCCTCTACTTTGAGAAGGAATGCTTTCATTTTTACTCACGTGGGCTTCATAGAAAGTTATTTTCTGAGTTTGAGGAATTTATTGAAAGCACACTTATAAAATTCCACTTCTGAAGTACGGGTGCTGTATTTTTCAGTAGAAATAATTAGAAACAGCCCCTATTTCTTCTTAAAAGAGAATGGCTAAATGTTTTCTAATTTACTTTTTTGTGTGACTTACTTTGAAATTTGCTGTATTTAGTGTATATTCAATTCACATATGAATGCTTTTCTGTTATATTTGGTCCAGAATGATCTTAAAAATCTTTAACCTTCAGAGATAAACACCCAAATGGTCACAGGGATGATGATGGTGGTATAATACTGTCCATTTTGTGCCTTCTATGGCTAATGGACTTTAAAATAACCATTTTAAAGCATATATAAAATTATAGTTTCTTCCCCCTGTCACTTGAAAAAAATGAATTCAAGGACTGTTTTTTTATTTTTTCTGAAAAATACCACTTAATCACACATGTGGTAAAGGACGTGATCAATATGCAGGGAATCAAGACTGTACTATAAATCTGCATCACCTGAATCCTTCCTGGGTCGAGGTGTTCTCAGAAACACACTAAGGTTGCTGATGGTCACAGAGAGAAGAGTAGTAAAACCTGATCTTGGGTGTAGTTGACCCTGGAGACATGACTGGTAGGTTAATGGTAAGTTAAAATGTGAAGTGAAAACCAGAGAAGAGGAAATAGTCATTAACATAAGAAAGGAATAGTAAAAGATAAAAATGTGAGTAAAAAAGAAGAGAGGAAACATAAAATAAAAAATAATGAAATATACCTGATTAAAATTAAAGATTAGGAGTTCCCACCGTGGCACAGTGGGTTAGGAATCTGGCTGCAGCAGCTTGGGTCACTGCAGAGGTATGGGTTTGACCCCCAGCTTGGTGCAGTGGGTAAAAGGATCCAATGTTGCTGCAATGCAGCATAGGTTGCAGCTACAGCTTGGATAAAATCCCTGGCCTGGGAACTTCAATATACCATGAGTGTGGCCTTAAAGTTAAAAAAAAGTTAAAGATTTAAAAAAAACCAGTGATAAAGTAGGTGATATCCAAAATAAGAGAAATGAAAATATAGACCCAATAAAATAAGACATTAAATGTATGAAAATTAGGATGATAGAGTATTAAAAGTTGAATTAGGAATATGACAGTGAAGGTAAGATGTAAATAATAGGGTTAAAAAAATAAAGGAATGTAAGACAAGACACCATTAAACTCCTGGAAGAAAACACTGGCAAAACATTCTCTGACATCAGCCTTACAAATGTTTTCTCAGATCAGTCTCCCAAAGCAACAGAAATAAAAGCAAAGATAAACCAGTGGGACCTAATCAAGCTGACAAGCTTTTGCACAGCAAAGGAAACCAAAAAGAACACTAAAAGACAGCTTACAGAATGGGAGAAAATAGTGTCAAATGATGCAACTGACAAAGGCTTAATCTCTAAAATATACAAATAACTTATACAACTCAACAGCAAAAAAGCCAACAACCCAATTGAAAAATGGGCAAAAGACCTGAATAGACCTTTCTGCAAAGAAGATATACAGATAGCCAACAAGCACATGAAAAAAATGCTCAACATCACTAGTATTAAAGAAATGCAAATCAAAACTACTACGAGATACCCCTTCACACCAGTCAGAATGGCCATCATTAATAAGTCCACAAAAAACAAATGCTGGAAGGCGTGTGGAGAAAAGGGAACCCTCCTGCACTGTTGGTGGGAATGTAAATTGGTACAACCACTATGGAAAACAGTATGGAGGTACCTTAGAAAAGTATACATAGAACTACCGTATGACCCAGCAATCCCACTCTTGGGCACACTTTCCTTGAAAAAGACAGTTGCACATGCATGTTCATTGCACCACTATTCACAATAGCTAAGACATGGAAACAACGCAAATGTCCATCAATAGATGATTGGATTAGGCAGATGTGGCGTATATACACAATGGAATACTACCCAGCCATGAAAAAGAATAAAATAATGCCATTTGCAGCAACATGGATGGAATTAGAGACTCTCATACTGAGTGAAGTAAGTCAGAAAGAGAAAGACAAATACCATATGATATCACTTATATCTGGAATGTAAATACTGCACAAATGAACCTTTCTACAGAAAAGAAAAACACAGACTTGGAGAACAGAGTTGTGGTTGCCAAGAGGGTAGGGGAGGGAGTGGGATGGTATGGGAGTCTGAAGTTAATAATTATAGACTATTGCCTTTGGGATGGCAAAGCAAGGAGATCCTGCTGTATATCACCAGAAATTATGTCTAATATCACTTGTGACTAATCTATATATGTATGTGTAACCGGGTCACCATGCTGTACAGTTGAAAAATTGACAGAAAACTGTAAACCAGCTATAATGGAAAAATAAAAATAAAAATAATTAAAAAAAAAAAACTGCCATTGAGGACAACATGGATGGATCTGGAGGACATTATGCTCAGTGAAATAAGTGAGACACAGAAAGATAAATTCTATATGGTATCAATTATATGTGGAATCTAAAAAAGTGCAATTCTTTATGAACAGAGAGGAGAATGGTGGTTGCCAGGGGCTGGGGTAGGAAAATGGAAAGATGGTGGTCAAAAGGTACAAGTTTTCAGTTATAAGATGAATAAATTCTAGGGATCTAAGGTCCAGCATGGTGACTATAGTTAGTAAAGCTTCATTGTACACTTTAAATTTGCTAAAAGTAGATCTCAAGTGTTCTCTCCACAAATAAAAAGACAGTAACTACATGAGGTGATGGATGTGTTGATTAACTTGATTGTGGTGATTATTTTGCATAGTATAGGTATATCAAAACACCACTTTGTATGTCTTTAGTAATATATTTTATTCATCAATTGTACCTCAATAAAACTGGGGGAAATTTTTTGAATCTTGAAAATAAAATTTTAAATGTCAATTTGAAAAAGAAAGAAAAGAGAGCAGGGTAGGAGTTCCCATCATGGCTCAGTGGTTAACGAATCTGACTAGGAACCATGAGGTTGCAGGTTCGATCCCTGACCTTGCTCAGTGGGTTAAGGATCCGGCATTGCTGTGAGCTGTGGTGTAGTTTGCAGATGCGGCTCGGATACTGCATTGCTGTGGCTGTGGCGCAGGCTGGCAGCTACAGCTCCTGTTAGACCCCTAGCCTGGGAACCTCCATATGCTGCAGGTGTGGCCCTAGATACTAGATAAAGCAAAAAGACAAAAAAAAAAAAAAGGAAAGCAGGACAATAGAATGAAGATGAATGGGAGTCGGGGTGGATAACTTCAGTGACAGGAGTGTAGGAAAATCTGGGAAAATAAATTTTGAACGGAGGCCTGAAAAAGTGTAAATAAAAAGAGCGGGTATAAGATGATGAAAAAATATATAAAGGAATGGATATATGTATATGTATACATATACATCACTTTGGTGTACAACAGAAATTAATACAATATAGATAAACTATAATAAAATTTTGTTTAAAAAAACAAAGATAAAACACCATTTTTTCTTCAAAAACATTCAGCAGTTATAAAGATTCATTAGCTTAGAAAAAAGCACTATAAGAGCAGAAACTCTAAAGATAAAATTAATGGTAGGTAAATTCAGTTAGTAATTAAATATATAGAAGGCAAACTGATTAAAAACTAGCATATATCACAGCAATGAAATACTATTATGCAATGCTGAAATAACTTTTCATTAAGAACTTAAATATTCCTAATATACCTGAAATTAATATAACATTGTATGTTAGCTGTATTTCAATTTTTAAAACAAATAACCGTAATATTCCTTTAATGAAACAGCAGAACTAAAAGAGTGAAGAGGGAGAAAGAGAACAACAATAACAACATAGAGAAATGCAACTATAGAAATGCCAGTGGTATGAGTCATTATATAAATATCTCCATGGCCATGCTTCTCTTCTTGCAAATGTCTGAGAAAGTCAGGAAGAGCTCCAAAAATCAGAAAATTCCCCAAAGACATTCCTCCTGAGGCCTTAAGTGAAGATAAGCAAAGCAATCAGTACCTTCATTGGCTACTTATGAAATCTTGTACTTCTCATCTGTTTCCGTGATTTTCTAGGTCCTATTTTGGTATTTATTATATTTCGTAGTTTTGCCTAGTTTCCTACATAAGGGGATATTTCCCACACCAGGATTCCTCAGCCCCATGTAGTCAGGCAGAAGCCTTCCTGGTCAGCAGAAGTCATTGGAGGTTCTGCATTGATTCACACAATACAGTATTGGGCTTTCGGGTGCCAGAAACCTTTGATACTTTTAACTTTGTGCTGCACTGCCTGGTCAGCTCTGTGCCTTTCATTCTTCAAATCGTTCATTTTTCTTTAGAATTATCTTACTATTTAAAGATAATAAAATAAAAAATTAATAATATCAATAGTACATTAAGATTCTCTCCTAAAGTAAGACTTTCCACTGATTAATTCTACACCAGCAATATAGTCTTCACAAGAGAACTGGCCATTGTCAGTTAAACATCACATTGCCCATTAATTTAATTCATAAACTTCATGTACTCATAGTCATTTATTGATATTAGCAACAGCACTGTTCTTGCGTTTTCTAATCCTTGAGTTCTTGCAAGGGTGAATAAGTAGAAGGAGGAGAAATTTGGTCTTTATTTTTGTTGAGTTATCAGGATCAGTTAATTTTTAATGTTTGAGTTCTTTGCCTTATCAGGCTTTGTTTAAAGTCAAGTTAATCTGTGTCTATCATGAGAGAATTATGTTAATATTCAGGTTAAATCTGAGTAAGTTTGGAAAATAAATTCTGTAAGTTGACAGGAAACTTTTAAAAAGTAGTTTTGTGGAACACCATCTTTAATAAAGATAACTTTATACATGAAAGGAATCCTTTGTATATACCAGGCATTGTTTGTGCTTACTGTAGGTCACAATGTATCTTATGAAGTTCTTTTATTTTTTTTTTTTTCTTTTTAGGACCACACCTGTAGCATAGGGAAGTTCCTAGGCTAGGGGTTGAATTGGAGCTACAGCTGCCAGCCTAGGCCACAGCCATAGCAATGCCAGATCCAAGCCACACCTGTGACCTAAGCTGTAGCTTCTGGCAATGCTGCATCCTTAACCCACTGAGCATGGCCAGGGATGGAACTCTCATCCTCATGGGCACTATGTTGGGTCCTTAATGAGCTGAGCCACAATGGGAAATCCAAGAAGTCCTATTTTAATAGTTACATAGCAATAAAGGAAAACTTAGATACTAAGAGTGAATCTGAAATATAGTAGGGATTTTTAATTTAATTAATTGAAAACTTTGAGATATAGATTCATATGGTATTATAAGAAATAATACCAAAGATTCCTTGTTCACTTTACCTAGTTTCCCTCTATAACATTTTGAAAAACTGTAGTATAACATTAAAACCAGATACCGACCTCAAACAATTCACTAATATTTACATTTATCCAATTTTACTTTGATTCCTTTTGTGTTTTTGTGTGTATTAAGCTCTATACAATTTTATCACTTAATTAGGTTGTTATACCCACCGCTACAGTCAAGATGCTGAGCCACAAGGATCTCTCCAGTTGCTTCCTTGTGACCCAGTCCTCTCGCTTCTGTCCTTTTCCCACCTTGTCTCTGCACTCTGGTGATTCAACCTCTATCTATCCTCCATTTCTAAAATTTTGTCATTTCAAAAATATTACATAACTGGTGTCAGAAAATATGTAAAATTTTAGGATTGACCATTTTTACTCAGGATAATTCCCTGTTAATTCATCAAAGTTGTTGCTTGTATCAGTGTTTTGTTACTTCTTATTGCCCAGTAGACTGCCATCATATGTATATACTGTAGCTTGTTTATCATTCATCTATTGAAGGACATCTGTGATGATTCTGGGTTTGGGCTATTTCAAATAGAAAGGTTCTGAGTATTCATTTACAGGATTTTTATGTGAACATAAATTATTGCTCTAGAATAAAAGCTCAAAAATGCAAGTGCTGCATTATATGATTATTCAAGAAATTGCCAAAATGTTTCCTGGAATGGCTATACCATTTTACATTTCTTAAAAATTGTGTTGATCCAGTTTTTCTACATCCTCTCCACCATTTAGTGTTGTCACTAATTTTTATTTTCTTCAACTAAGTATAATTTTATTTATTTTTCCAACACAGAGAATAGGGAGCTGGAATAAGTCCCACCACCTAAAATGGTTTCCCTATTTATATTGTTTTTTTTTAATTTTTTTTAATGATTTTTATTTTTTTCCATTATAGCTGGTTTACAGTGTTCTGTCAGTTTTCTACTGTACAGCAAGGTGACCCAGTCACACATACATATACATTCTTTTTGCTCACATTATCATGCTCCATCATAAGTGACTAGATACAGTTCCGAGTACTACACAACAGGATCTTATTGCTTATCCATTCCAAAAGGCCATAATTTGCATCTATTATTCCCAAATTCCCAGTCCATCCCACTCCCTCCCCCTTCCCCTTGGCAACCTCCCCCTCCATGTCCATGATTTTCTTTTCCGTGGAAAGGTTCATTTGTGCTGTATATTAGATTCCAGATATAAGTGACATCATATGCTATTTGTCTTTGTCTTTCTGACTTCCTTCACTTATTATGAGAGTCTCTAGTTCTATCCAGGTTGCTGCAGATGGCGTTAGTTTGTTCTTTTGTATGCAATATTCCATTGTGTATATATACAACACCTTCTTAGTCCATTCATCTGTCGATGGACATTTAGGTTGCTTCCTTGTCTTGGCTGTTGTGAATAGGGCTGCAGTGAACATGCAGGTGCATGTGTCTTTTTCAAGGAAAGTTTTGTCTGAATATATGCCCAAGAGTGGGATTTCTGGGTCATATGGTAGTTTTATATATAGTTTTCTAAGGTACCTCCATGCAGTTTTACATAGTGGTTGTACCAATTTACATTCCCACCAACAGTGCAGGAGGGTTCCCTTTTCTCCACACTCCTTCCAGCATTTGTTATTTGTTGATTTATTAATGATGGCCATTCTGACTGGTGTGAGGGAGTATCTCGTAGTAGTTTTGATTTGCATTTCTCTAGTACTAGTGATGCTGAGCATTTTTTCACGTGCTTGTTGGCCATCTGTATATCTTCTTTGCAGAAATGTCTATTCAGGTCTTTTGCCCATTTTTCAATTGGGTTGTTGGCTTTTTTGCTGTTGAGTTGTGTAAGATATTTGTATATTTTAGAGATTAAGCCCTTGCCTGTTGCATCTTTTGAAACTATTTTCTCCCATTCTGTAAGTCATCATCCTTTTTTTTTTTGTGGTTTCCTTTGCTGTGCAAAAGCTTGTCAGTTTGATTAGGTCCCTTTGGTTTATTTTTGCTTTTATTTTTGTTGCCTTGGGATACTAACCTGAGAAAGCATTTGTAAGGCTGATGTCAGAGAATGTTTTGCCTATGTTCTCTTCTAGGAGTTTGATGGTACCTTGTCTTATATTTAAGTCTTTAAGCCATTTTAAGTTTATTTTTGTGCATTGTGTAGGGTGTGTTCCAGTTTCACTGAGTTACATACAGCTGTCCATTTTTCCCTGCACCTCTTGCTGAAAAGACTGTCTTTTTCCCATTTTCTATTCTTGCCTCCTTTGTCAAAGATTAATTGACCATAGGTGTTTGGGTTTATTTCTGGGTTCTCTATTTTTTTCCATTGGTCTGTATGTCTGTTCTGGTACCAGTACCAGACTGTCTTGATTACTGTGGCTTTTTAATATTGCCTGAAGTCTGGGAGAGTTATGCCTCCTGCTTGTTTTTTGTTTCTCAGGATTGCTTTGGCAATTCTGGGTCTTTTGTGGTTGGATTATTTGTTCTAGTTCTGCAAAAAATGTCATGGGTAATTTGATAGGGATTGCATCGAATCTGTAGATTGCTTTGGGTATTATGGCCATTTTTACAATATTAATTTTTCCCACCCAGGAGCATGGAATAGCTTTCCATTTCTTTGAAGCTTCTTTAAATTAATGCTTTATAGTTCTCAGCATATAAATCTTTTACCTCCTTGGTCAGGTTTATTCCCAGGTATTTGATTTTTGGGGGTTCACTTTTTAAAGGTATTGTATTTTTGTATTCCTTTTCTAATACTTCATTGTTAGTATACAGTAATGCCACTGATTTCTGAATGCCAGTCTCATATCCTGCTACTTTGCTGAATCTGTTGATCAGTTTGGGTCGTTTTTGAGTTGATTCCTTAGGGTTTTGTATATATAGTATCATGTCATCTGCATACAATGACAATTTTACCTCTTCTCTTCTGGTTTGGATACCTTTTATTTCTTTTGTTTGTCTGATTGCTGTGGCTAGTACTTCCAATACTATGTTTAATAAAAGTGGTGATAGTGGGCATCCTTGTCTTGTTCCAGATTTTAGTGAGCTCTTATAGCATTTGTATTCCTCTTCTAATTTATTTCACTTCACTTAACATAGTTGCCTCAAGTCCTATTTTACTGAAAGTTAGCTTCATCAGATACAAAATTTTTGATTGGTAGATTTTTTCTCTCTGAGCACTTGAAAAATATTTGTATTGAAAAAATATTTGTCTCCATGGAGAGAAATACACTCTCATCTGAACTGAAATTCCCCTATAGGTAATGTGTTATTTTACAGGTTTTGCTTTTGTTTTGTTGTTTTGTTGTTGTTGTTGTTGTTTGCTGCTTGCTGTTGTTTTGTTGTTTTGTCTATAGTTCTCAGAAGTTTAATTTGGTCTCTTGTCATGGATTTCTTTGGATTTATCTTATTTGGGGTTCACTTGACTTCTTGGACCTGTAGGTTTTGTCTTTCACCAAATTTTCGAGAATTTTTAGCTGTTAGTGTCTTTAAATATTATTGTCTCATTGTCCTCTTCTCCTTCTTGGATTCTGATGATATGAATATTGATTTTTTGTTTTTGTCCCACAGTCCTCAATGCTCTGTTCTTTTTTCTCCCTCCCCTAAGTTTATTTGCCCTCTGTTGTTCAAGTTGGATCAATTCTTTTTTTCTGTCCTCAAATTCTTTAATTTTATCTTCTCTTATTGACACCTTAAAACTAAGCCCATTCATGGAAGTATTTATTTCTGTTACTGTAAATTTTTTTGGTCTTTTGAGGGCTGCCCCTGTAGCATGTGGAGGTTCCCAGACTAGGGGTTGAATCAAAGCTGTAGCCACTGGTCTGTGCCACAGCCACAGCAATGCCAGATCCGAGACATGTCTGTGACCTGTACCATAGCTTATGGCAATGCTGAATCCTTAACCCACTGATCGAGGCCAGGGATTGAATCTGCCTCCTCATGGATACTAGTTGGATTTGTTTCTGCTGAGCCATGATGGGAACTCACTATTATTGTACTTTAACTTCAGTACTTTCTCTGTCATTGTTTTATGTAATTCGTTGCTGATTTTTTCATATTTTCATATATATCAAGAAAATCTGTAATTCCGTAAGCATTTTTATGACTGCTTTAAAATTCTCATCAAGAATTCCTATCGTGGCACAGCAAAAACAAATCTGACTAGGAACCATGAGGTTGCGAGTTCAATCCCTGGCCTCACTCAGTGCGTTAAAGATCCAGCGTTGCCATGGGCTGTGGTGTAGGTCACAGATGCAGGTCAGATCTGCATTGCTGTGGCTGTGGCATAGGCTGCCAGCTGTAGCTCCAATCAGACCCCTGGCTTGGGAACCTCCATATGCTGCAGGTACAGCCCTAAAAAGCAAATAATAAAATATATAAAATTCTCGTCATATAATTTGAATAACTGATTCATCTGTATGTTGACATTAGTTGATTATTCTTTCTCATTCAAGTTGTGATTTTCTCGGCTTTTCTTATGAGGAATGATTTCCAGTTGTATCCTGACACTTTGTCTGTTATGTTAGGAAGACTCTGGATCCTCTTTCAATCCTTTATTTGAGTTGGAAGTTATCCTTTTCAGGTATTGCACATGTGCTGTTACCTACTTTAGCCCACTGCAGTTCCATGGCAATTCGTCAGAGTCTTTGCAGTGTTATTACGGTCTGCTTGGTTTATCTTGTCCCACTGGAATTCTTACTGGTTCTTGCCATTGCTTCCGAGAAAGTAAAAGGGGTTTCCCCAGGCTGGGTCTCCAGGTAATCTCTCGGAGAGGGGGCAACTGTAATGGGATTCCCTCACCAGAACTTCTGCCATTTCCTTGATGTCTCTGGGGTAGTGAGGAGATCCTCAGTCTATTGGGAACAAGAAGGTTTCCTAGACTGTGTCACATACTGTGAATGGGTTCCTTTGTCCTCTTCTGCCTATTTGTTCCTAGTAAGACTTGGACTTGGTTCAAAATTTTGTAGCTTTTATCTACAGACTTTTTCATGTATTGAATATCCTTAACTAGTAACATTAGACAATATATTGTGTAATCAAATGCACCATGTCCTTGGTTTTGTGTGTGTGTGTGTGTGTGTGTGTGTGTGTTAAGTGTGAGGAGAGAAATTAAAAGGTCAAAATGACAATAGCAGAAAGATGTTTTGGTAACACAGTTTTTTTTTTTTAAATGTGGGGATATAGTGGCCTAGATTAAGAATGCATTTCTTTTAAATATTCTTCCTTTAATTTTAAATACCACAACATATTTTCAGAGCTGACCTATTTTCATCTATCAATGTCTTGAACAAAATAGAGTAAACTCAATTTGAAATAGATAAGTAAATATTTAAATAAGAGATCTATCTGAATAACTTTACTTGCATAATTTTTATTTTTTTCAACCATTTTCCTACACATAATCAGATGTAGTCATATCAAAAATATGTGAGAAACAAGGAAAATGTCAAGAAATTTATTTTTTCAGGTCAAAAAATAAAGGAGAGGTTAGATGGCTTATCTGATCTTTCTAGAATAGTAAATGCAGTGGTGGGGATATGTATATACAT
This sequence comes from Catagonus wagneri, assembly GCA_004024745.2. Taxonomy (NCBI): domain Eukaryota; kingdom Metazoa; phylum Chordata; class Mammalia; order Artiodactyla; family Tayassuidae; genus Catagonus; species Catagonus wagneri. The sequence continues at coordinate 2,919,533 of PVHT020000173.1, read as the reverse complement.
TTTATTTTATGCATGTGTGAAGTGACAGGATGCCATTTCCTAAGTATTGTTCTAAGTGAAAATAAATGACATATGCCCATTTTGGACAGAGAAGGACAGGACAATGATTTCCATAGGTCCTTTCCATTTTCTCTTAGTTTATGCAGTTAACTTTCTTTACAATTAACTAGAAAGCTGGGTGCTTGGTTGACTTTATTATTTTAAGCTTAAGTTAAAAATAAAGCAGGGACAGTTAGAAGAGAACATTAAAGTGATGGCACTTATTTTTATTTGCTTATTTTTATTTTTTGATAGAACAGATAATTTCCTTGATAAGCAAACAACTTTCTGAGGGTCAGCATAGTTGCATCCAGGATTTAAATGCTGTTTCTGAGCTGGCAGCTAGCTCTGCTGTGTGCCGTGCATAAGATGACTGGTTCAGTGAGCAGAATGTGCATGGTGTCACTTTGAAGATAACGTATGTCTCCTAGGATGCATTGTCAACAAGTCTGATGAGATAGAGTGTTAGTGTTCTGATTCTTTCTTTAGTTGTGCTTTGACTTCCAAGTCCTTTGAGTTGTTCTTTATAATCTGAAGAAATCACAGCTTCTGGCTGTTCTGTACTGTTTGAATAGTTAAACAAGCCTAACTGTCATTTTTTTAGTGCTTGAAGATTCCACAAAATGATTGAAACGACCTCGGGCATTATTTCTAATATTCGTTGTAATCATTGCTAGATTTAAACTTGTGGGTTATAGATAAGAGTTGCACACTTAAATGTGGGAATTTCTGTTTTAGCTGAAAGGCAAAATTGCAATTTGTTTAACTCTCTTTCTCTTAATTTTGGACCTAGGAATTGGGTATTAGTCATTGATTTAAAGAGAATTTCTTTAACAGGTTAAGACCCCATGGCAAAATTCCACAGGGATATGCCATGTATCTAGTCTTGCATGGAGTCACATTACGGGTTATAACATAGTTTTCTTAAAACACAGTGGCACATTGTCTATTTCTTTTTGGTAGAAAAAGTCTTACCTGACTGTTTTATCTTTTTTTCTGTCAATGTCAGGTTTATAGTCAGGTTTTTTTCAGGAAGTGATTAATCTAGTATCACTTAACCTTAAGTAGAGGTTGTTCCTTTTCTTTTTTTTTTTTTTCTCTTCTTTTCTTTTTTCAGTGATGAATACATTGGAAAGGTTTTGGGAGTTGAGAAGTTTCTTAGATCAAATTGCCTTTTCTGAAAATTAATGACATGTTTTGAGTGTTTGGTTTGAGTCTCATTTCAAAATGTTTTTTCCTTTTTTTCTCCCCTAATGTCTATACGAATAAACTCTGTGGTGGTAATGACTCGCTGAAGATGGATGCGCTTCCACTCTTCTTATTAGTTGTGATTGCTGATGTAGATTATTGTGGGCCCGAGAGATTTGTAACACAGCAGGTTATTCATTAGCAATTCAGGGATAAGAACTCAACAGAAAATCATTTGAATCCAATGATTGTTTTAAGTTCTGGGTCTATAATGCAAGAAATATTTTAAATTCCTAGATATTCTATGTATTTCTGCTTCATGAATTAAAAGTATATTCAAATAACCCATTCTACATACTGTTATTATACAACTCCTATGAATACTAAGTTCAATAGACAATACAAAATTAAATCCTTTAAACAAGATGGACACTATAAATATATGTGTAGGCTTTTTTATTACTGGTAATTTCTTAAGATACCTGCTGCAGTGTCATCTTCTGGAAACAATTTTTAAAAGGACATATATTGATATCCTTCTATATAGACATGATTATATTTGTAAGGACTCACATATTGCTTATAAAAGTCATAAAATGCTGATATCTCAAATATGCTAATTTATCTTCTGAAATGTGAAGTTTAACCATACTTTAAAATGTTTATATATCTGACACTTGTGTTTTGAAATATAAACAATTTCTTCACAAAAATAATGGGAACCTAATAACCACATTTTTGATATGCACAGTGTGTTAAAACAAGATACACACATATACACAACACACACACATTTGATCTGGGAAAAACAAAAAGTCATGGAAGTGACAAATACATTTTGTGAAAGCTACAACTATTTGGATTGCCTTTTATTTAAAGCACTGACTCAGATCTGACCAAAGCAATAATGTCTATGCATTATTTTTATTAGGAGTTTTAAGTGTGCTCTGTCCAGTGGCAATAAGATTATTTCTTTTAAGTTTAGGTACAATTTTAAATGTATACCTCAAACACTACTACAAAGTTAAGAATACCAAAAAAACTAGGGGCTAAAAGGCCACAGATATCAACAGAGAACTTACATTTTAGTGATTTTTCCTTAATTTTCTTTCTATTTCCTCTTTTATTTTTGCAGTTCTCTTCTCTTGCAACATACTTCAAGTCTGAGTATTGGTTTCCTCAACTTTAAAATGGAGGTATTAATAGAACCTACCTCATAGGATGGATGAAAGGATGAAATAAGTTAATGTATGTAAAAGTGTTCAGCATACTAAGTACTAATCCTGGCATATCGAAGGGCTTAACAGAATGCTTCCTTGGCATCATTACATAGTTTCAAGACTCTGCTCCCAGTTCTAGAACTTATTCAAAATTCTGAAATTCAACTACTATGAATCACTCTTGGTAGAGCTGATAAGTTGTAGGCTGGATTTTCTGAGTATCCCTTGAACCTGAACATTTTAGTTGTGTTCTCAACCTCATGTGCTGGGACAAGATTCTCTTGGATCTGAAGCTAATGGTTGCTGTACCTTCCTTGTGAATAGTGTTTCTTTAAATTCTACCATACTTGATGTGTTGCACAGTTTAGTCCTCTAGTAATAGCATTATGGGAACAGGGCTCCTAGGATGAGGAGGGTTTGGGCAGCCAGATTGTAAGTTCCATCTGTCCCCCTTAAGCTTCCTAGAAATGCCTAAGCATTTCCTTTTTAAAGAGATTTCTGAATTGTCTGGAATCCTGGGCTAGATAACCTCTAAGAGACCTTCCTAACAGTCTGTGACCAGTTTGCAGCAGGTTCAAGGAACCCAGGGATTTCCAAGGTTGTGTTTAGGAGTCCACCAATAGAATATTTCAAAGTGATTTCTGCTTGACTGACCACCATTTCCAAAATTGCCACTCAGTTAAGATTTCCTCAAATGAGGCAAAGCTGTTTGTATATGCTTCAAGTCATTCATGTCTGACTTTGCATAACTGACGTTCTGAGCTTTGTAAAGAGTTTATGGAAATTCAAAGAGTTATTTTTGGCAGCTCTCTAAGCATGAAGAGTTGCTAAATGTGTTCTTCACTTAAAAGATAGTGATGCTTCACTTATTCTCTAGCAATAGGTGCATTTTTTCCATCTTGAATTTACATACAGCTTTATCTTATAGCCTGTAGTGCTGCAGGAAAAGTAGTCAACATTCCTGAAAGGGAGGACTACACTTCAAAGGAAAAAAAAACAAAAATCAAAAAACATGGCTAATTACTGTGATTTCGATTTGAATAAACAGATTAATAAATTCAATCTACTCCCGTATGCCCTGTGACCGTACAAATTCGAACCACTGAGAACAGTGAGATAGTTGACAGTTTTAATCACTCACCACAGTGCCTGGCACTTTAAAATATTGAAACCACAAGAAGAAAGATTTAAGGTACATGTCAATCTGTAAGTGCTTTGGCTTTTGTGAATTCTGCAGAGTACAGACTGATCTGTGTTCCTTAGAAAGTGTCCATCTTTCACATTGAAATGCTTTTAAAGTTTGGAAATATTCCATGAATTGTAATAATTTTGTACATTTTCACAATACCAGAGCTTATTTGATGTTTTAATCATTTTAATTAAAAACTCTATTTCAACCTAAAGTGGTACAACTGACATGTTACAATAATTCATCTATATTAGTTATAGAATTATACTTAGAATAGACTGTTCGCTTTATAATTTTTCTCATACATGGATAAATATTAAGTAAATTATTCAGTTTTTCTTCCAAGCATTCTTTTCATTGAAATACCTACATGCTGTAAAATGCCAAATTTTACATCACCGTTTTGGTACAATTCTGTAATTGTACCAAACTTCTGTTATACCTAATTGTAAGTAATTAAGGTGTTCAAAAAGGGAATTTTAATTTTAAGAAAAATTTATCAGATGAATAAAAAGGCAAACCAGAGCTACCTATATATAATATTTTGATTCACTCTAAATTATGGTTACTTTAGTGTGAATTCCTTAATTCTATGGTCTCTTAAAATGTTAGTTATATATAAAATGCCAGATAATTCTTTACTATCAACTGTACATACTAACAATTTAGTTTACATTTTTAATATTAGAATATATTATTTTATACAGTACTTTTTAGTTTTAGAATCAAACCCACTATTTTATTTTCAAATCTTATGTTAATACATAGATATGTAGATATGTAGATAGGAATATTCCATAATACATGCTGTGTTTCACAAAATAAAATCAATTAATGATACAATATTATAATACTTTTTTAAAAAGCTCTTTAATCTTAGAGTTCCCATGATGGCCCAGTCAAAACTAATCTGACTAGTATCCATGAGGATGCACGTTCAATCCCTAGCTTTGCTCAGTGAGTTAAGGATCCGGTGTTGCTATGAGCTGTGGTGTAGGTCACAGATACTGCTCAGGTTCTGTGTGGCTAGGTCAGCAGCTGTAGCTCCGTTTTGACCCCTAGCCTGGGAACTTCCATATGCTGCAGTACAGCCCTAAAAAGCAAAAAAAAAAAAAAAAAAAAGCTTTTTAATCTTGATTTCTTGATTTGTTCTCCTGTTTTGTATAATCAGTTGAGAAAAGGGACAAAGTTTTCCTTCTTCCCAAAGGAGTCTTTATGAGCCACACTTTTTAAATACGGAAATATTTAATAGTAATTTTTCGGTAACAGACCAAAATATTTAGAACTCAATAGGAAGAAAAGGAAAGTGGTTCTTATCTGAGTTGAAAATTTTAATCGGAAAAATGATTCTGTTTAATCCATATCCTTGAATCTTTTTCAAAACTAATCCTACTGTCAATTCATTTTTCATTCAGTTCATCCTTGTAAATATTTAAGCCTTTGTCACTCAAAATTTCAAAGGAAGATGTGTGCCAAGAGTTCTTCTCCTACTTTTTTTTTATATTCATAATTATAGCAAAACTGTAAGGTGGGAGAGGGACTGATTTTGGAAATTAATTTGAGTAAGAAAATTGGGCAAGGTCCTAATTATCATTTTCTCAGTAATTTTTTTCTTTATGTATTAAATGTATTTAAATTCTGTTGTCACCAAATATATCTGAAAACTAAATAAATTCTATTCTCGTTTAAAGATTTATGTAGAAGGCACAGTGTATGAGGTTGAGGACAAAAAACTGAGATTCTAACAAACTGTTGAATCATTAGCAGATAATCTTGACTGTTTGCATGTCTCTAGCATTAATGGAAAGATTGAACTGGACAAATTCCCAGGAACCCCAGCTTTCAAGTCTCAGGAGCACTGTGTATAACCTAGAGGAATGTTCTTGTTTTTCTCTTTTTAATTTCATTACATGACTCCCCATATTTTTGCACTGGTCTCATTTTAAGTTTCATTTGAACTACTAGGAATGTGAAATCTCAAAATGTCTACTATGTTTTTTTTTTTTTTGTTCGTTTTTTTTTTTTTTTTGGCTGCACCTGGGACATGCACAAGTTCCCAGGCCATGGATATAACATGCACCCACCACAGCATCAACTCCAGCTGCTGCATTGATAAGTCCGATCCTGAATCTGCTGAGCCAGAAGAGAACTCCCTACTGTGCAATCTTGATTTCAAGTTCTAGGTCTTAGCATCAATTTCTATAGCCTAAACATGAGATGAGGAAAAAAAATGTTTGAATGCCTGTTGTGTGTCAGGAACTATGTTAGACCATGCATAGTCTCATTTCAGAGATGAGGAAATACACCGTGAGTGTAAGTACAGAGTGTTATGTCACAGAACAGGTAAATCATAGAGTTGATATAAAACCCAGTATTATTGACTCTAAAGCTCATTCTGTTTCCTCACCCACCAATGGGGAAAGAATGAACGTTTTAATGAATGTCATAAGCAGAAACGTGTATTCTTCATGACAAGGATCAGTAAAATGTAACAATTAGGAGCATAGATTATAAAGTCATGCTGCTCAGTTTTGATTCCCAGCATTGCCACCTTTAAGCCCTGTGCCCTTGAGCAAGTTCCTAAACCTCTCTGAACTCATCTTTCCTGTATGTAAAATGAGGATAATGGTAAAAGCTATCATAGAGTGCTATGAGGATTAAATAATCAGGCCTTGGCACGTAGTAAATGCTAGCTATTTTTATTAGGTATTGCTATTAATTTTAACTCAGTGTGTCTTTGGAAGTCATCTTATTTAACCTCTATTTTTCTAATAAGAAGCTGGGGCCCTGAAAAGTAAAATGACTTGCCCAAGGATACAAAGCAAGACAGAAACAACATTCAGTTTTCCTAATTTCCAATATGGTATTGTAAGCAAAAACAAAATTCAGAAGGTAATGAATGCTGATGCTATATTTAGAAATCATTTGTGTTATTTTATGAATCTCTAAGCCTTTTCTTCTTTATGCCTATTCCTACTAAGAAATAGTGTCACCAGTTGTAAATTTTTATTGATTTTGATAAATGGAATAGATCAACAAATTATGAATATACTGCTACATTTTATAAGTCCATAAAATTTAAGGATAGCATCTTTAAGTACAAATATAATGTTACATGGGAATGGTGAATGAAAAGTAAAAGTTATTTTATTTAAATGTGAGAGCTGTCATTTTTTAAGCTAAATAAGTTAACATCTGTTGAATATCTATCAAAATTAATGAGGTGGAACAGAATTGTTACTCTCTCCTGTTATCTTAAATGGGTTGACTTCCTCTGCATTGCACTTTTATTTTTCTAAAAGAGAAAAGAACACAATGATTAATGCATGTATATTTTATGTTTCAAAATGTTAAGTTTCAAAAATGATAATACTCTTTTCACCACAGATCAGGACTATTTTACCTCTTAGGGAGAAAAAGTAATGAACTACATAAATATAAAAATCAAAAGTGGCTATAAATGATGAATGCTATGCATTTCCTGAAAAGTTATTTTTCTCTGATGGAAGAAAAAGAGAGAAAACTGATCTTTCTGATTTATGTAAATTTAGAGGAGAATAGTTTCTGGACTTCCTTTCAAATTAACATTCAGCACATAAAATACTGAGCACTCTTTTTATATCTAAGGCAATATGCTAGTTGCTGAAGTCATTGAAATTATTAAGATATAACTTTCACCATCAAGGACATTACAAAGACTAGTTATATTTTCTGGTTTAGCATGTTGCTAAGTTACCAGTACAATTTGAAGGTATCTAATAGCATCAGACAGTTTGGCTAGTAAATACAATAGAGTTGAAGCAATGTCAGAGCATATATACTAATTAAATGGTCTCCCTTTATTACCACGCTGCAATTACATTAAATAATATCAGAGGTACAATTAATTTTCACTTCAAAAGCAATTGTAATTTCTTTTATTTGTATAATTAAACTAGAAGAGCTGTAATACATTCAAACAGAGCTTGTACAAGATGACTTAAATAACAGTATTTTCTGTGGGACAAACAAATAAAACATTTCCAGATTGCAAGTAATCTCTCAACTAGGTAATGTTCATAGCTTGCTTGTGATAATGCTCATTTCATTAATATGATTGTACTATTTATTTTTTTATCAAGTATACCATCTTAATATTCTTGGATTTACATTTTATAATAGCAAAAAAGATTGAGCCAACTAGCACACTTTTAAATCATATTTTACAGTGCAGGTTTTCCCTGATAATCTAAGGATAATTTATTATCATCAGAGAATAAGGTATATAGTGATACCGATTGGTATTGAAACTTCTAAATTTTATGGCACTAAGTATATGTCAACAGATACAAAGATATACATGAAATATTTGCAAATGAAATCTGTACTCATGTTTTATCCAAGATTTTACTTTTCATGTTTCTCAGACTTTTCCGTTGAAGTCTACTGAAGGGGTAAATAGGGTGTAGCTCTAAGGAATCTTTTCAGTATTAGGTGTGTTAAAATTAATGGGATGCAGACTATGGCATTTGGAGTGGATAAGCAATGAGATCCTGCTGTATAGCACAGAGAACTATATCTAGTCACTTGTGATGGAACATAATGGAGCATAATGTGAGAAAAAGAATGTATGTATATGTATGACTGGGTCACTTTGCTGTACGGTACAATTTGACAGAACAATGTAAATCGACCATAATGGAAAAAATAAAAATCATATAAACTTAAAAAATAAAATTAAATTAATGGGAAAGGTCTGTAAAGGAAAGTTTGGTCAGTTGGAAATGAAGGAATGGAATTCAGAGAAGAGATATAAAGTGGAAAAGACCAGACAGGAAGGTCAGACCTCTTAGGTGTGTGCAGGCCATGTGCAGTGTAGCCCTTATTGAAAAGCTAAGAGGAAAAAGTAACTACTCATTGTCAATTAAGCTGTGGAGACAAAGTCCTTAAGGTAAGGATGATCCCTGATGTAGCAGAGGTAAATGACAAAGATAACATAGAAAGAATCATTGTGTTATGGAAAAATAGAGGGGCTTGAAGCTAGGGAAATTAGGCAGTATTTAGTAAGGGGAAATTAAAACATTGATCAAATATCAAATAATTTGATAAAATTATAAAGAATTAAATATGATAGATTTGACAGCAAGGTCAGATCAAGTTTTATTTTTTTGTTTTAGGGTGCCTTTTATTTTCCTACAATATGTTTATATGATAGAACATTTAATTATTCATTATTAGAGAGGGCATTTATTTAAGGAACAGAATCTCTTTAAAATAAAACATAATTTAAGCCACATTAGGGGAAAAAGAAAATAATAAAGATTAAGAATCTTTTGATTTAGCATAAGAAAGATGAAGATTATTAGGGTCAAGAATTGTTGGGATCATGGTCCTAGATAAAGAAATGTTATCCGAGTCCAGCTGTGACACAGCAGAGCTCTGCAGCATTTCTGTAGTGCTGGTGTGCAAGTTTGATCCCTGGCCCCACACAGTGGGTTATGGGTCCAGCATAGGTCACAACAGCAGCTGAGATCTGATCCCTATCTAGGGAACTCCATATGCCACAGAATGGCCAAAAAGGGGGGGTGGGGAATGATTCACTTACAGGGAATCTGAGAACCAATAACTCAGGAAGTTAGAGTTCTAGAATCTCATAATTCACTTTAGATCTGTTGTAACAGGGACTTCCCATTGTGGCTCAGTGGTAACAAACCTGACTAGTATCCATGAGGATGCAGGTTCCATCCTGGCCTTGCTTAGTGGGTTAAGGATCCGGCATTGCTGTGAGCAACCGTGTAGGTCTAAGATGTGACTCAGATATGGCATTGCTGTGGCTATGGCTGCGGCTGTGGCCAGCAGCTACAGCTTGGATTAGACCCCTAGCCTGGGAATCTCCATATGCTGCAGGTTTTGCCCTAAAAAAAAAAAAAATAACTGCTATAACAGTGATTTGTGTTACTTTCATAGATGTGGATGCAGTGAGAAATAACTGATTATATAGGAAATACCAACTCTATCAAGAAAGAGTTGGAAAACTCACAATGTTTTCAAGCCAGTGTGTATTTGTGTGAGCCAATAGCTCTACAAAAGTAGAAGAGGTCATGTCTGCTTTTGGGAGACCAGGAAAGGTTTGACATAGGATCCTGACCTTGACATGGGTTGGGATGTACTCCAAGAGTAAGTAACTGGAGAAGGAGCCAAAGCCCAGCAGTGAATAAGGGTTAGTAAACCCTGAATTGTGTTGAAAACTAGAAGTATAGGCTTTGTTTAGAGGATTAATGGATGAGGGAGGTGGAGAAAGACTAAGTGCAGGTTACAGAGGGCTGTGACTACCTAGAAAAGGGTTGAAGCTTTTTAAGGCAGGTAGTACTGAGTAGGGGAAAGCAGAATCAAAGAGCTGCTTAGAAGGATTTCTCTCACTACAGGTCTTACTAGAGAAGGGCAAAATACTCCAGGTAAAGTGTTATTATCTTAAATCGTATGCTCTGAAAATGAACCTCAAACTGTGTACTCTGAAAATGAAACCTCAAAGTACACTGATTTTCCTGAGAGGTGATTTGTTCAAGGGAAATTATGAATATTTGCAGACTATTGAAGAGAGCTAAAACTACTTGTGTTAATAAGTGATTTCCTGATGAGATTAGAAATATAAGTAGGACGTGCTTTGAGCGAGAGACTATAGGAAATTAAAACAAAATGATGGTTCTTACTTGCTAATTAGGACAGAATGGCATCTTCAGAAAAACCACAGTGGTATTACTGTTTCCTTAAGGAGGGTGGACTCTTGTTCATCTCATCCAACTGAGGAATTGTTGTGCTTCCCTTGAATTTGACTAATTAAATGTAAGAATAATTTTTAAAAGATAAAAATGGAGAAATAGTTTACCATGAGCAGTCTGATAATGAAAATCATGGCCAAATCATTTTGTAATATTCTTATATTTTCAACTCCTCTTCACATTTGGCTGTTTCCTTTGCAACAGTGGAAATAATGGATAAGAGTAATTTTTTTTGGCTGGGAAATGACTGATCCAAATTGAATGAAAATCTTGAACTCACCTATTTAAGATACTCATTATGATCTCATGTCAAAAAAGCTGATACTAGCATGTGGAATCTTTGGAACCAAGCAGTGATTGCATCTCAAAGATTTATTTGTTTAAAGTAGACTCCTTTTTCATAATTATTAGGTTTTTAAGAATATATCTGGAACCAAGCATTATGAAAATCTCTCAATTCTTCAATTTAACAAATTCAGATAGTGGAATTTTTTATGTATATATCTCAAGAGAACATCAAAATCCAGGCTGCAGGGTCTAGTCTCTCTCTTTTTTTTTCCGGGGTCAATACATGTATTAATTTTCTAGGGCTGCTGTAACAAAGTACCATAAACTTAGTAGCTTAAATGACAGAAATGTATTATCTCACAGTTCTAGAGCCTAAAAGTCTAAGATCAACATGTTGGTAGAGTGGGTTCCTTCTGAGAACCATTAGTAAGAATCTCTGCCATGCCTCTTATCTACCTTTTGGTGATTTGGTGGCAATCTTTGGCACTGTTGGCTTATTGAGAGCCCAGAAATAGACTTCCATAAATGTCAACTGATCCTTGGCAAAGAAGCAAAGGCAGAGCAGTGTAGGAAAGATATCTCTTCAACAGATGGTGATATAACAGTTTTGTACTGGCCATCCATGTACAAAAAAACGAATCTGAACAGAGACCTTATACCATTCACAAATATTAACTCAAAGTGAATCAAGCCCTAAATATAAAACACAAAACTATAAAATTCCTATTAAGATAAGATAGGAGAAAACCTAAATTACCTTGGGTTTGATACAACACCAATATTACAACACTAAAGACACAAACTATGAAAGATATAATTGATAAGGCAGAGTTCATTAAAATTAAAACTTCTCTGTTTATAATTAGATAATAATTACCGAGAGAATTAGAAGATAAGCTTAAGACTGGGAGAAAATATAAGATACATCTGATAAAGAATTCTTACCCAAAATATACAAATAATCCTTAAAACTCAGCTATAAGAAAATAACCCAGTTTGAGAATGGGCCAAAATATCTTAACATAATCTCAATAAAGAAGATATACAGATGGCAAATAAGCATATGAAAAAATGCTCCACATCATATGTCATCAGGAAACACAAATTAAAATAAGCAGTGAGATACCACTACATACCCATTAGAATGGTCAAATTTGGAAATACTAACAATGCTCAAATGCTAATGGGAATGTGGAAAAACAGCAACTCATTCATTGTTGTGGGAATGAAAAATAGTGCAGCCTAATTGGGAGACAGTTTTGTGGTTTCTCACAAAACTGAAGATACTTTTACAGTAGGATCTAGCAATCACACTCCTTGTTATTTACCCAAAGGAACTGAAAACTTACATTTGCAATAAAACTTGTACACAATGTTTATAGAGGTTTTATTTATAATTTCCCAAACTTGGAAATGACCAAGATGTCCTTCAGTAAATAAATGAATAAATAAGTTGTGGTAAAGTCAGACAATGAAATATTTCTCATTTATTTTTAAAAAATTAGCTATCAGAGCATGAGAATATATGGAATATATAGAAAAACCTTAAATGCATATAAATAAGTGAAGACTATCTGACAAGGCTATACACTGATTCCAACTATGTGACACTGGAAAAGGCAAAACTATGGAAACTATAGAAAGATTAGTTGTTGCCAGGGCTTAGGGTGGAGGGAAGGATTATAGGCAGAGCACAGAGGATTTTTAGGTCAGTAAAAATACTAAGATATTATAATGATACATACATGTCATAATATCTTTGTTCAATCCCATAGAATGTACAATGGTGAGAGTGAACTTTCAGGTGAACTATAGACTTTGGGTGATTATTATGTATCAATATAGATTCATCCTTGCTAAAAAAAAAAAAAAAGTATGATTCTGGTGAGTGTTGTTGATAAGGAAGAGCCTATGCATGTGTGAGAGCAAGGGGTATATGGAAGTTCCTATACCTGCCTTTCAGTATTGTAAAACTAAAAATCCTTTAAAAGTTTTCTTTAGTTAAAAAAATAAAGTTCTGGAGTTCCCTTCGAGGCTCAGTGGTTAACGAATCCGACTAAGAACCATGAGGTTCCAGGTTTGCTCCCTGGCCTTGCTCAGTGGGTTAAGGATCCAGCTGTGTTGCTGTGAGCTGTGGTGTAGGTTGCAGACTCGGCTCGGATCCCGCATTGCTGTGGCTGTGGCGAAGGCCGGCAGCTATAGCTCCTGTTAAACCCCTAGCCTGGGAACCTCGGTGCAGTTCTACATAAAGGCAAAAAGACAAAAAATAAAAATAATTAAAAAAATAAAGTTCTTATGTCTATGAACAAAGACTATGAATCATAAAGACAGGAACTCAAGGGAGAGATAATGAGACAGTAGGAGGAAATGGGGTGTCAATAGGTAGATTCTAGTAAAATAGAAAAATAATCAAAATCATACTAGAAATATAAAAGAGGAGCGGATCAAGATGGTGGAGGAGTAAGACATAGTGCTCGCCTTCTCCCATAAACACATCACAAAAACACATCTACAGGTAAAATGACTTGCACAGAACATCTATTGAATGCTGGCAGAAGAACTTAAACCTCCAAAAAGGGCAAGAAACTCTTGACATAACTGGGTAGAACAAAAGAAAAAAGAGAGAGAAAGGGAATCAGGATGGGACTACCATTCCTGAGAGGTAGCTGTGAAGGAGAAAAGGAACCCATACCGTGGAAAGCCACTAACTGACCAGGAAATCAGCCAAGACGGAGGGACCTAAAAGTTGTCGAGAAAAGCACAGCAGCTGGACTGAGGAGGGCAGAGTAGAGTGAGAGCCGCACAGATCATCTGTACCACCACCCCAGACACCACAGCCTGAGATGCTCATGCGGGGGCTGGGCACTGAGGCTTAAGCTCTGGAAGTCAGTCCCATGGAGAGGACTAGTGTTGGCTGTGTTGGAACAGCCTAAGGGGCTAAGCAGCGCTGTGCCATGAGCCAGTGAGTAGTGCGCTACCGGCTGGGGAGTAGAACGCTACAGCAGAGGGAAGTTGGCAGAAGGTATGGGCCTGCAGGAGAATCAAGTCACCACTGTTGGGGAGGGCGAGAAGAGGAGGGGCGGACCACCATAGGAATCTCCCTGTGCATACATGTGAGCTCTGAGAGGAGGTGTGCCTCTGGTGCAGGCTACGAGTGGCAAGAAGCCACTTGCTTGGGCTACGGGAGACTGGGCACTTCTTGTACAGACTACAGGTTGCCGGGCATCTCTTGTGTAGGCTAAGGGCAGCGAGGAACTAAGTGTGACATGGTGCCTCTTGCATGATCTACAGATGGCAGGGACAGACCATGCTAGTCATCTTGGAGGCCAGAGAGAGGCTTGGCCTACCACCACTGGGGGCCTGTGAGTGGGCTCCACCTGTCGCTCCAGAAACCACAGGGGTTGGCAAAAAAAAAAAAAGGTCACTTCAACCAAGCTCCACATGTTATTGCTCTCACCCCCCTGGGAGCACACTGGTCCTGCAGCTGCCACTGTCAAACGCTCTGGACAGTGCCCAGACACTTGATTGCTGTCACTTTCCAGGATCCTACAAATAGAGGCAGCCTGTGCAGCACCTCCTGTATGGGCTAAGTGATACGGGGTGCTTCTTGCATGGTCTGCAGGTGGCAGGGGCAAACCACTATAGTTATCACTGACTCCAGAGTTGGGCATATCACTGAACAGGCACCACTTGCAGTTACAGTCACCTCGGAGGAGGCATTGCAATCGAACACTACCCATTGTTGCTCTCCCTCCCCTGGGAACACACACATCCTGCTGCTGCCATTGCCAAATGCTATGGGCACTTTATAAATCTGCCTAAGGTTCATTACCACTTCCCAGGGCCCTGCAACTAGGAGTAGCCTGTGCCACCTTCTTGTAGGTCCTTACTGCTATTAAAAGCCCAGCAACCAGACACTGACTACTATCCCTACCCACTGCCTCATTCTCCCTGGAAACACACTCAGCACCCTGGGGATAACATCCTGCTCATACTGAAGGAAGAGACAGCAAATATTCCAACTCCCACACCCAAAATAAATAGCAACCCCCCACAAAATACAGAGGGGTGCTCTTGCACAGAAGTAGCCCTCCAAGACTACAGTGTGGCTTCCCTAAACTCACAGAAAAAGAAAAACATAAGTAAGATGAAGAAGCTCAGAAACCATTCCCAGTTAAAGGAACAGAATTCACATGAAGCAGCAAGCTGTGAAATAGACCTCTGCAGTCTGACAGACATTGAGGTCAAAAGGGATATCGTGAAAATCCTGAAGGAATTAAGGCTGAATATCAAGGAATTAAGAGAAAATATGAACAGTAATGTGGATTCCTTTAGAAAAGAACTAGAAAATATAAGGGGGAACATAGAAAAATGAGAAAATTCATTTGCAGAGATGCTAACTGAGCTAAAGTCATTAAAGAGCAGAAAGAATAACACAGAGGAACAAATTAGTGACCTGGATAATAGAACAACGGAAATCACCCAGTCAGCACAGCAAACAGAAAACCAAATGAAAAAACACAAAAGCAATATGAGATCTATCAGATAATATAAAGTGGGCCAATCTATGCATAACAGGAATTCCAAAAGAGAAGAAAAAGAAAAGAGGAATGAAAATATATTTCAGGAAATTATGTCTGAAAACTTTCTAAATCTAAAGGAAACTGATATCAAGATACAAGAAGCACAGAAGACCCCAAACAAATTGAACCCAAATAGGACCACACCAATACATATTATAATAGAAATGGCAAAAGTTAAAGAGGATTTTAAAGGCATCAAGAGAAAAACAAAGTGTTAATTGTACGGGAACCCCCATAATATCAGCTGATTTCTCTACAGAAACACTGCAGGACAGAAGGGAGTGGCAAGATATATTTACAGTTCTGAAAGGAAAAAAAAAATGCAGCCTAGAATACTCTATCCAGCAAGAATCATTTAAAACAGAAGGGGAAATAAAGAATTTCTCCAGTAAGCAAAAGGTAAAAGACTACAGCAATACTAATTCCATTCTAAAAGACATAATGAAAGGGCTTCTCTAAAAAAAAAAAAAAAGGTAAGACTAGAGTGGAGGAAATCACAATTGGAAAACAAGCACTCAAATAAGCCTGCATAAATACCTAAAAGAGGAAAAGAAAAAAACACTACTGTAAAAGTGGTGATAAACACAAAGAACAGCAAAAGGACAACCATAAAGACATTCAAAAAGGGACTTCAAAATCATAGAATGTGGGGAAGGAAAATAAGAAAATATGGATTTTTTTTTGTCTTTATGTCTTACCTAGGGTCGTACCTGCGGCATATGGAGGTTCCCAGGCTGGGGGACTAACAGGAGCTGTAGCTGCTGGCCTTTGCCACAGCCACAGCAACACGGGATCTGAGCCACGTCTGCAACCTACACCACAGCTCACGGCAACGCCGGATCCTTAACCCACTGAGCAAGGCCAGGGATCGAACCTGCAACCTCATGGTTCCTAGTTGGATTCGTTAACCACTGAGCCATGATGGGAACTACAGATTCTTTTTTAAATAATGTGGTTGAGCCTGACTATCAGGCTAAAGCAAACAGATATAGGAAGGTATTAAAACATTTAAAAAACAGGGCAACCACAAATCAAAACCAAACATGACATTCATAGAAACTAAAAAGAAAAGTACTCAAGCATAAAATAAATGGAAATCATCCACCCAAAAACATAAAAGTAAAAGAGGAAGAAAGGAGAAACATAGAATCAACTGGAAAACAAGGTTTAAAATGGCAATAAAAACATATCTATCAAGAATTAACTTAGGAGTTCCCTTCGTGGCTCAGTGGTTAACGAATCTGACTAAGAACCATGAGGTTGCGGGTTCGATCCCTGGCCTTGCTCAGTGAGTTAAGGATCTGGCGTTGCCGTGAACTGTGGTGTAGGTTGCAGACGTGGCTCGGATCCCACGTTGATGTGGCTGTGGCAAAGGCCAGCAGCTATAGCTCCTGTTAGACCCCTAGCCTGGGAACCTCCATATGCCATGGGTGCAGCTCTAGGTAA